>OY855916.1:18823411-19183411 GCA_963693305.1 Meandrina meandrites | reverse complement strand
CTTTTTGGAAAGTAATAATTTGTTTGTTGTCCCTACACAATTTTTGTAAGTAATAATACCGGGAACACAAAGACGATTTACACATCGCAATTACCTAGTTTTAGAACAAAATGCCCTTTCTACAGTTATTTTTATAGTGAAATCACACTTTAGTGGCGACATGGTTAGGTCCGTTAATCCAGTACTCTGTATTTGATGGTATAATTCAATGAATTAATGAATGCTAGCCCTGCTGTCCAGGGAGGCATTTGATTATTTTACGTAATAAAAAAACTTTTACTCCCCCAAGTTGTGCGTAGTTCAATTGACAGCGAGAAAGCTCTGTTTTGGTGGGAAAATCCCCATCGACGCACCCGACGCATATTTTGCTGCAGGGATAACTCATTAAACTAGTTTTGTTCTCAAAATTCTGGTACCCCCACTTGCCAGCTTGTTTTTTTTAGAGAAGGCTCTTCCACCCGCCTGCCCTAAAAGAGTACTTCAAATAGGACAAAGTGTGGAAAAGCGGTTAGTAGAATGGACTTGAACTCTGGTGGTCCCGAGTTCAACTCCTCGACACCTCCGTTGCAATAGCCACCTGGTCTTGCAGTTAGGATTCAGAACCAGAAAGCAACGTAAGAACGTTTCACTTAACCACACAGCTACAATCTAAAATTCTGAGTGAAAATTGAAATGAAATCTTGAATTAAGGTCCTTTGGCATCCCCTGAGCGAGATTCAGATAGGTAGATGTTTTAGTTTTCTCTTTCTCTATTTTTTTTTTCTCTTCTCTCTTCGCATTTTCAGGGGTGCTGCGTTACACGTGCCTATGACGCAGGGTCTTGATCTTGGTGGTACAACACTCTAATTTCCCGTTTGACAGTTAGCCACTGAAGATTGCCACGCACAGATTCCTTCTTTTCGGGCTGGGGTTCCAAAGCATCTCGAAACTGTTCTACAGTAGCAAGCCGTAATCCCTATAGTATACAACAAAAAGATAAATAATTCGAGGTGATAAATGCTAAATTTTGTAATCCCTCTCAACTGCATAGAGGTTAAATGCTAACCAGCCCGATGCCTCACCAGCCAAGCACTAAACTCAGATTTCCATGTCACTGTTTGAAGTGACAGACCATGGACCGCATGCTTCGTAGTCCATTGTATATCCTCAACTCTCCCGCCCCCTCCCCCCCTCACATTGCATATCCCCAACTCCCGCCACCCACCCACACTTTCTATTAATACCTTTTACCACTTCCCTGGATGCAAGCTTGCTAGCCTGAGGTGGGCTGCTCCCATACCCACCCCCCACCCCAAAAAGTTATCACAAGAACAATTTACAGTCAAACGCATTCAACCGTAGCCACCCAACAAAGTTTTTGACATCTTTTTGACAAGTTTTTGATTACTTTGATGAGTTTTACGGCTTCCAGTTGCATTAAACTACCAATCAGATGCCTTGAAAAATGGAAGGCGGGGTATCAACCGTTGCATGATTCGTCTTCAAACGTCAGAGTTTGAAAGGGTTTCAAACAACGTTTCGCGCGAGCGATTATGCCAAGTTCAACTGGCGATAAATAAATTTTATGCCGACAAAATTTGGTCAAACTTTTCGCACAGGAAATGTTTTCTGGGTTTGTAAAACCAGTTGAAACTGAACGTTTCACAGATCGTTCGTATAAACCGTTGTGCAACCGGAAGCCATCAAACTAATCAAAAACTTGTCAAAAAGATGTCAAAAACTTAGTCGGGTGGCTACGGTTGAGCGCGTTTGACTGTAATACCGCATAAGCGATGCTACTTTCTATAATATGGGAAGTCAACAGTTCACTACAGATTAACCCACACCAGTTTTCAGAAGGTTTTCACAAACAACCCCTAGCAACCCCTAACAACTTTTGAGTGAATGTCAGTAAAAACGTCAGTAAAAATGTCAGTTAAAACGTTCATTGCAGGCTAACCCCAATACTTCAGACACTACAAACTCTTACAAGTTGCCTGTAGCTCAGTGGTAGAGAATCCGAGTGCGCCTATGTCACTGACTGAAAAGTAATCATAATCAAACGTTTGAAGCTACATACATCAAGTTGAAAAATCCCTCTTGTGCTTAAATGTGGACTAAGTTCTATAGCCGTCTGGAAAAGCGGCTCGTAATCAGTCTGCTCCGTTGTGGCATACAATATTATGGAATCATTGCATTCATCGGGTCTTGGCACATTAAAATCTGGTTCCACCATACGACGTACTGTGTCAGGGTGAAGGAGTATGCGCCTGATCTCCACTGCTGACTCGCCGGATTTAAGGACCTCAGTGATACCCTGTGGAATAAAGGAACGTCAACATACAAATTCTGCTAACAGGACTTAGTGTATAGTGTTACCTTTGAAAATATGCTCCTTCCCCTCGACAAAGAGGCCTCCTCTACAAACCACCACCTCCCCCACCCTCCAGAAAAATCTTGAAGACAACCTGGAAGCTAAACACCCTACAATAATAAACCTGCCTCCACAAACAATACGACCTAGATCAGCCTTTGAAGAGTGATAGAAAACTTTTTGTGATGTTGGTATCGAATTTCATGCTATTAATATCACCATATGATCAAAGACTAATGTTCATTTGATGACTGCATACACTATAGCTCATTTTAACATCCAAATGTGAGCCCGACAACATTTTCAAAACTAAAGTGGAATGCCACTATCTGCCTCCCCTGATATAAGGCCTTTTAGGTAACAGAAGCCAAGGCTACTTGCATTTTTTGGTGGATACAAGACCACAATGGAGCCATCCGCCTGGTATGATATAACACAGATATGGATAGGAAATATCTCGTTATTGATGACTTGAATCACGAGTGCATCACCGGTGCCATCCACGACTTTGTACCTCTGACGATGATGCGAGGTCGTTACACATTCGACCTTGTGAGCCTGGAAGGTTGGAATTTCATAGGGTGGACCCCCTGCAACGAATTGGAAGAGCATAATTATAACATTTGTAGATTTATTTAATGACATCACGATAGACTGTCTCTAAAGCGCCACTAAAGCACTGATAACTACACAGGCAGTTGCTGGTCCATTGATCGATGTTAGGGCAGGTACGTGGACCCCCTGAAACCAATTGGAAGAGCATAATTATAACGTTTGTAGATTTCTTTAATGACATCATGATAGACTGTCACTAAAGCGCCACTAAAGCACTGATAACTACACAGGCAGTTGCTGGTCCATTGATCGATGTTAGGTCAGGGGGGTGCAGGATTTTTCAAAGGGGGGGACTCACACTATTTCACACCCAGGGTACATGGTCCTCCACAGTTGTTCGGTCCTGAAAATGGAGTATGTAACTATCTAACACTAGCTACGCCCTTCCCTAGCTACTAGCTTCCCTTCCCTAGCTACCCCTCCGTAGGGGACACCAAGATTAGTTTTAACGTGCTTCACTAACCTGTGAGAGGGAAACTTCACGGCTACTGAATGACACGAAAGTTTCAATTTGCCAAATTAATGTAAATTAAACTAGACCAATGGGTGATGTAAAAAATATCATCGTAGATTTGAGACAGCAAGTGTCAGACCCCATCTGCGACCCATCACCACTCCTTGCAAGCTGATATGAAATAATACCCTTTACAGCTACCGTAAAAACCTTATTGCCCCTCCCACCCCACCCTTACCCCACCTACTACCACCCAGACCTTTCGTTTGCGATATTACCTCCAAATAGATCGGCTGTTTCAACTGCTCGAGCTTTCAACTCAGTTTTCCTGTCAGGATCAGTTCTGAAGGGTGGTACGTTCTCCACTTTGAACACCTTGAAGCTAACGTTCCGTAGCATATCGCGATCAGGCTCCCTTGGTTTGACAGCAAACTTGACACGAAAATACTTGGACATATTTTTTGCCATCAAGTGTTCGTGTCCAGTTGGCTGATAGGGAAGAATCAGCCTTTTATTCTGAGTAGCCCGCCAACATGGCTTCCTGAAAAATTGATATGAATTACCTAATTATAGGAAATCAATGCTCATATTGGAAATTGGTAGGTAAAGGTTAAGTCTGTATACGAGCCTAGTGGCCCACCAGGCCGGAGCTTATCCCGGTTTCCGTAGCATGAAGCGACTAGGAGTATTTCTACTCCCCCCCCTGGATGGGATGCTACTTAAATTAACGCGAAGGGAACAAAAAACAACAAATTACTTTTAAATAAAGGAAATTAACACGTCCACACAATGGAACGGAACTTGTAGAGACAACAGGAACAAATTTATTGTAACACACTGTTAACAAGTTAACAAAATCCAAAACCCAAACGAATCTCGCTACTTCGAGCGTTCTGTTCAGCACCAATGATACTGGTGGACCTCCACCCTGATAAAACAATGAATCCATCCAAATTAACAATAAATCCAAATTAACGCTCCACTTTATTAATGGCACGCAAATTAACGCTCCAGTAAATTAAGGGCGCGGAAATTAACGCTCACAAAAATTAACACGAATTTTCCAAATTCGCGTTAAGGTATTTCATTTCGAAATATTTGTGCTGACAAAACAGGATTATCATTCTTTTTATAACTCCTGTCATGAATGGCTATAAACTGGAATAACGAAATCACTGGATTTTTACAGTACCCCTCAACCTCTACGATGTCCAACTTGATACAATTAGGCGTCTCTCTTTCCTCTAAGCTGAACATCAGCTGGTTTTCCACTGCAAGGTTCATTTGACTTAAAACCTCTGGATCGTCCACTGCAGCAGTGATGAACACAGGATGGTGCATACTCCCTAGGCGGCACAACCGAGCTTTGCATCCGACCTACAACAGAACAGATTTGACCAAGGAATTTGTAATCACAAGTGACTCTCTTTATTTGTTTGACTCCTGTTGGGAGCACTCATATCTTCTTTTTCTGAGTATGCCAGTGTCACTGACTGAAAAACATCATCTTTCACTTAAATCATCATTATAAAAAATATATCATCACTGTGCAACAGCATCACAACAGCACACCAATCCTAGCAGTATGCAGGATGTTTGTAGCCTGTGTTCAGTGCACGTGGTCCCACTCCCCTAAAAAATTTGCAAAAATTCCCCAATTGTTTTTAGGGGAGTGGGACAGCGTACACAGGCTAGATGTTTGTCACTTGAACCTAGTTCAATGGCCTGCAATCCCAGACAAAAGTAGCTGGGACACTTTATGTGGATCATGAAGTCCAGACCCTTCTCCCACGACAATGTTGGAAAACATTGTACTTTTGTGATCTAAAAGAAAACAAAAAGATTTTCAACATTGTAAGTGGGGGGGGGGGGGGGGGGGGGGGGAAAGAGGGGAGATCTTGTACAGTGATCCAACATTTATTTTTCCTACTTTTTTTTTTCCAAACCATGCCTGTTCAAGTCAACAGACATCACTCTTAGTGCACTTACATAGTAATTTCTTTCCTACCAGAGAGCTGTTGGGGCTTTGTGCCTACAATTTCACACTGGCAACAAAATTTGCTATTATAGGGATTTTTGTAGCACCTGTAATATTTTACTTAGGATCCTAGAACTTCCTAGCATTACCTAACATTGTGGGCTTGCAATGTGTGAAAAGAGTGACATGTATTATTTCCCCGATGTAGCGCTTGGTCTTTGTATGTGTTGTGGTTTAAATTTTTCCTTGGTTTAAAATTTTTCAAACCAGTTTGATTTTTATTCCCCTTTGTTCCAGATTATGATAATCAAGATGAGACAATGAAAAATAAAAATCAAACTGGAATTTTAAACCAGAGAAAAATTTAAACCACAACATATGTATTGCTGACCTATAATACAATGTACTTCGCTCATTCATTCAAGTGAGAGAAAATCTTTGCCTCGCTTTGTCTTGCTCAGTTTTAATTTCGCCTCAAAGATGGCTTTCTGACCTAAATCAGTCCAGAATCACGCTCAGTCAGGCCACAAATTTCCATACAGGAATAAAGAAAGTCACCTGAGGCAAGAGAAAGTACTATTTACCCGAAGGCCACCTTCACGACCAAACAGCACTGTCCCATAAGACTTGATCGTCTCGATGGCATCTTTGATGATATCTATACGTCCAACCCAGCGACACCCCACTTCCTCCAATCCCACCATATCATCTGTTAGTCCGGGATCGAACACATCATATTCACCATCCACCACACCCTGCAACCAACCACCATTGAGTACAACACTGGAGGTAAATCCTTCCAACACTTTGACATACTCGACTTCAAAAGATTTTGGTGGCGGAGGAACTATTAAATAAAATTAAAAAAAATCTTGGTCAATAAAGGTTCCATTTTAAGATTTTCAGTGAATCCCAGAGGTTGTCCCAACAGTACATGTACTTGTACACAGTCTTAATTTACACTTGTTTTAAATACTGTAGTTGAAGCTCTCATGGGAATGCATCTTAACTGTAAAGCTGGTCACTCACAAGAATGAGCTCTCGTAAGTAACCACACGTTGGGACAATAGAGGCTGGTCGTGCTTACAAGAACTTTTTACATAATTCCTTCTCGGGGTAACACTTGTTTTTCAGCTGCAAATCATTTTGAACTTTTATTTCAAGATGTTTATCAACAAGTATTACTAGACAATGTCATAATTTAAATTAATTGAGACTAATTTTGAGTGGTCACTTGCGATAGCTTAAAAACAAAGGAGATGGCCAGTTGGTATTTCCAAATGTTGCTCCCAGTTGCCTAGGGGAGCACGTACATGCTTGCAAGTGCTTTTGATTACAGAGTTTGAGGAACAAACGGGGCTTCACAATTATGGTGGTTGTAACCTGAGTTGCTGGTTGCTTTTGATAGTGATCACAAGGAGAACTTCAACTGTATACAACTGCAGTTGAACTTCTTTAATGTAGACATCTAAGGAGCAGAGTTGAGTGTCTGTATTATGAAAGTGTCCACTCCATTATTATTATTATAGAGGAATTAAGCCACTACGTTAAATTATAGGAAATAAGCGCTCATGTTAATTAAGGTATTAGAAATTAGCATATGAAGTGAAGGAAAAATTACTTTTCAATAAAGGAAATTAATGCGAAAGAGGTGCTAAAATTTCAACAAGAAGGAAATTAACAAGAAAACACAAAGAAACGGAACTTGTTTATTGTAACACACTGTTAACAAGTTAACAAAATCCAAAACCCAAACGAATCTCGCTACCAAAGCGTTCTTTTCAGCGCCAACAATACCGGTGGATCTCTACACTGATAAAACAATTATGCTAAAAAAAACTCCAATTAACGCTCCACTTAATTACTGGCATGGAAATTAATGCTCACAAAAATTGATGCGACTTAAATTAGCACAAATTTTCCAAACTTGCGTTAATGTCATGAAGCATTAATTTCCTATAATAAGGTATATGAATTCTAGGAAGCACATGCAATGCCCTAATGGTTAGCGCACTGGACTCCTGATCAAGAAGTTGAGGATCAAGCCCTGGCTGGGATCACGGACTGCATAATGTGTTCTTGGGCAAGACACGTTACTCTCACAGGTGTATAAATGGGTACCAGTGAATTTTACTGCTGGGGGTAAGCCTGCGATGGATTAGCATGCCATTCAGGCGCAGTAGAAATACTCCTAGACACTGATCATGCTACTGAGACCTGGATAAAACACTGATTTCTATGTTTCATACCCTGTTAAAAAATAACTTCAGTCTTAAAGCTAATCAGAACATGCACTAATCTACACTGTATATTAAATTTTAAAGCAGCTAGAAGTAGTCACCTGTGTCAAAACCAAACAACACCAAGTTCATGTTACCACCCTCAAACTGTGGGGTTTGCTGGTGAATTCTTTCTGCAAATTTCCGTTTAACCAAGCTGAAAGGAAACAAAGTACAAGCTGCAATGTACATGTAAATGCCATGTTAAAAATTGCTGTTTGCGACGTCAATACCTAGCAAAATGTTTTTCCAGTAAACAGATGAACAGTAAAATAATAATATACATGTATGGTAGCAGTGAACCTTGAAGCTGGTACCTGGTTCCCAGGGGGGGTACTTAGGATTTCAAGTGACGGGGGATGATAGAAGGATTTTTTTGGGTTTGAAATTTTTGATTCTGGGATTCTTTTGGGTAGGAAAGTTTTGTATTTCTTTGGGTGGCTTGATTAAAGTAGGGATTTTTTGTGTATTACTGACACTGTGGCTACGTAGTTCTGTGAAAAAGCACAATTATCAAAGGAAGTGTTCTTGGGTGTCTCTAGTGTTGTTAAAATGACTACCAGATAAAAGGGTATCATAGACATTCCAAAAATTCATGGTAGTGCCTTAGCTGCGTAATTCTGCAAAGCATATAAACAAAGGAAGTCCGGTGTTCCTGGGTGTCTCTATAATGTTGTTAAACCAGATGAGCAAAAGATAAATTCAGATGGTATGATGAATATGATGAAGGGTAAGACATTCAGCATGGGAATTTTTGGGGGGTTAATTCTGGTCCAGGGAATTGTTGAAATCCCCAAAAATTTGCACTGGAAAACAAAAAGAAGCTAATGAGAAATTAAGACATACCATTTTAGATCATTGTAGGATATCCTTTTGTTTCCTGGTGGATGTTCATCAATAACTTCTACCAATACTGACGTCAAGCTGCCATAGATTTTTTTAGTTTGTGGGTCTTCCCACTCATAGGCCCTCTCATTTGTTGCACAAGCTGCAATGTGAATGAACTTGTCATTCTGCATTGGTGACCAGCCCTGTGACTTCAACATTGGTGTCCAGAATTCCGGGATTGGGTAATGAGGTAGTACAGTTGGGTACAACAGGTTGGGTGGCTGTGTATCTTGTACTGGGGCATGCTCCATTGGCTGAATATCAGAAATTACAAAAATTCAAATTATTAATTGCAATTAAGCTTTTATTTATTTGCACACTGAATTAGCCAAGATTGAAAGGACTGTACACATGTATCTACTGTTGTACCCTGATACTCTGTACATGATGTTGCTATTATTACTGACAACACATTAACTTTTACTTCATCATCAATGTGCTTTGTATCATAATTTTGTTGGTTTCCTAAGTACATATTGTATCTGTGGTGGTTAGTGCAACAGTTCACGTTACAGGTCTCAAGTTAAAGGTTTTCAGTAAATAATGTTTTATTTCCTTAGTTCACTTTTGGTGTCCTTTTTTATTTTTTACCTCTACACCCTGACCATAAGTGTATTTAGACAGTAATATTATACCGTATCATCCTGTTCCACTGGATTTTTTAAAGGTGATCTGGATTTCAATATCTGGCGATGCTCACTGATATAGTCATCAGATAATGCAAGCTGTGTACATGATGAAAACCAAAATTATTTTAATTTACAATTATTAAATGTAGGTCAGTATATGCAGTACATGCAAAATTACGGTACACAAAACATTTTCAATACATGTATAATTGAATTTGTCTTGGGGTTAAAAATATCATTTTACAAAAGATATGGAGATCAGAGTGAAAGGGTTTAAAAATTAACTACTGACAGTGTATACATGAAGCATACCAGGCGTGCGTTTCTCAAAGGTCCCGAAAACTTCTCGTACCCGAAAACTTTTCGGGGGTGTTTTCGGGCGCGTTTCTCGGGTTCCGGAAAGCATTTCTCAAAGCGCCCGATTTTCTCCCGAGATTTTCGGGGATGTTTTCGGGAAATGTAACGCAAGGAATAGCGCGAGCTTCAATTTTCCAGCCAGTGATTGGTTCAAAAATTGCAATTGACACCTTTGCACTGAATTGGGTTCGTCACGTACGCATCAAATTCAAGATGAATTGCCCGCAAAGTTTTATCTCTAGGGATTTGTACATACAGTTCCAGCAACGTTTAGTTTTAAACACTGATTCACCTCTATGGGCTACTGAACGTAAAGGCAGGCTGATGTAAGTGCTTAAAGCGTCATTTTGTGTTTAACTTTGTTTATTCCCGGCTTATAATTTACGAAGCACGAGCTAATAAACAAAATGAATAAACTTTTCTAATCTTGTTTGTGAGCCTTGAAATTTTGTCAAGTAAAGTTAATTTTGGTTGAATTCTTCGCTATCATTGTCGCTCAGTACAACGGCGAACTTGCTGTACACATGCTGAATGAATTTTGGAAGTTTCTGTAAACAATTTCAGGCGGGAAAGTCGACCATCAAGTACCTTTGTAAATCGCGCTGTATTGTCTTCGCGAAGTGAAACTTCTTCTCCGCGCGCCCGAGTTTGTTTTGAAATTTGTCAATTAAACCCCCGAATTATGCCAGATCTGTTTGTCCCTCGCATCGTATACTGGCGTCCTTTTCATTTAAGGCGTTCGCCGTCTTTATTTCCAAAAAAGCTACTTCGGGGATGTAATTTTATGGCGATGAAATCAATCCCAAGAAAGGTTTTCGGGAGCTCAAGAGCTCCCGTAAAGTTTACGGGGGAAAATGACGTGATATGCTCGGTCCCGAATTTCTCGTGCGCTTTGAGAAACACCCGAAAGCTGTTTCAGGGACTTTACGGGGCCGTTTTCGGGCCCGAGAAGTTTTCGGGCCTTTTGAGAAACGCACGCCAGGGCTGAAGTTTACAAAGTTTGTAGGAAAATCAATGCAAGAGGAGGAAAGGAAAATTGGGCAAATCCTGCTGTCTACATAAAAAGGGTAAAATTGAATATTGAGTTTCTGTAAATAATTATTCCTCTTTGAACATCAAGCTGGGAAGAGTGAGAATTAAATTTCCTGTCAGGTTCACTACCTATTTTTGTGGTTTAATAATTAGTCTCAAAAACAGTTTCGTAGTTGTAGATGTAAGCACCTTGACTCAAGTTAAAGAGAGCTTGAAGTGTTTCCAGCCATCAAGAAAACAGCATGAACAGTCAAATTAATGGTTTTCATTTGATTGGGTGGTCTCATTGTTACATTTTGTAAATTATGTTTCTGATTGGTCCACAGCAGCAGGCTATTTACATTTTAGCCTGCTGAATTCTCCATTAGTTTAAAGCCTGCAAAATAAGCCATGAAATGCCTGATGAAATTATAAAACATATTTTAACCAAATTAAAGCCCAAGAGTAAAGAGAAAAAATGGTACAGGTCAAGAAGTTGTACATTGTAGTTTCATATTTGTTACACAATCATGTACGTACTCTTATTAAATAAAATGCTTTAATTACTCTGTGCCTCACTGAAGCTGATTAAGATAGTATTTAGCTCATTTCACTATACCTGTCTTATGGCTCTTGTCGAGCTACTTGTATCTGTTTCTGCGAAGCCACGATACATACGACCAGAAAAACAACAGTCAAAGATTGTGTTGACCAGCACCCCTTTCTGGTTTAACTTTAACAAGTGAGGCTTCAAGTGTTCACCAGTTATACATGTATCATATATGTGGTATCCGTCAACCTGGAAAACACAAGAAGTGCACTGTACTGAAAATGGGGGCTTCTCAGGGAAATTCCTCAGTATTCTTAATTACTAAGTAGAATTTCAGGGTACTAATATTATTATGCTTATAAATGCCAAAAAGTGTATTTGTAACAAGTACAGAATATAAAATAGCCATATTTCAAAGTACATTTGCAGTGTGGCAATGTTAAATGGGGAATATTGTCAGGACTGATGAGAGTGGCATGACTAGAGTCACGCACGATGACGTCAATCGGACTGGTTAAAACTGGTTTTTCGGTGAGCACGAGAAGTGTGAAAAAGTGTTGAAAAAGTGTTAAAAAAGTGAGCGACCCAGTGAAACGAAGCAGCAATAAAGAATTGTTAACAAAACTGTTGTGACAATATAATTTACATGTACACTGTATGAGAAATTTATGCTCAATCTCGCTTAGTTTAAATTATTTGGTTAATAAATTAAATAAGTTATTACCAAAAATTTTTAATACCATTTCTTTGGTTAAAGTAGTGGGTATCAAGCCTTGGTCACATTCATCAGGCAGTTCATAACCATGGCCACTGAAATGTATTACTACCACTGATCCCTCCTCGGCCTTGCATGACACTTCTTCTAAGGAAGTCAAGATATTCTCATGTGTAGCCATCTTGCCAGCAAGAACCTAACAGTTAAGTAAAAAACATTATGTAAATCACATGTAATTCAGAAACAGTCAGGTATCAGGGTCATACAATAATGTCGGTGTTTCAGATCATAGCAAAGACCCAACTGATTGTGAGCCTGTAATAAGAAGTGTCTGTTTTTCAGAAGTGTGACAATTTATCAGGAATTAATATGCATGTATGATGAGCACTGCAGTTTATTATTAAACTTAAGTGCAGGCAAAAGAAGAGACATGCTGTAGGGGCATGTCTGATCATGACTCGCAACGATAATTTTGTCCCTCCATGTGTAAAGTCCCAAGAATGACCAACATCAAATTTCTCCTCACAATATCAATACTAAATTAAGAGAAAAGGTTAGAATAATTAATTAAATGATCACTTGTTTAAAAGGGAAATTGATTTGATCTTTTAACAAAGTCACCCAACCAATACTATAAGAAATGTAATGGAGATGTGGATTTTGGGGCTAAAATTGAGACTATAGTTTGGAGGACTACATGGCCTATTATACAGTCCCCGTCCATCACCTTGGACAAGGCAAATTATAAGTCAGCTTCATTCGAGCCTGGTGTCCCATCAGGCCAGAGCTTTTCCCAGTTTCAGTTACTGTAGCATGAAACGACTAGTAGTAATTCTGCTCCACCTTGGATGGGATACTAGTCCATTGCAAGGTTACCTCCAGGCAGTAAATTTGTATGTACGCATTTATGCACATAAATGTACATGGGTGGAGAGAGGCACTATGGGAGTAAAGTGTCTTACCCAAGAACACAACACAATGATCCCAACCTGGGCTTGAACCTGGAACGCTTAATCCCGAATCCAGTGCACTTAAAGCATTAGGCCACCACTCCTCCTACACAGGCCCTAGGTAACTGGAACTATTTTTCTACGTACAACTCACTAATTATAGCAGTTCATCATTAAGACTTTACTTCATTTACCAACCTTAATGTTTTCCAACAGGAATCCATTCCTACAGAGCATGTCTTTCATTAACTGAAGGTCATTTTCAACACCTTCCAATGGACACAAGTAGTATGGCAGATCACTCGCATAACTTGGACCAATCAAAAGAGCAAGATTTGCAGCCATGTCACCTACATGTAAAGCATCTGATAATGAGATGACCGGCAACTTAGGTAAACCTTACACATACTTATAAGTTAGATGTTTTTCCTGAATACTTATTTAAGGGCGGTGTGATGCAGTCTGCAGTTGTCACACATCAATTCAGGGTAACCTTTTTTTCTCTCAGAGAAACACAGGCAGCTGATGTCAAGGTTTTGTGTTAAATTTAATTTTGATATAGAAAAAGATCTCTGCCTTTAAATTAGCCTGGGCTACTTCCCTGAATGACTAGCTAGCTACATGTAGTTTATGGATGTAAGCAAAAGTATGTCTTGGAGGCTGCATTCGTAATAACACAAATGGGAGTTTGAAATGACCTGAAAATGAAATGTACTGTGCAACCACATGATTCACAAGCAACTGCTCAATATCTTTCCCTTGAGTGCTCAAACACAAGAGTTTCATTCGCAGACTTTTTAGACTGCATGCAGTCTGTTTTTCTCTCGAAATTCAGAAAGGGAATGCTGTAAACTAGGGTTTAAGACGCGGGACGGGGAGGTGGTTCGCCCAGTTCCCGATATAAAAGCGCTCCTCCGACCCTTAGAGAAAAGACCGACTACAAGTAGTCTACAGACTTTTATAAAGTTTAGACACCCTATGGTACGTAAGTCACTTAAATTGTCCTGTGCAATGAATATTGTATAACGTCAAGTCTACATATAAACCATTGTTAAACTTCATAAGCTTGACTACTAGGACTTACCCAAAGAGCTAATAACCAGCGGCTCCAGCCTATTTTAGTGAGTACACCACAATAAATTCATGACCTTGTGGTCATTGGAAAGCGAAAACTGCTGTAGCTTGGTGAAGGCGGAAGTACAAGGGAAATACCCGTACCATGGTCACTTGAATAAATATCACTCTATTCTTGAAAGCAAATTTATAAAGCAGACTTATTCTCCAATCCGGAAAGATGCTTATTCTAAGTTATGCACGTGGTTCTAGAACGTGAAAATTGGACCTCTCTTTCCCCAAAACAACTTTACCGCCATGACCCGCCATCTTGAAATATCGTAGGCTGGGTCCCAGTTCTTTTCCGAGAGTCTTTCTACAACGTGACGTCACGAAAAGCAGTCCCCGGATACGGAAGCTTCTACAGTTTGTTATCTCGCAAGGCCGGAAGTGTATTTTATTTTATTTACTTATTTATATATATTTTTTTAAATTATGATTATTTTTTGCAAATGATTTTTCTAAAGAAGACTAAGATACTGCCTGAAATGGGGGACAAAAGTTCGAACAGAAAGCAGTCTTTATATGTTCACAACCAACTTCTCACAAAAGATGAAGACCGTCTAAAAGAGGGTCATCTTAGAACAAATAACAGCTGGAGAAAATCCTGGACTACAACCGTAGACAAAAGTAGTTGGAACACTTACGCGGAGAAGATAAAAATGCGAATACCTCATGCTTAGAGTTTATCAATGCAGTATGAAAAACATTTTAGAGGTCCCCACTCCCACTTTCAATGTTGAACCGTTTGTGGCTAAGGATTGTCAGTGCAACATGCTGGGGAGCTCAACGTTGAGAACGGCAGAGGGGGGGAACAAGAATAAATTTGGAAATAGTGCCAACACTTTTAACGAGGGTTATAGCCTCAAAACAATATCGGCTGCTACAGTAGAGGACCAGTTAAGGCGGGAGAAAAACCGGAAGCCCGTTTTTCCAACGCTTAACTTGGGTTTAATGCGTCCCTTTGATGAGGTCTTTTTTTCTTTTTTCAGGGAGGGCGTATATAAGGGGGGACTTATTTTCGGTTGGAATGTCACTTTAAAAAATCTTTGGGTTTCTAAAGACAGCTAGGAAAGAAAGCATTTTTTATTAATTATTTACTGCAACTCGGTCCGTGTAAAACAATAAACAACAAACGCATTTCGTTTCGTTTAATGACCTCTATTCCAGAATTACAATTTCTCTTAGTTAACCTCCCCGTGTAACCTCTTTCAATTCAACTCCGCAAATTTCTGCTCTTACAAAAACCCTTAAACATTTTTACCAATTTGAATGTTAAAGAACAAAGTAGAATTAGTTTAACACTCTTCTTTCTATTATCCTTAGACTATGTCGACATCAGTCACGTATCCTGTGACACGTATCTCCACCACAACTTCATCGTTACTAGTTTTCAACTTAATGACGTCATTCTCGTTGGTTTCGTGAGTGACTGGGTTCTGTCTGGACTGACGAATCTTGATGAGTGGACGATTACTACTTGTATCCATGATCTCGAAGCGGGTTGGTTTACCTGCGTTAAAAATTGATAACATAACAACGTTTACAAGACAACGTTTAATTCTACATTGAATCAGAGTCGTAGTTCATGCTCTCCAAGGTAGTAGCTAGTAGCAGCAGAAAGTGATAACAGCATATAAAGCAGCAGCAGCATTAGTTGCAGCAGCAGAAAGTTAGTAAGAAAGCAAGCAAACAAGCAAGTAAGACTTTATTTAAGCAGGGTGGCGCGCCCATTTAGCTCGTAGACTGGTATCGATAGGGGTCCTTCATCTAAAACGTTTGCATGAAAATTTTAAAAAGTTAAAAAGACAAAAAAATATATACTAAATCGGAATTTAAGCAGTACCACAGCCGCAGCAGCAGCAGCAGTAGCAGGTTGCGGTGTTAGTAGAATTGGTAGTCGTATTGAGTGGTGTAGCAGTTGACCACTAGTACTACGTACGTGCACCATTACCCAAAACGACTTTGCTTTCATTTTGTACTGTTCGCGATTATTGTTCTGCTTACCCGATGTCCTGTCCGCCAAAATATCTGCCATGTTGAAGGCGTATTCATTCGCTCCCGTGTTCTGTATGACAGTAAATGGTCCCTTGCCTCCAATGACAACTGTATCATGAAGTCTGGAATAAAAACAGTCACAGTCAGCATTAACCAAGACGCGATCTATGAAGAGTATGCTTCATTTGTGAGTCCTGTGAAAGAAAGCCCAGTGGCGGAATCAAATGGTTTTATGCGTTAGGTCCTGAGCTTTAGCGTTGGTTTGAGTTGGTTTGAGCTGCTTCCAGAGATTCTTAAAGAAGCTACATCACCGTTCGTGTATTTTGAAAAAAAAAGATAAACTTTTCAAAATCGTCATTTATAAACCATTTCAATCTCCTCCATCCTCGGCCATCCTAGTTCACTTTTGCTTTAGAATTAACTCTTTGGTGATTTTATTCCTACGCAAACCATTATTTTTATGTTTTCCAACCCTTTAATCATAATTTAGGCGGTCGAAGAAATGACTCAAAACATCGTGACGTAGGTCCTTTAATTTTTCACAGTGCCTCTATCCATCCACCGGTCTTGATGGAGTAATCTAGCATTGAATATCGAAAGAGATAGAAAACATGCTTTTGATGAAGATCTTATGCCAGGAGGAGTAACAATACCCCCATGCAATTGCTTCATACAGCAGACACTGAGGTTAAGCAGAAGAATAAACGGATTGGTCTTCTCTGTCATTAACAACCAAAACGCCCTTACCTGGAGCCCTTAAAGATGGTCACTTGTCTGACATTCCCCACACATCTTAAAGAGCGGAAATCCCCCGCACGGAAGCAGACTCTGCCAGCACCGCCCGTGTTGTCGAACACGACACCGGACATGAGTTTTCCACGCTCTGCTCCTATCCCGAGTGCAGCACCCATGGACAGCATATTTCCATCTGCTCCCAAATCAGCTACCAGGTAGTTCTCCTTATTGCTTTCTACTTTGCCAATCATTCCATTGATGGACAACACATCCTTCCCTGCGCCAGTGTTGATGGTCACCCTTCCATTGTATGGATGCAACAAGGACAATTCATCAATGCTGATTCTATCACTCTCTGGATCACACTTGATGTCTTGTGTTTCACCTAACTGGCTTGGCTCTCTTTCCCGTTTGGACGTTTGGTCTTTGGCTCGCCATTGATTGGGGTCGACATCGTTGTACTGGGGTACTGCCCGAGTGTCAATCTCCACATTTCGCTGGAAGTTTCCGACCAACCGTCCACGGTCGCTGCGGTATTTCCTCCCAAGGAATTCAAGATACTGACGAAACGACACGGTGTTGACATTGATTGTATTACCACAGAACTTGGATTCAGTAGGAACACCTAAAAAGTCGTAAGGCAGGTCCAACTTAAACTCATGTTTGGTATATTGTGATTTCCGTTCTCGTCCGAGCACCAAATAACGCTTGCCTTGGTAATTTGCCGTCTTGGGGTCGCATGGAGAGGTGCCTTGAGTTGCGCAGGATGGCTGCCAAAATTTGATGGGAGTATTGGGTTGAATCATTCTCTCAACTAGAACACCAGAGTTGGCCTGGTACATCCAACCAAAACTAAGGAAGAAAAGATAATAATGATGATAATGATATCTTGTCATTTTAAGGATGCCAAGAGCATATATTCTCACGCAATCTGCCATTCCATTGTCATTCTAAATACACGCAAACTTAAGACTCACCTACGAGCTCCAGACTCTGTGAATCTTCCCAGCTGGTGTTGGTAACCCTGCAGGTCGTTGCGCGAGATCTCCGTCAACTTGTTTGCCGTTTCAAGGGCCAAACTTCTCGGCCAAAACAGCTGGACAATGAGCGGGGCTATGAAGAATGCAACACCAGCCAATGCGCTTATAGTTGACAATACCTGCAAACCAGTTATCAGCGCGGCAGAATACAAACTCAACGCCACAATACTGCCAACGATGCCAAGAACACTGTTCACCATCCCCATGGTATTCTTGTTTTTGATTGCATCGTACAGTCCCATTCCACTGACAACGATCCCGAGAATGTCCGAGACTGGTCCGACTCTTAATTTGGGCGGGAACTTCAACCTCTTCACAAAGAATTTTGCCTTGCCATAGACATGCCAAGCTCTAACTTCTTTAGGAGAGGGCCTACTCTTCTCCGCTAAAACTTTGAGCCGGTCAAAATCAGATTTCCAAGCATCAAAAATGTTCTGCCTGGCAGCATCTATAAAAAAATCCATGATACGATTCTTGTTTATAGCTTTGCTAATTAAGTGTACATTGGCGAAAATCCTAGATAGGGCTTTCTGTAGAGTTACCTCGACTTTCTACCCAGCGTTGTTTCGAATTTGGCCGAGAAGGAGCACATAACAAATAGTGAATATCTCCCAAAGTAATCACGGTACGTTTGTGGTACATTTAAATGTCTAGCAACCTTTTTCATACCACGACTTTTGATTACCCCATTACAAAACAATATAGGTAAACCGCACAGTCTGTCTTAATGATGAATGCGGCTGGACTCTTAAACGTCTTGAACTGGTTCTTTACACAAAAACTGAAATATCCTGTTCATATGTTCAGGAATTTGTTGAGATGAATGAAGGGTGAGGTATTTGTAAGAGATATTTGTATAATGCATGCGATGACAGAAGTAAAATAAATCTAAAGTTTACAAGGCTCTTACGTTATGAAAGATAGGCAAAACGATGACGGCAAGCAAACGTAAATTCTTCTGTCGTTTCCATGTTCTTCACGTGCATTGGACGTAAATTCTTTTGTCGTTTTCATGTTCTTTAAATTGTAGTTTGCTCACTTGAGTTTCAATTCAATTTTAAAAGAACTGGGACTGTATGTGACATTTCGTGAGTTCTAAAGTGAAGGGTATGCTCATATTTACCTTGATCGACAAGGCTAGCTTTGATCTCTGCTTGTACTCTTTGTTTATCTTCGTTCGTCTTTTCACTGGAGTGCTGGAACTGAGTCAGCTTCTGTTTTATGCCTTGTGAGACCGTTTCCAGATTCGTCTGTACCGATCGAATGGTGTTTTGAAAGAGCGATCTGTCGGACTGCATAAGTTTCATAAGACCACCGGCTGCTTGATAGTCCAAAGGCAAATCAGCAAGAATAGACTGTATAGCCAAAGACGCGAGCTGGTCACTCGCTTCTAAACCTTTGCCCAGTTTAGCTAAGGCCATGGAGTCGAGCATCGAGACTTGCTCAAACATGGCCTTACCATGTGAACTGAAGTAACTTGGGGACTCTCCCCCTTCAGTGCTGTAGGCTTGGATCAGGGAAGTTATCACTTCATTGTCTGTTGCCACAGTTCCAGTGGCTAGAGCCAAAATTGTGAGCACAAAATTGGGCGCAATAGAGGTCAGCATCGCTAAATCTCTGAACTGCGCTGTCCAACTTTAAATTGGTTGATCCTGGAACAGTAGACAATAGGAAACACCGGTTTAAACTTACACAATGTCGGCTTTGATTCCCTGAATTAATTAATTAATTTACCCCTAAGTCACTCACAGCCACCGACCGCCCTAACTGTTTCGTGTTTGGCACACATATGAAAAAACGGGTTTCGTATCTTATAGCAGCTATATATGACACAATCGATAGGTCCCTATGGAAACCGGCTCCAACATGTCCAAAGCAGGAGCCCTTGTGACCTGACATACTTGGAAAACCAGGAGGTGGAAAAGGGCCGGAAAAGGAATTGGTAAAAGGGAGGGGTGGGAAAGGGGCAGCAGGGGCGCAAAACACGTTATTCATCAAGGGAAAGCGTGAAGTGTTTGTTATGTGGTGCCTCTAAAAGCTGCCGGTAAGTGAGTTAACAACTTGGAGCAGTACTCCAGAAAGAATTCTTTAGAGTTCTGTGGTGTTCCGGATGACATCAACATGTCTACCGACCAGGCCGTGTGTAAGATAGCACAAGCGATTGGCGTCGAGATCCAAGAAGACGACATTGAAATATCCCATCGTATCAAGCAGAAACACGGTAACAAGCCGATTTTAGCCAAATTTTGCAATCACAAAATAAAGTCTAAGGTCTACAAGGCTCGCACTCAACTGAGAAGCACAACTATTTCCAGTATTTTTCCCGACTGTGTCTCATTTATTGCTGAAGACAACCGTCAACCAAAGATCTTCATAAACGAGAACCTGACTCAGTACCGAAAGGAAATGATGAAGACTGCGAGAGAAAAGCGAAATAACGGTAAGATCGTTAGCTTTTGGTCCCTTGATGGAAAAATCTTTATCAAGACTGCCCCAATGGGGAACCCAAGATTAATGCATTCCATTGAAGAAATCAAAGAACTTTAAGCAGTAAGCTTCTAAATAACATTTTGCTTTTATTTATTAATGACTTTTAGGAAAGGGAAGAAAGGGCATACCCCCAAAATACCTGCAACACCCATTTCGCCCCTGGATGACGAATGTGTACTCCTTAGTTTCAAGTGTGCTTTTTGAATGTTACCTTTTTTATTTGTTTTTGTCCCTTATTTATCCGTTTTGTTTATATTTTATACTATCTTCGGTTGCGCACGACCAAATTATTTTTGTTTGCTTACATTTCTCAATACATTTTAAATCGCTTATGCCATTAAATATGCTATCTTGTAAAATGCATTATATATTCTAATGATCACGTTTAAATTTCTATCGCTTAACGTTAGAGGCTTAAAAAACCAACGGAAAAGACGAAGCATCTTCTCTTTTCTCAAGGGCCAAAAATGCGATGTTTATTTACTTCAAGAAACGTTCTCTGAACCGCGAGATGAATTAATCTGGAAATCAGAATGGAGAGGTGTCATGTTTTTCTCGCATGGAACTAATCACCAAAAAGGCGTTTGTATCTTATTCAATCCTTTGTCCGATATTCAAATAGAAAGTTCCTATTGTGATCCCGAAGGGAGAATCGTGCTAATTAATATCTGCTTCAAGACGATAAATTTTTCCATCTGTAATATTTATGCACCGAATGCTTTAACAAGTCAGCAAAATTTCGTCAAAACTTTGAAAGAGGTATTAATGTCGGAATCATGGTTGTGAGTTAATGAGGAGACCGTGAGGCATGAGTTGTCAATAAAAATGTCAGTGAGGTGAGGGATTAGTCAGTTGTCAGATACAATTTTGAGCCATTTGTATGTAATCATGGGTATCCGTTAACCCCATTCAGACCCCCTAAATTATTACTTGGCATATTTTTGATACAGCTTTTAATCGGGATACATTGCCATTGGTTCACGATAATTATTGTGCCTGTTATGGCATGCTTCTAGCCAAATGAACGGGAGCAAAAAGATAGCCAAAACTTTTAAAAATTTCTGAGTATTGAAACCTTTGCTTAAGGTAGCATCATTGAAATCTTAAAGAATTACAACTTCCTTAACACCTACCTTACAGTCCAAGCACACTGTTGCGCTACTGAAGGAAAAGCTATACTAATTGCTATTGACCGAAATATGCCACAGCAAATAAATCACCTTCTCTCGCCTTCTCTACGCTTAATTTCACAAACTAATTAGTCTCCACGGGACCAGAAGTTACCATGCGCGACAGGTTTCAATTATTCACCACGTTTATTGTCTAGAAACTTAAATGGAAGCTCTTATAGACCGCTAAAGCGTAAAAAAATGTGTTTGCAGGCGTTAAATTATATACCCGAAGTTACAACCATAATCAATCGTGTTTGTTGCACCAAACGTATCGAAGATCATTTTGTTTCAACTTTGTAACATCATATAAGTGTTGCGGATTTAAATCTTATTCGCAAAAAAGAGCATTAAAAAAACAAGATTTTTCCAATGAAAAGGAATGGCAAAATATGTTAACATTAGTGGAAATATAAGAAATATGTTAGTCAGGCAGTCAACCAAGCAACCGAAAGAAAAAATGCGTGTTTTCCCGGCAGGAGTCGAACCCATGACCTCTCGTTCAATGGTCGAACGCTCTACTCTACTAGTTGCTTGTATCATCGACTGATTAGATTGAGGAATGTCTCTCTCGAGCTTTCTCCAGTTAGATGGTAAGTTTTTTCAGGTTTAATAAATCTCGAACATTAAAAAGGCATGCACCCAGTACTAGTATTAATATGACATTACCAAAAAAAACGAAGCGCTACATTAATTTTTAACACCAAAAATCACGGTTTATTGTTTCGAAAATCGTTCAAAAACTAATTAAATTTTTTTATTGTATCCTCATAGAGCAGAAAAACAAACCTTTTGTCTTCCCATCGACTGATCAACAACTGAAGCGAAAAAGCGTAAATATTTTTAACCATTGTTTCCAAAACTGTTCTAAGGCAAGCAGCTATTCCGTACACTTCAAATAAGAGGTAAGTCGCAACGATTCTAGTGTTATTTTTTTATTAATTTTTCTCAGTCTGCTACACATTGTTGTACGCTATCTGCCACTGATATTACAAAGTCGTGAAATGTTTATGTTTCAAGTCTACCTTTGGTGCAATTTGGTATAATTTGATAATAAATGAACGTAAATCAAAGGCAAAAACCAGACTGTGCCAAGGGTAACAATTGAACACAACATATGTGCCAAAGATAACTCAACATCTAATAATTTGATTCAATCCCCCATTTTTTTTTCTTTCGAGAACGATACTCATAAAGTACCGTGAGAAGGTCTGAATAGGGAGGCATTCATGAATGTCATTAATTTGTCAGTTCAAATTTTGCTTAGTTTAAGTTAGACCCGCCATATTTCAGACTTGTGTCCGTCAAAATTTTTAGCGAAGACTTTCCTGTACAAACTTGGCCTACTGACACCAGCATCTGTAAACTAAAAGGAAATAAAATATATTCCGGTCCGTTCCGCGGAGTCCGTCACCTGCAGTCTTAGAATTAAAAAAAAAAGAAAAAAACGGTAAGCAAACATCCCAAAAGGGAATTCCGAACGAGATTTGGCGAGTTCCATTTACCAGAGTTTACTCGGAGTGCCTGGAATTGAGCTGAATGCCCGTGTATGCGGGTCTGTACGGGGCAAAACTGGTCGCAAAAGGCCTGGAACAGGAAGCTAAACAGAACATCTTCCGTTCAAATATTCCAGTTGGGATTTTTGGATTATCTTTCAAGGCGTGCCGTTTATTTTGGAAATTTCCCGTGCAGGTGAACCAAAAAAAAAATAGGACAAAACGACGAAGCATTTACATCCCGACCGAAAAATAAATCGCAAACAACTTAATTAACTTATTGCGGAAGAGAATGTTTGTGTAAATCTCCGCGGGAGGGAAAAATAACCTGCCGTTCTCCAACCGAGAGAAAACAAAGCGCTCATTGATTCGTCACAGGCAGAGAAACGCCGCAAATCATATTGTTTCTGATCTATTCAAAACTTCTTTAAGGCATATCTTCCCCTTATTCTACCGGGTAGCAGCGGTAAGTGGGAACAATTTTCTTGAAATTTTTAAGAATTAACCACTTGCTCTTGGCATGCTTGGAATTCAGTTAGTTTCGGTTGGGAAGAGGGGAGGGTGGGGGGTGTGGGCTGGGGGTGGGGAGATATTCCTTGTTCCTTTCGAGACCATATTTAAACATGGTAATGGGTTTTTGGATTCTGCGATGTCTGCCTAATGCTGGACTCAATCACTATGTCACTATGCTGTTATTTCTGTGGTCATGTTACGTACTTGTCTAAAAAGTTATGATTCTATTTTAGAGGTTTTATTAAATACTGAATTTCTTGCTGCCCTTTTAGAACTGACTTATTCATGAATATACACTTAGACAACAAAGGTGGGCTTAGGGGTTTGGAGGGGGCGTGGGGTGGAGGGCATGGCCCACCCATCTATGTTCCCCTTTCCCGGATCTATCTCCAGTTCTAAAGCAACCTGACATTTAGTTTATCCCTACAGGTTCATATAATCAGTCACAGACCGCCGGCCATCCTATTCTATGGACTCTCTTTCTTTGTTATCGCTGGTGCTCTTGTCAGTGACATGTTCAGGTAACGGTACAAGAACTTTCTAGCTCAAAGCACGTTTAGCTATCTTAGTTTTTCCATGTTTACTCAGGACGTACACTTCGTTAGGGTTGAGGGACTCAGTGGCCTAACAAGCTCTTAGCTGTTTATGCAGTGCGCTGCCTACATCAAGCAGTATCGGTTCAGGGCCGGGCTCATTATATTGTGTTGTGTTCTTGGAAATGACACCTTTTTTTCGCAAGACCTCTCTCCACCCAGGAATATTAATGAGTACCAGCGAACATTCAGAGCGACATGTCAGAATGCTGGGAGTATTCTATGGTAGATTCAGCAGGGTGGGGGGGGGGGGGGGAGTAGCAATACTCTGGGCCGGGTTCCAGACCCTTTATGTTACAGACAGAGGAGTTAAGCGCTTGCAGCTGTAAGAAACTTACCTTTATCTCACTGAGTTGATTCAATCATACGAATAAAATGTTCTCGTTTACATTTTTAGAAGTTAAAGGGAAGTTGATGCTGTATGGAGAAGGTGTTTCAAACATCAATCAACAAGGTAAGAATCGCTATAACTTGATTGAGGTTCCTGAAAATCTTTACAGTCCGTAAAATCCTCTAAGGGACGGACCATTATATTCCTCCGAGGAGGGGGGATATGAAAAAAAATTTATGCACCTCTGCAAACATTTTTTTTTATCGAGATGCAAACTAATTTGTTTACACATATCATGCTTGCAAGCAATTTATTTTGTCTTTTTAGGCCCTTCAAACAGCCTCCCAATCCAGAGAAATAATGGTCCGTCCCTACGTAAACAATGGTCACTGATTACAAATGCCATCACTGTAGTTTAGCAACACAATTTCATAAGATAGTTCAAAGCGGTAAAAGAATGACATCAAAAGCGTTGTTGCCTTGTTTCCATGTTCATAAATTATCATAATTTACCATCTTGGGAATGGGGGGATGGGCGGGGCTAATAGCGGAAGCAGTCTATTAAACTTGCAGAGGGGATCGATTGATAGCGTTTACGACATTGGACTTTTGGCTGTCTTAGTCACGTAATAAGATAGATAAATTTGCTGTACTTATCTCCTTTTAAATACGCTCCCTTTTCATGTGTTTGACCGTGTTATTTCAATTACAGAATTTTTAGATCAAATATGTCCAAAGCCGAACAGCAATGATCGAAAATACGTCCGAATCAAGACCTTCAACAACAAATATGTGTGGGCTTATGCCACGCATAAGACTGATAACAGTTATTTACGAACGCGTTGCTGTGGCGGAAAGGATGCTGTTGGAAGGAAAGACATCACTGTACCAGGAAGACACACAACATTCCTCGTCCACTGCAAACGATCCAACAACCAGAATGTCTTTAGGTTTGAGATTCTCAGCAACAGAAACACGCCGTCCGGTTACTTCTTCTACGCAGATCCAGTTTACTATAAATGGGGTTTGTATGCCTACAAGCCTAAATGGGACGATGGCTACAAATTCAACTTCATTATTAAACGTTGGAGAGGTCCCGTAGTTGCTATCCGAATGCAAGGAAAGGCAGGTGCTCGAACCTATCAAGAGAGTAGTAACTGGTTGAAGTTTTCAGAAACAAGTCACGGCTATGTGTCTGGTTATAAAAATCTGTATCAAAACCCTCCGGGATTTCCCAGCATGGTCGACACATTCACGTTGGAAGCAGGTACTTATGCAAAATATGATATTAATGCTAAAGAATAAAAATGCAAGCAGGATATAAATTAACTATGGTATTGAGTCGCATTTAATTTTTGGAAAAATATAATATTGGACACTGTGCTTTGTAATCAGTGGCGGATCCAGGGGAGGGGCGCATTTTCTTTGAAGTGTCGGAATTATCTTCGCAGAATTCAACATTCCTAGTCAAGCCTTTAAAGCGTGCCCCCTCCTCAGCTGAAGGTCTGAATCCGCCACTGGTAACTTAGTTATTTTGAATGAAGTATCTACTTAAAGAATTTGTTAAGTGATTTCTCTGTAAAAACCTTGGTACATTCGCGTTCTATGAGCACCGTTGCTATACTGACATGTTTTCGGTTTCGTTGTGTAGCCTAGCAACTCGTTTGTTGACTCGCGGGTGTTAATCGAGAAAAGGAAATAAAAATTGAGACCTTTGGAAGCGCTTTGTTGGAATAAGTGATAAGTCGATTCAGACTTCTTCACTTATTTTTAGTTTTCTGTCCAATATTGGAGTTAAAACCTTACTCTTTTTACTGACTCTTTCAGACGGTTTGATATCCCGCAAAAATTAGTCCGCTGGAAACAAATTAAATTGTCTAGAAACCGCAGAGAACGTTTCTTGTGTTTTGATCGAGTGGTGTTTGAGAGGAGTAGTCCAGTACCTCTTGTGAACCTCTAATTTTCAGAGGCATTCTAAAACAATATTGCCCATTGTCTTCAGGGATAGGGGCATTGTTTGTGCCCTTTGTCTTATTGTTCTTATGGCCAATCGTGTGAGATGTTCAATGAGGTACTGATCGACTCTTTGAAAGTGCGACGGGTTGTGGAAACACAAAATAGTAGCAATAGGTTTTCATAGCTGTTTCGAATCCTCCATAACTTTCACAAGTAGAAAGCAAGGTAACCATAAATGTTGAATTCAGAATTTCAAATCCAGAAATCGGAATCCGGAATACACAATGCAAATAAAATCCTTTTAGATTGCCTTATATGGGACTGATTTTTGATACGAATTAACTTCTCTCGTGCTTTTTTTATGTCGCTAGTGCCCAGTGGCTGCGTAGACGGCGCGGCGCAGCGTGACCGTGTTTGGGCGGCAAAGAGAGGTACTAGTCACGAGGAATGTGAGAGCAAACCCGATAGGTGTTATTGGACAGATGGGTGGAAGGCGGGATACGGTGTGATGCAGCCAGGAACTTGCTACTACAACACAGGTGGGACACCTCACTCTTACTTACACAAAGCTTAATCAGTACGACCACTGGCGGAGCATACGCCCTGGACTTTAACATGTGCAAGTTCGTAAGGGGGTTGAATTTGAGCTGGGGGGTATAAGTAAATATACTGCCTATTTCCATTCAATCAATTGCAGTGTGTGAAGATACTAGCTAGCATGGATATTGGGAGAATACCTGTTTATTGGGTTAAAACCAGAGTATTTTTTGTTAGTACACCGATGAGCTTATACAACTGGGGGGGGGGGGGGGGGGGGGTAAGCGCGAGGGTGTCTAACATTATAAATGAATAAATCACTTTTTTAAGTGGCAATGTATTTAGCTCTGCTCTAATAATCGAGGACATTGTAAATCTGAGAAAACAAATATTGCAAATCAAACAGAAACTTGTTCAAAATCTCAACTGGTAGAAGGCTGGAGGAGTTGAATTCGGGACCACCGAACATAACTGAATCCATCTAGTGGCAGGGAGGAGGACTTAAAGCTGAGACCTATGGGTCACAAATCCAGTTTAAACTCTACTAATCGGTTATAAAGACTGAATGAACTAATAAATAAGCTGTGATTATTAAATATTCTTTTCAGACTCGATGTGCCACGTGCGCAACGGTGCCCGAGTTCAAGCAATGAGAAAGCCAGCAGCAAAATGCGAAGCTGAAAACCACTGCTTTGATTATAAGACAAATCTCTGCTACAAAGTGCTCCGATAATTAAGATATCATGCTGATCACATGTACACCACATGAAAATAAAGTTGATGTGTTTTATCACACGTGGTGGTGTATTTGGTTCAGCAAAAGAAATAAATAAAATACAATATCTGCAAAATATTTGTTTCAGATAGTATTAATAATATTTATTTTCAATTCGTGGTATAATCCATGACACACTATAAACTGCTTCCCTTAGTGCTGCACTTCCAGGAGGGAGGGGGGGGGGGGGGGGGAATTAGAGAGGTTCACTTGAAGTTTTGAAAAGAAACCCCATAAAAACTCCCAGAATCTTGCTCAGTATATATGGGTGTGTCTCGAATTCAGCTAGTTACACCCCTAAAGCCAAGGTTTATCACTCTTATAATGTTATATGCCCTCGTAGTGTATCTCGACGTCAGTCGCATATCCTGTGACATGAATCTCCACCACAACTTCGTCTTTTTTGGTTTTCAGTTTGATGTCCCCATTTGCTATATCCGGTGTTACCGGGTTGCGACGCGACTGAAAAATCCTGATAAACGGCATATTACCACTGATGTCCATGATCTCATAGCGCATTGGTTTTCCTGTGTTCAAAATAAATAAACATATATTATTAGAGAGCAGGTGTCGGGCAGTATTGACGTGGGCACTCAACTCCCACCAATATGGCCCGGGTTTCGAATCCTGAACCCGGGACCCGTTTCTCGAATCGAAGGTCCCGAAAAGTCTTCGCACCCGGAAAAGCCATAGCAAAATCTTAAACCTTATGATTAGAAATTAGCTGTTTGATTCCATGATATTTTTAATATGAACAAAGGTTGCCTTGATACAAAGTTTCAGGCCTATACACTTCTCTGTTTTTAAGATAGAGATCACTAAAAACTATCACTATCACCCATAGAGAGCAAGGACTAGTGGTCTGGTTATATTGTCTCAGTTGAAACTGTAAATGGAGCGCCTAGCCTCCCACTTATTTCTTTCTTCAAAAATCATTTATTCCTGGGTAATGAGGTAAAAACAAACATTTCAATATGGAGGCTAGAGCTTGCTTATACAAGCTTTATATTTTACTGAAAAGGAAAACAAAGAAACGAGAACTGTTAGGGGTAATCCGCGGCATGAACAGTAGTACCTTACGCATGCGCACTCGCTAAACACTTTCCAGGTAACACGCTTGTCTACGTATGTATACACCTTATTCCAAAATGGCGGAAAATACATTATTCTTTTGTCTACATGTTAATTGGCCCTCGTGGCTAAAGATTCTTTTGAATTCTGCAGATGCGATCGAGGCCATGAGGGCCAATTAACATGATATAACATGACATTTTCCGCCATTTTGGAATTGCTGGTTTGCACTGTCACGCCGCAAAAAGGCAAATCCAAAACTATTGAGTGAAAAAATTAGGAATATTATGGGTTGTAGAAAATTACCAGATATTCTGTTTGTCCAAGTCTCGGTCGGGTTTGTACGGTATTCCGTACTCGAGTTATCCGTCAGAATTCACTTCTCAGGTAAAATATAAATATAAATTTAAAAGGCAGACAGATCACTCTCATGAACAAATAAACATTCACATAATCACTTCCCACAAAACATCAACTGTTCAGATTGTTAAAAATCACAGGATGAGGCATTTTTTAAAGCATACGCGACAGCCTCCTGGCGGCCATCTTGATGTCGTGTGGCGTGAAATTCCGAAATTCAAAATGGTCTATCTTACAGACTTTGGCTGCTATCGAGCTAAAAACCTTCACCAAGATATATATATTAAGGATGTCTAACAGCCAGTGAGGGATAAAAAGTCAGGGGTCAAGCGATTCTGGATTTTAGAATTTTGATGACGCCACGTGAAAACCAAGAATGAGGTGTATTATCCTACGTTGATATTCCACCAATCAGGTGAACGTTATAAAAATACAAAGATAATACAATTCTCTATATCTGTACCTGGTGTTATGTTCTCAAGAATTTCTGGCATGTAGAAAAAATAATCATTTGGTCCGCTGTTCTGTATGATTGTAAATGGTCCCTTGGCTCCAATGTAAACTTCATCATGAAGTCTGCAACAACAAAGAATGCTCTGTGTTAATACTCACACTGGGGGCTCTTATATTTTTCCCCATGTCATAAAGAACACAGCCAATCAGAAGGTCAGAAAGCCGTTGCTGGTATCCTGTGAGTAGCACTCGCGAAGCCAGTTTCCCGCCGTTTAACACAGCTTCCAGGTTTGGTAGGGGTAGAATGACAAGAACCCAAATTTTGAGTAACAAACGGAGCTATTTTATAATAATTTATGTCATTTTTTCTTCATTGTAGAAAACTCAAAATATTGGTATTCTTTAACGAAGAAAAACACCAAAAAGGTAATGATCACGCTAGGGTACAAAGACCGACCACTTTTTGTTCCATATCTCATGCCCAGTTATGAATTAATATTTTATGTAGATAAAACTGGACTCAGTTCCTACTAGCCTGCGAATACAGCCGCCTCTCATTCGCTCCCGCTACTACGTACGAAGTAGCGGAAGCGAATGAGAGGCGGCTGTATTCGCAGGCTAAGTTCCTACTAAAGTTAAATAACACGCCCAAGAAAGACAGCATTTGAATTCGAATACATACCTGGACCCCTTGAATATGGTGACATGTTTCACTGTACCAACGCATCTAATTTTACCAAATTCAATAATAAAGCAGACTTTTCCACCACCCCAGAGATTGTTGAAAACGACTCCAGCCACAAAATTGCGACGTGTTATCCCTATCCCGAGTGTAGCCCCCTTGGACAGCATGTTTAAAGACGATCGTGACGGATACGTGTCCGGTTATCAGAAGCTGTACCGCAATCCTCCAGGATTTCCCAGCCTGATGGACACGTTTACGTTGCATGGAAGTAGGTATTTATAACATTCTAGGCAAAACTCAGCAGGGGCGTAGCTATCTGTACGTTAGTCCAGTTCTGGCCTTCTCTGTCACGCAACACGACGAGAGAGGGTCCCTCTCTCCCGTCGTGTTGCGTGACAGAGAGAGTGCCAGAATTAACTGGACTACCCGTAAGTACATACGCACGTGCGTACCTGGAAAAAGTGGAAAATAAAGCAAAATAAAATAACTAAAATATAAGTACACGTATCACGCTATTCTTGATACATGTCCATAAGCATCAGAAATTAGACATTCTGGGTTTGCTGGGAAGAAAAGCAGAGGATAAGTCCTGTGGTTTTAATGGGAAACCGGCTAAATTTACGTCTTAGTTGTTATTTCATATCAAGCAAGAATGCTTTTAGCAACAACATAACCTCACCATTACACTCTCATCATAAAAAATCTAAACAAAGCACGCGACTTGAAAGAAAGGGAGGGTGAGGGGGTGGGTGTAGGGGGATTTGGAAAATGTGCGTACCTCTGAAAAAATCCTGGCTACGCCCCTGCTAAGAATGTAAAACGTTTTTTATGTAGGGTAGCCCATTCAGCAGTTAGCTTGTATGCTCACGTTACAAAAACTGACATGAAAAAAAAATTGACATGAAAATTTGCAAAGATAAAAACACTATACTAACTACGATGCTACTTACAAAAGAAGTCTTAAAGGACGTCACTAAAATGTGATGTTAAACAGTAAGTGTTTCGCTAGACAGCAAAAGTTAATAAAGAGAATAGATTTAGTATAAAACTCAATGTGCATTCCTTATTTTAATGAATGAATGAATGAATGAATGAATGAATGAATGAATGAATGAATGAATGAATGAATGAATGAATGAATGAATGAATGAATGAATGAATGAATGAATGAATGAATGAATGAATGAATGAATGAATGAATGAATGAAAATGGGAACTTGCAGTGGAATTTCCACAAAGAAGCTCTTTATTCACTGGTTCAGATCGAATTGGAATTTAAAATTGTTGGTTTTGTGATGGGAGGAAAACTGGAGAACATGGTTAAAAGCATTAACATACCCAAATAGACTTTCTATTCCCATTTCGCTTCGCTTAGCCAAATAGATAAAGGGTCTGAAAATCCCACTGCAATACACGCTAATTAACAACTAAAAGAAATACGTTTTCTTTAATGTTAGTTCTCAGTGGGTGCGTAGATGGCGCGGCCGAATGTGACCCTGTTTTGGCTGCACCAGCTGGTACTAGTCATGATGAATGTGAGAGCAAATCCGACCGATGTTTTTGGACACTTGGCTGGGATAGCAGAATGCGTAGAATGGAGAAGCAAACCTAGGGCACGGAGGGCACGGAGTTTCCCGGTGTTGTGGTCTGGTCTTTACCCATTGTACCGTTATACTGCTGAAATGCTCGGAGACATTAGCTCTGTAAAAGCTACTCTATAATCCGAGGATAAATAAAGTATTCACTTCACTACTACAACAAAGGTATAAATGTGGCTTTTTGTTTACCGTGTGAGATAACTGTTGGAAAATGACTGAGGTCATTGAGGTCATAATGAAGATATTGGCGGTGTTCTGTTTGACAATAATTACAACTTTTTTGGAAAGCAGGGGGGGGGGGGGGGCACTTATTCAACGTCTCCTGTGTACCGTAAAGCTTAAAAGCTCCCTGAGGGCTTTGATTTTTTAATGACCTTTTCCTCCTTTTTTTGGGAGGCGTGGGGGCTTATAAAAAATCCTATTTCAGTTGGGGTTCATATAAAAGAAATCATGTGACATTTTTAATATTCCAGTGCCTTTTGCTCACAAATTTTAAGGCGGTAGTAACAATAATATATGTGGTGGATAAACATCTTTTAAGTGTAAAATTGCCTTGTTTCGTTGTTCGTTTATTAATATGATTTAATAACTAGGGAAAGTGTGGTGGCTTAAAAGGAAGGAGGGGGGATTATTAGAAATTGAATTTCCAGACGGATATGAAGTAAAAAATAATTACTGCTTATTTTGAAGGCTTTTCAAGATAAAGAAGAATGGCGTTTTCCTTTCCTTTTTGAAATATGTTTTTTCGTTTTGGAGATATTTAGGTTTTTGTAATATGCAAATGAGGAAAGTGTTGACGTCATTAATCGTTCCACAAAAAGGAAAATCATTGAATCAAGCATCCGCTTGGAGTATTAAAACGGTGTTGTTCAAACTTGGTACCATAAATGTTCATCATAAAAGGCACAAGATACCGTGGCAACACTTTTGGCTCCAGCCTCCTTCTGTTATAAACCAAATATCTCCATTTGCAACTCCTTTAAGTTGAATGGAGGGTCCGGCGTGGAACCATGTGATACTCAAATTATCTCAACTCTCGTCCTTAGCTTGTTGGGAGTGTGTCACAAAAGGTTAAGCATAAACTGGAAATGTCAGTACATTAATAGAAATAAGTCTTTGCGGCAAAACTTTTGCCATGAACGGCTTGTGCCTTTTATGAGAAGGCACTATAGCAGAATCACATCACAAGCAATACTTTGCGAGACACCAGCATGACTAGGGGCCCGTTTCGCGAAGATCCCGAACCCGGAAAGCCATAGCAAAATCTCAAACCTCGTGATTACAGTTTTTTAATTCCATGATATTTTTAATACGAACAGAGGTTCCCTTTATACAAAGTGTCAGGCCTATACACGTCTCTGTTTTTAAGATTCAGATAGCTAAAAACAGCTTTGCGGGCCCGAAAAGTCTCCGGGGCTTTCGGGGACAGGACCAAGGACCGCTAACGTCTCGCAAAGTCTACTTTTTCACGTAAAGTCTACTTTTTCACGTAGTATAGTATCAGCCTTGCTATATTGTTTGTAATGTGATTTCATTTTTTCGGCTGATTGGATCTGCTTTGAGCTTTACGACAGTAGAGTCACGAACCCTCGGTTTCTCGAACCAGTTTTAACTTCTCCTGGAGATTCGAAGAAATCTGGATTCCATTGTTAGTCAAGTCAAAATGGTCAAAGTGTCATAGATTTGCCTGAGTTCTACAAAACCACCAGGTGTCGTGCTTACCTTTTTATCTGGGGATTGTAACAAATTGAAGGCATCTCATTAACGTTCAATCCTGGACATATCTGGAGAATCCAGGGTCTCCTTGGTCAGCGCTTGGTTACCATTAACCTGGCAACCAGCCGCTGACCGAGAAGCCTGTTGACTCTGATGCAATAGCCATTCTTGTTTTTTTGTTGTTGTTTTTAGAATCGAAGTGCCACTGGAGCAGAACAAACAACGCGTTGCCAACGAACAGGTTGTGTGTGGTGTCCGGGAAGACTATAATGAGTTCAGCTGATGAGTGTGAAGCTGCTAACTGCTGCTACGATTATAAACGAAACCAGTGCTACAAACCTTTGTGATTGTAAAAAAGGTGTATATAGTGTATATAGTTATGTATCTTATTTCATTATATCTACATGTAGTTAAGCATTAACTGCCATTGTATGTATATCCCTATTCAAATTTTAGAGCCGTTAGTTTCACATTGTACTGGCCCTGAAGAAGACTAGCTCTGCTAGTCGAAATATTGGCCAATAAATTTTGCCCTTTTGCCGTAGTACCAGCCTTGCAATCAATGACCATCAATTTGGTTTTATCTTTGTGATTGTACTTTATAATTATTGTAATACTTACTTTACAATAGCATCAAGCTATGATAAGGCCTCTACGCCATGTGGCGCAGGCCCCACACCATGTTATACAACTGATTAAAAAATTAATAAATTAAAAAAATAATAATAATATTCATGCCTATTGTTGTTGTTGTTATATGTCTCTAAAAAGTGTTCCACCACAGGGCTCCCAGGGTCACTTCAAGGCAACTCGGTCAAAATGGTGGCGGCACAAAGGTTGTGTATGAAACCTTATAGGTAAAATTGATATAGAAAAGTATAATTGACAGCAAGTAACGTTTACATTTCACATCATATTGTCTATGTGATATTTCGTTACTGTTGTAAAGCATCTAAACCGCATTTAAACGATATATATATTTTTTAATTTTTGTTCAGCCTTACCAAAAATATTGCAAGGAGAACACTCGCCACGCGCGTAACACTCGACTGTCTGACGAAAGGAAGCCAAACATTGCCTGTAATCGGTTCCACTCCCTCCAAAACTTCCCCTGGGGGTAGTAGTGAATCGAGGACTTTCAAAGTGGACATGGCCAGAGTCAGCGCGTTCTTGGCGCTGTCCAAAAGAAAAGCAGCCTCGGGTATCAAGATGGTGACCGAAAATGAACGACAAACTTGACAGATTTTGGCTTAGGATTTTGAGATGTGTATTCCTACGTTCTCTTGTTTTTAATCGGGCCAAATGTGTTTTGTGGTCCCGTAATTAAGACGGTTTCCGCTAAACAATCGAACAATAAAGGCAAAAATAAAGATAGCCCCCCTCCCCCACAAAAAAAAATCGTAGCAGTTAATAAGAACTCATCGAAACTTTGGCCCTCGAGATTTTAGGCAAATAATCTTTTTTATAATAATAATAATAATAATAATAATAATAATAATAATAATAATAATAATAATAATAATAATAATAATAATAATAATAATAATAATAATTTTTTTTTAAGTAACAGTAACTTTATTGAGCACTTTTCATACAAACTTGAATCTTAGGTGTATGTGGTTAAAAAATATATAGATACAAATTTTGTTTTCCTTCAGTTCTTCCCATGAAATAATGTCAGTAAAAATTTCAATAGCCTACTTACATAATGACACTCTGACAAGCTTTTACACGCTCTAAGTTAAAATATTACAAACTGAGGTGAACTGTTTACAAAATATAAACTTATTTACATATTTCTGTTCATAAAAAAAAAAATCTGATTTTCATTTATGTCTTTAATAAATATTTCAAAACCAAAATTTTACAAATAGTGAATATAAAAGAAAAGAAAAGCTGTAAAATAATAATAATAATAATAATAATAATAATAACAATAATAATAATAATAATAATAATAATAATAATAATAATAATAACTATTTGAACAGTGTTTACATGATGGCTCCCTCCTGGGTTTCAATGTCAATATCAATGTTCTTAAAGTCACAAAAGGCTTTCCTTCTAGCTCTTGAACCTCTTAGGCAGATTAGTGCGGATCTTAGTAAAGCGATGTCCAGCTATAAATGTTCTTCGCGTTTCTTGTTTCGATGTTTTGATACAAAATAAGGTTTTATATGATTACACAAAGTATAATCCAACTAACTCGAATATGTACTTGATATTACTGTAGTAAATATTGAAAATAAATGTTCTTCACGTGCTTTGAAAAAGTATACATAAAACGGAAATGTTCGAGGAAATTTTAAAGCAGTTGGACTAAGAATTCCAGAAAAACAAAGAACAGGAAATGTGATCTGTCCCGTTCCAAAATTCAAATTGGTTTCGATCCTCGAGATCAGAGATATTTATGTACAATGAAAGCTTCATACATGTGTACTTACAGCTGTTGTTTCTCAAGTGACTAAACTAACGCTTCTTTCTATCAGTTTTTCAACAGGTTTAAAACAAAGAATCAAACCACTAATAAATATCACTCAAAACGATTTCAGAACGCATAGCCAGAAAGGCATTTATTTTCTTGCCAACATGGCCATGGAACCCTTGATAGCGATGCTGCTGGGTTTTTTTTCTGGGGGAGGGGGACACAGGACACAGTAATGTTCCACCCCCCAAAATAGCAGTTTCCGGATTGAGAGGCTACCCGGAAATTCAGTGGCGTAACCATGGTAACACTAATTTTACAATACTTATTTTACAGTATTCCTCCTTGTGACTACAATTAAATGTTTCAATTAAATGTTTCAATTAAATGTTTCAATTAAATTAAGCAGTTACCTTCGGAGCAGAAAGCTAAATAGGAACTTCAAATGTTTCAAGCCATGTGTCGTATCGACGGAAACTTGGTGACGTTATCATGGATTAATTGATTAGCATCAACAACCTGCGCCCGGATGTTGAAAGGATGAAAAACGCCATCCATCAGATAAATCGCTATCCAGCGGATAACGCAGTTTACACTTATCCACTTGACAGCGATTTATCCCGAGATAGCGTTTTCCTCCTTTTGAACAATTAGGACCTGATAAACAAACACCAAAAATGTTAAGAAGCAACTGAAAATTCGTGAGAATAGCAAGTTCAAAAGAGACCCCTTATTGAAACGCTGCATTCACAAACAAAACTTCTACCCAGCCATGCAAACGTCTTTAAATTCGACGTTTTAAAAGAAAGTTATTTTTTATCCTATGCTAACGAGGCCGAAGAAAGTACGTTAAGAATTTCAGTCTGTTCATAAATTAAGAAATTAATCGCCGATTTTAGTAAACCTTGTCCTCTCAATAACAGTAACTGATACACGAACTCAATGTCTTGATTTTATCCAAACGTTTCAAAAAATCGTATTCACCGTCTCTTTTTCTACTGCTGTAGTTACTAAACGAGAGTTCGAGTGTTCCTAATGAGCTACATTTCGCCAAACCTTCAGCCAGAACATGTCCCCATTCAACACTCGTTTCCGCGTAGTTGTGGAATGTAAGACTTAATGTAGTCAATGACTTGTTTTCAGCCAAACCGTTCCCCAGACCGTATCCCCACTCTCCTCCTGTGTCAGCGTAGTCGTGGACTGTAAGACTGAAAGTAATCAATGACTTGTTTTCAGCTAAACCGTTCCCCAGATCGTATCCCCACCCTTCTCCTCCTGTGTCAGCGTAGTTGTAGACTGTAAGACTGAATGTAGTCAATGACTTGTTATGAGCCAAACCGCTCCCCAGATCGTATCCCCACTCTCCTCTTGTGCCAGCGTAGTTGTGGACTGTAAGACTGAATGTAGTCAATGACTTGTTTTGAGCCAAACCGTCCCTCAGACGGTATCCCCACTCTCCTTCTGCGCCAGCGTAGTTGTGGACTGTAAGACTGAATGTAGCCAATGACTTGTTTTCAGCCAAACCGTTCCCCAGACCGTATCCCCACACTCCTCCTGTGTCAGCGTAGTTGTGGACTGTAAGACTAAATGTAGTCAATGACTTGTTTTGAGCCAAACCGATCCCCAGACCGTATCCCCACTCTCCTCTTGTGCCAGCGTAGTTGTGGACTGTAAGACTGAATGTAGTCAATGACTTGTTTTTAGCCAAACCGTTCCCCAGATCTTGTCCCCAATCTCCTCTTTTATCGTCGCAGCTGTGGACTGCGAGACTTAGTTCATTGAGTGACTTGCTTTCCGAGAATATTTCCCTTAGTTTATCTTGCGTAGTGATCCTGAAGTTAACTGAAAGTGTAGTTGATTTCAAACCAAAAGGTAAACATTCTGAACCTTCCGTGACCAAACCGTGCACGTTCAGAATAAAAGTTTGCATTAACCCTTCTCTGCGTAACGTTTGAAGGGCAGTTTGTCCATATCTCGTAATTTCGCCCCACAGGTTTATGGTCAGTGTAAAGAGTACATTGTTTGCCACAAAGAATTTTACCAGACAATCAGCAACGCCATCGCTTACGTTGCCGTAGACATTCAAGACGAGACTGGATAATGGCAACATTTTAAGCAAGTAACCTTCAATGGCTTCTGTTTCACAAGTACTCAACTCACCCCATATGTTTATTGTTCTGATCTTTTGTAAGATGTTATCGTTTGAGATCGGAGTAAGGAGCGAAGAGGAAACATCTTCGAATTTTCCTTGCACATTTGGGTGGAGCACCAGAGACTTCCATGAATTATCTGCTGCTGATACACGTATTTTATCAACCACCGCCATCAAATGATCTGGGACATCTCCAAAAACTTTGAACGTCAGAGAGTGCAAAGTGTTGTTTTTCTGAACACCTTTTGCAAACAAATCGGCCGCTAAATTGCTCATACTTCCATGGACAATAACAGTGAGAGACTCTAAAGCGGTTACCCCTGCAAGACCCTCACTTAAAGAAGAAGCAAAGCAGTCTTCCATATTTCCAGCGAGAATCAGCGACAAAGAAATCAGCGATGTGTTGGATAATAACATTTTTAAACCTTCAACAGCAGTGCCACTTGGAAGACCATAAAACTCAAGGGTAACTGACTTTAGCTGTGAACTTGCAGATAATGCATTATCAACAGCACAGGCCCAACCATTGTTACTCTTGCTAAATAGTTTCAACGTCACAGTTGTCAGTGAATGACACGACGATAAACTTCTTCCGAACGTAACAGCAACATCAGGAGGAATACTCTCAAATGTTTTGAGAGTAAAAGAAGAAAGGGACGAACAAGAAGGCAAACCCTTCAATAGAGTGATTGCTAATAAACTTGTCATGTTGTTGACAGAAACGACAAGATCTTTCAAGACTTTGTTCTTGTCTAGAATGCGATGAACATCACTTGCACTGTCTTCAGTGAGAGTCTGGCGCTCTTCAGTAGTAAGGCTCAATTTGGTAAGCTGCACTGGTGCTAAATTCCTTTCAAGTGAAGATGCCTCGTGTGCATATCGCACAAATTTCAAAGTGTGCCAGTCTTGTAAGCTTACCTCTAAATTCTGAGGTAATGGAATACAAGGGCAAACAACCATTGCTAAATCGTTGGCAACTCCACTTTCATTCAAAAGTTCAATTAAGAAAGTACAGTCGCTATTGGGAGCAAGCCAGTTCCAATTCCTGTAAAGAATCTCTCCCATCTGCGTGAACAACACAGCTCCATCCTTGCCTAGAATACCAGCAACAAACAGAAATACTTGCCTGTATTTACTAGTAATATCCCCTTTGCTCAATTGAAAGAAATCAAAAACGCTGATTTCTTTCTTCCTCATTTTGAGTGCAAGGTACACCGCAGCTAAGTACTCCTGAAATGTCCTGTGAGCAAAGTAATACTCATGCGGTGGATTGAGCTTCTTAACACTAGCTTCCATGTAAACAAAACCCAATTTAACAACTTGAAAACCTTTGCCATTGGTTCGCATATTTTCTAGCTTTTCTAATTCCTCTTTCACAAAAGAAGGACGATCTTCTAGGAGACATCTCCACGCTATCTCGCCCAGTAAGCGTGTGCTAGCTTCAAACAGATTCTCTAAAGCACTGTCATCGTAGTGAACTTCCAAACAATTTTTGGTGCAAAACCTTCTTAGCAGGCATCGGAAAATGATTTGATAAAGCTCTGAACGGCTAGATGGGAGATCACCGCTAAAATCTTCAAAAACAACGCAAAGAAGAAGTAAGTTTAATGGATTGCTTCGTAGTGCATGTAGAGAAGTGTTTCCTTTAATAGCTTGAATAAGCTTTTCTCCTTTTAACATATCTTCTGAATCAACATTTTTGAAATGTTTCCTGATGTAATCAGAAGCATCCTCGATTGTAAATCCATTTATCTGTAAAAGACTGTCAAAATCATAGCGCTTTCGCACTTCGATTCCCTTCTCTTGACGCGAGGTGGCTAAAATCGAACAATGTGACAAAACTTTTCTTCTCAAAAGTTTACCTACAAATTGTTCGGCTAATTTGGGTAATTCATCAAGGCCATCCAAGATTATAAGAATTTCGGCCTGGTTCTTATCATCCTTGATGTAATCCATTATGTGTTCTTTCTTCTCTTCCGTCATGTCCTCGGGTAGTAATTGATCTTCGATAGCTTGCATTACATCTCCATCCATGTCACGGCATTTTAGAAGAAGCATAAGCTGAAATACAGGGAAATCATGCTTCTTTGGTATTGCTTTTCTTGCCCAGTCGTTTGCTATTTTTAGGCAGAAAGTTGTCTTGCCAATGCCAGGGCTTCCCTCTACAAGCACCATTCTGGCCTTTTCTTGAGTCCCTTTCCCAAACATGTGGTGGAGTCTTTGGAACCAGCCAGATTTCCCATCCCGTTTGTCAAGATTAAAAATTTCATATATGTGAATCTCTTTATCAGTGAGTTGAAAAGTACCTTTCCTTCTCCATTTGACTTCTAACCTGGCGTAGACTTCGTCGAGCGGTAAATGGATGGTGTTGTCCCAAATAAGTGGTTTCAAATTAGAACGTCTAATGTATTCGTCTTCCAGAAGTTTGCGCAAAGCACGATGGTCACCTGGAAGTGAAGAACATGACAGTAATTCCTTCCTGTTGTTTGGTTAAATGAAACCCTGAGTACTCCAAATTACAGCAGAGGTCATTCATTTACACATGTAACTCACAAGTGGGAGGCTATACATTCAGCAAAGTTAACTCAAACACACAAGTACACTGAAGATTATGCAAGTATGACAGTAATACTTGTATGCCTGGTGCATTAAAGGTCAAACTGGAAGTTTGAAACTAGTATGTTTAGGACAACCTGAAACTTGAAAAAAAATCAGTGACTGATAGTCAGCTCTTAAAACACGACAAAGACATAAGATAATTCCTTAAATAATTTATGTAGCTACCACCCATACAATCACGCCACCAGAAACTCTCTTACAACTACAGTCAATAGGTTTTTGTGGCTATAGACAACTGCAGTTTGACATGGCTTTTTAAAAAAAACTGTATGCATAGACACCCACGAAAGTAAAGTGTAACCTTTCTGTGGTTCTAACTTTTGAGTCTCATATCCCGTTCACACCAGAAAACAAAATGAAAATCAGGCAACAGAAAAAAAACTCAGCTGTTAATTGGTTTTATCATTGAGGAGCAAGATGCTCGCGTGATGCGACTTGCACTTGTTTTTCGACATTTGGCAAAATGAAATTTTAATCCCTTTATTGATTATGAAATTTGTGAACTACTGCAACAATCCAGAACAGTCAGAGCATTTCTTTAAGCAATTTCAGAATGATCACTTTCCTAAACTCTGTTTCAATATCTTAAATAGTATGCTACAAAAAGACTCTTTTTGACTCCTTCAAAAAAGAACATCTCCAGTAAGCCAACACCCATATTAGGGTAATAACACGCCAAACAATCTCATTTAAAAAAAAGAACGTTTTGTAAAGCCCAGTGATAGCGTAATTACCTTTGTGGTGGTCACTAGATCGAGTGCCAGCAAGAGATAACCACCTTTTACCCTTTCCTGTTGATCCTTCTCTGCATTCCAAAGAACCTACATGTACAAGAAGAAAACGTTTGGTGCACACGTGATGCAGTAACTTAACATCAAATCAAAAATAGAAACCAAACAAGCAGCCTGCATACAGCCAAATAAAATTACACATGTACATATGTTTCAGCGGAGAAACTTTGCCACGTTAGCCACCAAGTAAAACACTTGAGTATCTCTGCACTAATTATCTGGAAATAACTAATTACTAAGCGTAAATTAACCGCCAAAGCCAATGTTCAAGTATTAGCCTTTGGTCAGAGAACAGATTGATTGTGTAACTGTTTCTATTGTGAAGTTAAAATTATTGGAGCAATATGGTAAGAGAAAACACATGAATAAATTAATAAATTTGAAGAATTTTTGTCGATCCTGAACGAGCTAATTATGAAGTGCTAAAAAAAATTAATTCATGCTAGAAATGACGTTTTGCAAGTATTACCACTGCCACGATGACTGAAGAGAAAAGTTGCTTTTTTTCATTGGAATGTAAATACCAAGTGAAATGTCATGTTACTATAACATGAAGAATTTGAAAAATTTTTGTCGATCCTGAAGGAGCTTATAATTATGAAGTGCTAATTATTATGAAGGAGCTAATTATGAAGTGCTAAAAAAAACTAATTCATGCTAGATATGACATTTTGCAAGTATTACCACTGCCACGATGACTGAAGAGAAAAGTTGCTTTTTTTTCATTGGAACGTAAATACCAAGTGAAACGTCATGTTACTATAACATGTACAGCGACATCTGAACAATTATGTACAACGTGTTTGTTGTCATCAACAGACATTTACATGTACATCCACTGTGCCATCAACTTCTATTAGAAGTTGATGGTAAGGAACTATAGTCATGCACTGTAGAAAAATTGGCTTATCTCTCTTTTACTAATAAAATAGTAGTTTAAACCTACAAGTACTACTTGGTTACTTTTAATTTAAGATTGTACCTTTTTGGTGAAGTCCTGGATCTGTGGATTCTTCCAGACTTTGAGGGGATACACGAGAAGGCAATGGATTAATGGCTTCCACTGTTGGCTGGTGCTCAGTATGTATAGATCCTTGAAGAAACACGTACATGCAAGGGATATCATTTACAAGCGGACCTGTATAACTACTTTCTACATGTAGCTTCTGTTACAGCAGCATGCTGTGTCTACCTTGATATGGATTTGAGAGGAGGGGGAGGGGTGGGTAGCCTTACATGCACATGAAAACTACCAGTTCATGAATGTACAGTATCATTAATTTTTTTGTCATGAATATTTTTTTTTACACCACATACATGTACTGTCTTTTCCCCTGGTCCCTGAATTTATCAGCCAAAGTGTTTGTTTATCCATATCTGCCCCACTCTCCCCCAAAATACAGATGAGTTTATTCCATTGACTTGAATGTTGTGACTGCTATAATATTAATTATCTTCTCGTATGACCTACTTTGTTACAAATCCCGTTTACCCCACCTCCCAAAGCGTTCCCATGCATGATCCCCTTTTCCCCTGCACCTAAGTTCCTGGCATCTGTCATCACCTCCCTCCCCCTCCTGTACCAGTATGGCTTAACTGTAGATCGCACGAATAGATTGTTTGGGATAACGTATAGACCTAAAACTTCGAGAAATGACTTATTTACTTATTTCCTGTAATATCCCATTTTGTTGACCTCATTCAATGAATGGTATTTTTATTGCGTGACAGTGAAAACGATCTATATAAAGAAACTGATCACAAATAAATAGTATTTGTTTACCACCATTTTATAAATAAAATAATGTACTGCACAATGTACCTTCTTGTTGAATGGTTACACCTTCTTCAGGTCCTGGGCAGACTGAATGGGAAAGTGATGGACTGCATTCCACTGCTGAAGGCTGCCAGGTGCTTACAGAGCCTTTTAAGAAAAAATTTATATGTATGCAACATTTACTGATAATAATAAGTAATTGCATATGTGCATTTTTAGTGCATGTGCATTATAGTTTATTATAAGTAATTAACAATGTTCGTCCCAAACAACAACACAAATTTCCCTATACACAAACAACGTCAAACCGAGTTGCAAACAATGCTTGTTTCTTGTGGTTAACTAAGTTAAATTTAACTAAAATCAAACATGTACTCAGTTTCTAAACTGAGAACTTGTGAACAAGAAACATCTTTGATGCTCTACCATAGGGTTTACATGTAATTTTTCCTACTGAGTAGCCAAAAAACATTTAAAATAAATTATTATTTTCACGAATTATTTGAATTGCATCGGTGCAGTGAGTGAACAAAATCAAGTGTTTCAGTAGCCATGCATGATAATGATGAAAAGAATGTTTAAAGTATTCTATTCTACAAAAATGAAAAGCTTGTAAAATTATCATATGCCTGCCTGAAGGCAAAGCCATGGGTCAAAGCATTTTAGGGTGGATGTTTGAGATGAAGAATGGAATCAATTATTTCCATGGTTCAATTCACTAATAATTATACCAGGGCCAATTTAAGGAAACGTCTAACACTCTACATGCTGTTATCATAATTCTGATTGGTAAATGTACATATACATGTATGCATAATATAATACAATCCACTCAATTTTACCAAACTTTATATGTAAAGCAGTGCTTCAGTAAGGCTCAATTTGGTAAGCTGCACTGGTGCTGAATTCGTTTCAAGTGAAGAGGCTTCGTGTGCATATCGCACAACTTTTAAAGTGTGCCGTTTATGTACACTTAACTCTAAACTCTGTCGTAATCGAATACAAGGGCAAACAACCATTGCCAAATCGTTGGCAGCTCCACTCTCATTCAAAAGTTCAATTAAGAAAGTACAGTCCTCTTCGGGAGAGTGCCAATTCCAATGCCTGTATAGAATCTCTCCAATTTGTGACCTTTCACGGGAAAACGTACACTAACGACTTTCCGTTTTCGAACGGAATTCCGTTTACAAGCCGTTTGCAAGCCGTTCGAAAAAAATTTGCATCCGTTCGAACGGCTTGGTCATCCGTTCGAAAAAATTTGCATCCGTTCGAACGGCTTACTCACCCGTTCGGTAGAAACGTCCAGCCGTTCGAACGGCTTACTCACCCGTTCGGTAGAAACGTCCAGCCGTTCGAATGGCTTACTCACCCGTTCGGTAGAAACGTCCAGCCGTTCGAACGACTTTGTAACCCGTTTGATAAAAACATCCATCCGTTCGAACGACTTGGTCACCCGTTTGGTAAAAACGCCCAACCGTTCGAACGACTTCAACACCCGTTCGCTGGAAACAGTCATCCGTTTAAACGACGTGTATAATCCGTCATACGAACTGGATCATCCGTTCAGGAAGAAAAACATTGAGCTAGTATCTAGCTAGGCCTTACGAGCGGGATTATGCCATTCGTTCGTTGAAAGAAATTCACCCGTTCGCGCTGTTTTAAGAACCCAGAAACTTGCAGTAACTCGAGTTTTCCGTTTTTTTTGAGTTTCCCGGCTGGCAAGTCTGATAAAATTGATGTTATCTAAGCTTGTTCGTGAATCGAATACAAGGACAAGCTGTCACAAGCATCAATATTTTTTTAAAACCACGTGTGAATCTCAAGCGGCCATTTTTTTCTCCCAGCATGCTCTGGTTGCTCTGGAATGCATTTCCAAGGCAACCGGAAACCGGAATCAACAAACTCTTTCGCTTTCGCCGAGAAAGCATCGGCGAAGAAAGCATCGGCGAATATGCAAAATTATTTGCAACGGTAAAGAATCCGAGTAACTGCAGAATACCCTGCCACATCGAGTCCGTTACTGAAAAGGGCTGGCTAGGGTAGGGCGGCTCATGGATTAAAGAACGAGGTATATTCATGTGTGGTGCGCTTGTTTCGGCTGAAGGATGCGTGATTTTTGGTATTTTGAAGCGTCACGGCAAATTGAGAGAAAAATAACGGTTTCGGTTTTATTGGAAACTATTGTCAGATGGTTGCTTGAAAGGCATTAACTTCAATTAACTGGTAAAATGTTTATAATAGGACCAGTTTGTTCGCGATTTGCTTTTATTTGTCGGTTTGAGCAATGTGTGGTGTTGACCTTACGAACAAATAAAAGGTCCCGAAGTGAAGAAATTGACACTAAAGAAGTCAAGTACACTATAAATGTTTATTGCACTACAAAACTCTTTCTTATACAGACAGCGTCTTAAATAAAGAGCTGGGTAAATACAAAAAAAAAATCCCTCAATACATTACAAGAAATTGATTACAATGAACGATTAAGTGAGTCTTTCGGCGTAAACTTGCGGATAGCGCGACACTTAGAATTAATTTTGCTTTTAATAAATCTCCATGCTCTTTCTTTATCTTCGTTGGCGCCAGCAGGAAACTTAGTGAAAACTAGCACTTTAAGAGAATTAAGTTTGGCACTGTCGAGACACTTCTTTCCATAAGTACCATCCGTATTGCTGTCCGCTAGTTCCTCGTTCGTAAAGAAAGACAGCAGAAGTTTCAGCGCACAGAGGTGGCGTTCGCTTTCTTTACCCAGAGTCTGCTGCACTGTTCTTACTTTCGTGGGAGTGACACATGTTCCAATCAGTTCCTCACCGACTTCGTGTGCAGACGTTGCCACTGTGGAAGGTTGTACAGCCTCAGCTGGAAGGACATCGTCGCAAAGCCTGTTCAGTACTTCGGTGTCGATGGTGCTTAGGTCATCGATGTCTGCAGGGGGCCCAGTTTCGTCCAACGCTGGGATGTCATCGCCAAAGCCGTTGTCTCTGGCTGTGGCATCGAGCTGGAAAAAGAAAAAAAGAAAACAACGTTCTCTTCTGTTTGAACGCGGTCTAAATGTTCCTGCTGAGTCAGCACGCACTGAGACTTTTCGCTGTCGGGAAGGTTCGCAGACCGCACGAGTTTCGCAGTGTTTTGTTGGCAAGTAAGACACAGATCGGTCATGGGCTTGGAGATGACAAGATCAGGATGGAACTGCTGCCAAAGTTTTGTAAATGAAGTGTAGCCAACACCCTGCTTACCCGTTTCTTCGCAAACTCTTTGAAATTCACGCCATACATTCATTTTCGTCTCACACGATGAAAGCAGACGAATGTCGTCGGTTTTAAATCCTGGGATTCTGCCAGGAAGTAAAATAGCGTTTTCTTCGGCGTAATTAGTTAAGAAGTTCTTTACGTCCTCAGTCACGGCTTGAGGCAAGGTGTTAGGCGGTAGTCTCTTGCAGTTCCCATGGACCCTTTGAGAAAGTCCATGTTCTTCATAATGTTCCTTTAATCTGCGAAACCGTGAATAGCTTATTCCGTAAAGATTTAAGAACATATCCTTGCAGATCGATCGGTTAAGGTACAGGAAACTGCATCGCGAACTTCGTTTCCTTTTTTCACCAATGACATCAATATTCAAGAACGCTTGAATGTTTGCCATAATAACAAAGTCGAGTTCTGCATGTGACAATTCCAAGCAATTGTTTAAGTTTGAAAGAACAGCTTCCTTCGAGAACTGATGACAACACTGGCCTCCTTTCGTGCCATTGGAGCACCCGCATCCTTCTTGAAGAAACTTCGTCACTTTAGCTATGATTTCATCGTTTTCAACCACATCAAGAAGATCGCATTCAGCCATGATGGAAGTTTGCAGTATGAAGAATATTTCCCGAGAGAAAATATAAATAACACTCTGAAGTGTGGTTGACATGACAACATACCAAACTGTCACGTGTACTTTACACGTGATAATTCGTGATTCGTCGCAAACAACTTGCTCGTCGCATGATTCAATTTACGTTCAATGGTTTTGTGCTGCGAAATGTATCTTTCAGAGATGATTCTTATTTATATCAAAGAACTGTGCTGTTATTGTGTTTGGATTCGTGTGGAAAGGATAAGATATCTGGACATCGTTGCTCGGGATCGATTAAATTAAGCTTATTGAAAACACACTATTACACATTGTTCAGTTGATGTCAGACTCTGTTGTTGAAAGCAGCCGTTCCGTAAGTACTTCAAATAATTTATTTGCTTGCTCTGCAGATTGATGATGAGATACAGAGATGAGCATTAATTTTTGGAAGTTTGCGTCGTTATGTTGTTACAATAAATAAGAAACCGTTTAAACGTTTCCTATCTACCAGTTTCATCAATTAACCTAGCCGTTCGAACGATTTTGGAAACAAAATAATACGTAACCTATGTTCGCTGCGTTTCAATTTTACTTTCTTTGGCTTTTAGCGATGAAAATAATAAAGTAGTGAAAGCAGGAGTTTCCACGATAGAGAGGTTTCCGTCGAAATTCAAGTGAGCTATTCAGCCGTTCATCGCGCCACAGCATTCGTTTGAAAAGGAATGAACGCAATTATCAAGGTTATCACGCGTGGCGTTTCGTTCACAATTATTTTTAATCAACTGTTCGAAGGGTTTGTTTACCCGTTCGAATAATTTTTTCGCAGCCGTTCGAGCGGCTTGGCCACCCGTTCGAAATTCATCAGCCGTTCGAACGGTTTGCTAACCCGTTCGATACTTTTCATCAGCCGTTCGAACGGCTTGGCAACCCGTTCGGAATTTTTCATCAGCCGTTCGAACGGCTTGGCAACCCGTTCGAAATTTTTCATCAGCCGTTCGAACGGCTTGACAACCCGTTCGAAATTTTTCATCAGCCGTTCGAACGGCTTGACAACCCGTTCGAAATTTTTCATCAGCCGTTCGAACGGCTTGGAAACCCGTTCGAAATTTTCATCAGCCGTTCGAACGGTTTGCTTACCCGTTTCAAACGGCTTGGTGACCCGTTTCTAACCCGTTCGATAGCCGTTCGTTTCACCCGTTTAACGGAAAGCCGTTAGTGTACGTTTTCCCGTGAAAGGTCACATTTGCTTGATAAATGTGGCTCCATCCTTGCCTAGAATACCAGCAACGAACAAAACTACTTGTCGGTATTTACTAGTAATATCCCTTTTGCTTAACTGAAAGTGATCAAAAATGTTAATTTCTTCCGTCGACATCTTGAGTGCTAGGTACGCCGCAGCTAAGTACTCCTGAAATGTCCTGTGAACAAAGTGATATTCATGTCGTGGATTGAGCTTCTTAACACTAGTTTCCATGTAAACAAAGCCAAATTTAACAACTGGAAAACCTTTGCCATTGGATCTCATTTTTTCTAGCTTGTCTATTTCTTCTTCCAAAAACGAAGAACGATCTTCTTGCAGACATCTCCACGCTATCTCTCCCAATAAGAGTGTGCTAGCTTCAAACTGATTCTCTAAAGCACTGTCATCGTAGTGAACTTCCAAATAATATTTGGTGCAAAACCTTCTTAGCAGGCATCGGAAAATGATTTGATAAAGCTCTGAACGGTTAGCTGGGAGATCACCGCTAAAATCTTCAAAAACAACGCAGAGAAGAACTAAGTTCAATGGATTGTTTCGTAGTGCATGTAGAAAAATGTTTTCTTCAATAGCTTGAATAAGGCCTTCTCCTTTTAACAAATCTTCTGAATCAACATTTTTAAAATGCTTCCTGATGTACTCGGAAGCATCCTCAACTGTGAATCCATTTATCTGTAAAAGACTGTCAAAATCATAGCCCTTCCGCACTTCGATTCCCTTCTCTTGACGCGAGGTAGCTAAAATCGAACAATGTGACAAAACTCTTCTTTTCAAAAGTTTATCTACAAATTGTTCGGCTAATTTTGGTAATTCATCAAGGCCATCCAAGATTATAAGAATTTCGGCCTGGTTCTTATCATCCTTGATGTAATCCATTATGTCTTCTTTCTTCTCTTCCGTCATGTCCTCGGGTAGTAATTGATCTTCGATAGCTTGCATTACATCTCCATCCATGTCGCGGCATTTTAGAAGAAGTATAAGCTGAAATATGGGGAAATCGTGCTCCTTTGGTATTGCTTTTCTTGCCCAGTCGTTTGCTATTTTTAGGCAGAAAGTTGTCTTGCCGATGCCTGGGCTTCCCTCTACAAGCACCATTCTGGCCTTTTCTTGAGACCCTTTCCAAAACATGAGGAGGAGTCTTTGGAACCAGCCAGAATTCCCAACCCTTTCGCCAAGATTAAAAATTTCATATATGTGAATCTCTTTATCAGTGAGTTGAAAAGTACCTTTCCTTCTCCATTTGACTTCCAACCTGGTGTAGACTTCGTCGAGCGGTAAATGGATGGTGTTGTCCCAAATAAGTGGTTTCAAATTAGAACGTCTAATGTATTCGTCTTCCAGAAGTTTGCGGAAAGCGGTAAGTGAATCACCTGTAAGTGAAGAGCATGACAGTACACTGTAGTTCCTTCCTGTTTTTGGTTAAATGAAACCGTGAGTACTCCAAATTACAGCATATTTTAACGCAGAGGTCATTTATTTACACATGTAACTCACAAATGTAACTCACAAGTGGGAGGCTATACATTGAGCAAACTGAAACACCACACAAGTACACTGAAGATTATGCAAGTATGGAAGTAATACTGACATGCCTGGCCTACAGTTTGATAAACCAGCGCGTTGCGACCAGCTCTTTGTTAATTATAAGTAATTATTTGTTCTTTGATATGGCGAGAAAATTCTGGCGGCCTCACAAAGCAACTGTTGACATGGCGGGAAAATTTCGGCGGCCCCACAACTCCACAAGGCAAACACGCATAGAATGCACTCCCTCCCTCCCATTGAATATTCTCGTATCGCCTTGACAACGTCAAGGCGACACAAGACAAAAAAAAAATAGCATTTTGAACAGCCCAGTGATAGTGTAATTACCTTTGCGGTAGTCGCTAGATTGAGTGCCAGCAAGAGATAACCACCTTTTACCCTTTCCTGTTGATCCTTCTCTGCCTTCCAAAGAACCTTAATGTACAAGAAGAAAACGTTCAGTACACACATGATGCACTTTAACTTATCATCAAATCAAAACTAGAAACCGAACAAGCCGCCTGCAAACAGCTAAATAAAATTATACAATATACATATGTTTCAGCCGAGAAACTTTGCCATGTTAGCCACCAAGAGACTTGAGTATCTCACTAATTATCTGGAAATAACTAATTATTACTAAGCGTAAATTAGCCACCATAGCCAATAAGTGCTAATCTAAAAAAAAATTAATTTTAGAACCGACGTTTTGTAAGTATTACCACTGCCACGTGCACGATGACAGAAGAGGAAAGTTGCTGTTTTCAATGGAACGTAAATACCAAGTGAACGTCATGTTACTAAAACATGTACAGCAACCTCTAAACAGTTATGTACAATGTGTTTGTTGTCATCAACAGACATTTACACGTACATCCACTGTACCATCATTCAACCATTTAAATGCAATGCATGTAGATCTTGCCTGAGTTATGGTCATATCAACAACTCTTAGAACTCTCATTTAATGTCTGTAGAAGCAGCAAAGTGCAAACCCTGTATAGACCCTCAGTTTGCTCATGAATTTTACAAGACTCGTATTTAATGTTCCCAATTTCTTAGTACAAATGATAGGACAATGATTTAGGAGAGGGCATACAAGTTATCCTATATGTACACAAGAAGAATTTAGGGTACGTTAAATAATAACATTTGAAATCACTAAAAACTGGTAACAAGGCAACTTCTATTAAGAAACTATAGTCATGCACTGTACAAAAATTGGCTTATCTCTTTTTTACTAATAAAATAGTAGTTTAAACCTACAAGTACTACTTGGTTACTTTGAATTTAAGATTTTACCTTTTTGGTAAAGTCTTGGATCTGTGGGTCCTTCCAGTCTTTGAGAGGGTGCATGAGAAAGCAATGGATTAATGGCTTCTACTGTTGGCTGGTGCCCAGTACCTATAGATCCTTCAAGAAACATGTACATGCAAGAGATATCATTAATTTTTCAATCGGACCTGTATAACTACTTCCTACATGCATGTAGCTTCTGTTACAGCAGCATGTTCAGGTGTGTCTACTTTGATTTGGGTTTGGGACGAGGGGGAGGGGTCGGCAGCCTTACATGTACATGAAAACTACCAGCATTACAAATCCTGTTTACCCCACCTCCCAAAGCCTTCCCATGATCCCATTTTCTCCTGCACGTAAGTTCCTGGCATCTGTCATCACCTCCCTCCCCCTCATGTACCAGTATGGTTTAACTGTAGATCGCAAGAATAGATCATTTTCACGTGACGTCACAAGGTACTAAAAACCAAAACTTAAGAGATACCAAAGTTTACATTCGCATCAGGCATAAGAGGTACTAAAATAATATCTGTTTACAACTTTTCAGCTCAGTAGCATCCTTTGTTTGGAAACCAGTGCACTATGAATTTCAAAGTGACATACAGTTATGATCATGCTTGTCAAAAATATACATTTATCTTGAGGTTTTTGCCATTTGAGAAGTTAAAGTATCAGGAAATGTGTTTAATATGTAAATGTTTGTTCGTTCAGTACAGATAATCAGTGGCCTAGATGACCAAAGTAAGTTCCAGATGTTTACAGTATTTTCCGGCTGCGATATTGGTGCACCTGTAAATTTGTGTAAACTATATCAACGAATATCTGAAGTTTGGGATAACAAACAGACCTAAAACTTGGAGAAATGACTCATTTACTTATTTCCTGTAACAACCCATTTTGTTGTCCCCATTCAATGAATGGTTGTTCAATTTATATTTCTATTGCATGACAGTAAAAACGATCTACATAAAGAAACTGATCACAAATAAATAGTATTTGTTTACTACCATTTTATAAATAAAATAATGTACTGTACAATGTACCTTCTTGTTGAATGGTTACACCTTCTTCAGGTCCTGGACAAACTGAACGGGAGGGTGATGGACTGCATTCCATTGCTGAAGGCTGCCAAGTGCTTACAAAGCCTTTTAAGAAAAAAATGTACATGCAACATTTACTAGTAATAATTATAAGTAAATGTTGCATACATGTGTATTTTTAGTGCATGTGCATTATAGTTTAAGTAATTAACAATGCTCGTCGCAAACAACAATACAAATTTTGCTATACACAAACAACGCCAAACCGAGTTGCAAACAATGCTTGTTCCTCGTAGTTAACTAAATTAAATTGCATTTAACTCAATTAAATTTACTCAGTTTCTAAACTGAGAACTTGTGAACAAGAAACATTTTTCATACTCTACCATAGGGTTTACTTTTTCCTACTGAGTAGCCATACATTTAAAATATTATATTCTTTTCACAAATTATTTCAATTGACAAGGTGCAGTGAGTGAACAAAATCAAGTGTTTCATTAACCATGCAGGATAACAATGAAAAGAGTGTTTCAAGTATTCTACTATATGAAGATTAAAAACTTGTAAAATTATCATAAGCCTGAAGGTGAAGCCATGATCTACGGTGGCCCACAAGTGCAAACCAAATTTAAATCACTCACACTATATTCAAATCACTCACACCGAATTCAAAAACGCTCGCACCAAATTTAAATCGCTCACACCGAAAATCAAATCTTCACACCGAATTCAAATCACTCACACCGAATTCAAAAACACTCGCACCAAATTTAAATCACTCACACCGAATTCAAATCTTCACACCGAATTCAAATCACTCACACCGAATTAACACTTCCGGTCAGCGGTCTCGCCTACCTGCCTCGTAGGTACCTCATATATAGTATTTATAATGTAGTACTACCCTAATATTGTAATCCTAGTATTCTTCACCTGCTTTGTTACTTTCCTTACTTCCGTTACTTCCGTTACTTTATTCACTTGAGATTCTTTGCAGATACTTTGCTTACTTAGATACTCTGCTTACTTGAGATACTTTGCTTAATTGAGATGCTTTGCTTACTTGAGATGCTTGGCTTACTTGAGACTCTTTGCTTACTTGAGTTACTTTGCTTACTTGTGACTCCTTGTTTACTTGAGATAGAAGTACAAGTTTGCTTACTGAAGTAAGCAAAGTATCTGAAGTAAGCAAAGTATCTGAAGTAAGCAAAGTAACTGAAGTAAGCAAAGTAACTGAAGTAAGCAAAGTATCTGAAGTAAGCAAAGTAACTGAAGTAAGCAAAGTATCTGAAGTAAGCAAAGTATCTGAAGTAAGCAAAGTAACTGAAGTAAGCAAAGTATCTGAAGTAAGCAAAGTAACTGAAGTAAGCAAAGTATCTGAAGTAAGCAAAGTAACTGAAGTAAGTGAAGTCACTGAAGGAAGCAAAGTAACTGAAGGAAGCAAAGAATCTCAAGTAAGCGAAGTATCTCAAGTAATAAACAGAGTATCTCAAGTAAGCAAAGTATCTGCAAAGTATCTCAAGTGAATAAAGTAACGGAAGTAAGCAAAGTAGGCTCCGTCTTGGTGTAGAAGACACAGGACACGTCACAACAGAACACTGCCTCGCAAACCTATTGTTTTTATTGTATTCCTCGTTCTTTTGTCCTTTTGTTCGCTATTGTTAGAGGTGAACTGTGTCTTCTACACCAAGTAAGAGCCGCAAAGTAACAGAGCACATGAAGTATACTAGGATTACAATATTCGGGTACATTATAAATACTATATATGAGGTACCCACGAAGCAGGTAGGCGAGACCGCTCACCAGAAGTGTTAATTCGGTGTGAGTGATTTGAATTCAGTGTGAAGATTTGAATTTGGTGTGAGCGATTTAAATTTGGTGCGAGTGTTTTTGAATTCGGTGTGAGTGATTTGAATTCAGTGTGAAGATTTGATTTTCGGTGTGAGCGATTTAAATTTGGTGCGAGTGTTTTTGAATTCGGTGTGAGTGATTTGAATTCGGTGTGAAGATTTGATTTTTGGTGTGGGCGATTTGAATTCGGCGCAAGTGATTTGAATATAGTGTGAGTGATTTAAATTTGGTATGCACTTGTGGGCCACCGTAATGATCAAACCATTAATGTTCTGAATCAATTATCTCATTTTGATCGAATATTGGATTCTAATTATTTGAAGGGTGGATGTTTGAGATGGAGAATAAAATCAAATTTCCATTGGTCAACTCACTAATTTATTACACTACATGCTGTTATCATAAATCTGATTGGTAAATGGACATATATCCATGACACAGTCCGCTCAGTTTTACCAAACTTGCTGACAGAAAATTAATCCACTTATGTGTAAAGCAGGGAATTTTAAAGTCTGTTTGTACATGTAGGTCTGCCTTCCAGTGGCATACTGTATTTTGCATCATGCAGGCCAAAACTTGTCCACAATTTTCTATTATTTACCACACAACACATAATAACATAAATTGTGTACTCAGTGTATACATACCAGGTGTACAGTACATGCACAACCACAAAAAATTATTCTTCAAATACATGTCTTACAGTAAGGATTTAATAGTACATGTAAGGCAACAAAAAATTACCGAAGGTGAGATGCAGCATCTTTTCCACAAGATGAGTACACTGTTTCTGCCAGCTATACTTCAATGCATACTTCTCACGAAGAAATTTAACTTCTTCAAGTCGTATCTCTCTGACTTTTTGACGGGCAATTCTGATAGCCTTGGCCCATTCTTTAGGATCTTCTGAATCTACTACACAATAGGAACCAGAAGGAACCTTCTTCAAAGCATCTCCAAGGCCCGAGTTGCCACTAACAAGAACAGGCAGACCAGCAGATAAAGCTTCAAGAGCAGTCAATCCAAAGCCCTCAGTCCTTGATGGCATGATTGCCAGATCTACCTCACAGAACAATTTGGCTAGTTGTTCCCGGCTTTCATTAAAGCGTCGAACAGTTAGCTGACTAGGCGGAATACCATGCTGGAGTAACTGTTTTGCTACCTCATCTTCTTTTCCTGCTGGTGCACCAACAAACATGAGTTGATATGATGTGTCTTTCAGTTCGGCAATTGCTTGAACAGCAATGTCATATCCCTTTAGCATGAAATCTTCATTATCACCACGCCCAAATGCCAAGACAGAAAACTTATTTCTTTCTTCAGAGGCTTGTTTGACCCTGTGAAACTCAGTGAAAATGCTTGGGGTGAGATTTAAAACATCTTGATCTTTCTGACTAAAGCGGAGGTACCGAGAGTAAACATCGGCCAGTTTGGGTCCAACAGCAACAACTTGATCGGCCAGCTCACAGAGTTTTACTTCTGCTTGGTGCTTTTGCTCACCTTTGAAAACTGCTTCTTCATAGCTTTTGTACATTCCAAGTTCTTCAGGAGCAGTGTGAACAACTTGAATCCACTTACAATCATGATGATGACGCTTAATGAGTGGTATTTGACGACCAAGATGAACTCCATGTCCTATTACACAGTGGGGAAGATGATTTTTAGGTAGAGAAGACAGCCAATCAATTGGCTCGAAGCCTGGAAGTTCTTCTGCTTCAATGAGCTGAACATTGTGGCCACCAGCAACTTTCTTATCATCTTCACTACACTGGGGGAGATAAACACTGACTTCCACATTGCGTTGCTTAGCTAGTTGTATTGCAAGTTCTCTGTTAATGGTCGACAAGCCCCCCTTTGAAGACTTCCACTCACTACTCAAAAGAGTAACTTTTAATCTTCTGTCAGAGGACAAGCTTGGTTTTTCTTCTTCAGGGCCTTCCTGTGATGTAGAGGCTACACTGTGAAAAGGTGATTCCTAAAAAGAAAGATGAGCAAAATAAGAGCAAAATAAATCTAAATAAATAAGAATTTCACTGACTCCATGATTAACTTTTACATCGTAAAAGGTAGCCCTGAAAATGGTAGATATGTGTAAAATATACATAAATAATTCAGAGTTCAAAATAAATAACTGTGGAGCTCTGCTTTTAGGCTTGGCTTAATATTACATGAAATCAATGTTTACAAAGAAACATTTTCAGTTTCATTGTGAGTTAATTACTTCTGATGTTTGTAAATTATGCAAAAACTACCTTTTCCAGCCTGGACATCGCAGGAAGCCTTCAGAGAAAACCCTGACCACTCAAACTAAAATTTCATTTAAAGAAAACAGCAGTTAACAAAAAATAAATACATGTGATACCAAAAGAGAAACCTGGGTTTATATACATTTGACAAAGAGGTTGAAACAACATTTCCATGACATTAAATTATTCTGCTGGTCTTTAATAATTTCTTAAGTATATACAAAAATTAAATATTTAATTTATAAACTTACATGTACCAGTTGTCATTGCATGTGCATACACTCTTGAACATCTTTAAGCATGTGACTTGCTTTCAAAAAATAGAAAACTGAAAAATAAGAATGCAAAAAAGTGTATTAAAGGTCAAATGAACCAAAATTTCGAATTTTCTTTTTTTAAAACCAATTTGTTGAATAAGAACCAAATAAACATGTTCTGAAGTTTCAAAGTAATTGGACTTTGCAAAACAGAGACATTTCAAGTTGAAAATGCTTATATTTGGCCTTCATAATCTGGAAAATTATCGGGAAATTTTCGGAACTAAAATTTATGACATCATTATTGGTGTGCTGTGAAATTGCGAGAATTCAAAGTCTTTCAGTGATGAAGCTCACAAGAATGGAACATCATGGTGTTTTGTGCAGCACCAAACTGCTTAAATAATTCTAAGTCGAAAGTAAGTACGTTTAAGTTTCCAGCAAATCCAAAGCTCAGGAAACAATGGCTTTTTAAAATGAAAAGAAAAGAATTTAAGCCAGAAGCACATGCAAAGAATCCCCAGTGTCTGTTCGGCTTTTGCTAAACAAAAGAAGTTAGAGGTATGCATTTTGCACCTTTCTTATTCTACCTAGATCTAGATAGAGTATTTTGTATGATTATTAGCACTTTTAGTTTGTTGGTTTGGCTGATCATGATCAAGTATTAGAATTTGAATTTGTTAGTTCAATATCCTCGCCAATAATTTGCTTCCATGCTTGTGCACATGCTTTTTGACGCGAAGAAAATTAAGCTTCAAAGGTTGTATTTATGTTGGGTTTACAGCCGTTAATTTTGAGCACTAAATAACATGTACCGGCTAAATAAATATGGACCAAAAACAGCTAATACAAACAGAACTCACAGTGTCTGCAGGGACAGCCACAGGCTTACCAGACTGTGTTTGTGAGGTCACAGCACGCCCCATATAAATATTCAAATTTTCTCGCTAATCGCTATTGTAAATATTTAAGCTTCCTAAAATCGGCTTTTACTGCTGTCTATTTGCAATAAAATGAGTTAGAAACATTTTCGCAATGTTTAAGATTGTTTTTACGCAGTTGTTTGGACGATTTGAAGCGTGCGAGAGCAGTTCTATGAGTTTAAGTTTTGACTCGTGTATAGAATACTAATATTTACACAAGGCGTGCAACTTCCACATCCAAGAATCGGGTACCGCCTCTGGAATGTAGCCCAAAAAATATCTTTCCCCTACTCGCTTTAGTAAGAGCTCCCGGTCCTCGATAGAACAGTCTTTGAACTATAATCTGGCCAAATTTGAGTCCAATCAGTTCGCGAATAGTTCTTTTAAACCTTGCTGGAATATCAAATTAGGTCGTAAATTTGCCGATTTACCATGATATGTACCAGTTGTCGGGACAATTTATGCAATTTTCGCTAAAATTGGTCAAAATTACTGCCTATGCCCGCCCTAGAAAGCAGAACATGCCCCACTACAAAACCTCCTCTGGGACACCCCAAAGAAACACTTCGGAAATGTCGACAGCAAAGCCGAAGACAACCGGGCCTGGGAAATTAATTTATTTAAATATTGAGTGAATTTCCTGAATATGGAAATAAGCGCTCAAAACTTAAACTCATAGAACTGCTCTCACACGCTTCAAATCGTCCAAAAAACTGCGTAAAAACAAACTTAAACATTGCGAAAATGTTTCTAATTCATTTTATTGCAAATAGACAGCAGTAAAAGCCGATTTTAGGAAGCTTAAATATTTACAATAGCGATTAGCGAGGAAATTTGAATATTTATACATGTTATATGGGGCGTGCTGTGACCTCACAAACACAGTCTGGTAAGCCTGTGGGACAGCATGTAAACACTCTGTATTTATTTCAACACTGAATTTTCCTTCAGCTGAAAACGACAGGAATTTATTCATTGAAAGTTTTACCCTGCGTGATGCTTTGCTGTTTCGAATTTGCATTGAGAAATATCCTTTCATTCAAGTTAAATTTTTGTGTACAAATTTATTTTTGTGTTTTGTGTGACTCTCGAGTACGAAAAAGAAAACAGTGAATTCAATTTTTGCTTTTTGCCACATCCTTAAGGATAACTTCGCGCTGCATACCTATCCGGGTTGCAAGCCGCACACGTCCTGATAACAATTGCGTTCAAATCCAAAAAACCGCATTTCACTTGGGGTATATAACAAAACTAATTGTTCTATACCAAGCTGAACGAGCTGATGATTTTTATACACCATCCAGTGTTTGAAAACCTCCTATATCGTACAATGCTTACAATTTTACTCACTGCATGCTTTAATAATTATTAATCTTTGAAACTGGATTCCAGTGTAGTAAAAAATAAAACTACCATGTTTAAAAAAAATATAGATCCTTTCAGAATTACTTGAATTACTCAGACTGACACAAACTCTCAAACTTTACATTATTCGCTCTTTAAACCACGGTCGTCTCTTCGATCACAAAGCCGTAAAAAAAATTATTACGTCACAAAATTCAAAGCTCTATCCATTCCTTCCATTCCAGTGCGCGGTCATTTTGGAAACGTTTTCGCGAAGTCTTCGGAAATCTTTGTAGTTTATGCTATAGTTCGCACTTTAAAGCTCAGAAAGCAAAATTTCTTCTTAAGTTTACTTAATAAAGGATTCTTCTAGCGTTTGATTGCTTTAAAATCGCTAAAGAAAGAATGTCGAAAATTTGGTTCATTTGACCTTTAAAATGCAAGATTTTTATAAAGTTGAGTCACCCACACTGGCGGATCCAGAGGAGGGGCCTAGGGGCATGGGTGCCCCCCTTAATTTAGCACAAGCAGGGTCTCTTTGGAGGCAAAGCGCGAGTGGTGGAGCCACAAGTTACGGCGAGCGAAGCGAGCGCGCGACGAAAAATGAGAGCCTGCACGAAAGCCATTGAATTTCGAATCCAGCCCTTCGAAATGTGACAACTTGTTGACAGCTCGCCAGACAAAAGAAAATGAGCAAAAGATAAACAAATATTGCACGTGAGCATATGTTTTCGTATTTGCAAGCGCTGCTTCAATGTGAAATAAGACAAGGATCTGATAGATCTGGTCGCATATCATATCAACGGATAATTTACTTGCAGAGCCAAATCGCGATTGAAGCCGTGGAGAGGTAGAAGCAATTGTGTGAACAAATTGGTAAACAATTCGTTACAGAAAAATTACCTTGTTTATCCAGCCAAGAGTGTAATCCGTGTGTCCGAAAAATCAGAAGAATGTGCAGGGCTTTTCAACGAAATTAAAAGGACAACGAATGGCGATGCAGAGGTTAAGACCAGCAGCTCTTCTACTCGAAGCGAGCGTCAGCTTCACAGACAGTGATTTTAACTCTCATCAGGAGTCCTTCAAACAGTGCCGCCAATGGACGTAGCAGTAAACAAAACTGCAAAAGCATCCCTTCCTCCCAGGAGACAAATGCCTGTCCCTGTTGTTGTTTTAGTTTTAGTAGATGGTTTCATTTGATCGAAAGTTTACGAAATGCTTCTGAACAAAATGCACGTTTGAATTCGCGAACGCATTATTCCTGGGTATACCCCATTTCTGAACAACACATTGAAACCGTGCCTGTGAACTGTAATGCATGAAATGCTATAAACCATGTAATTTTAGCTAACTTTGTGAAACATATGGCATGTAAACACGCTGGTTTACCTTGCCTATAAAACTACAAATCGACTTACTCGATTTGCACTCCTTTTACGATGTTCGGTGGCTGACTAAAACTCTTCCTCCCTGGATGACAAAATCAAGCCCGGGGTGGGGGGGGGGGGTGGGGGTGGGGGGGGGCATTTTGGTGTCCTTACAGGAATGTGGAATTTTTCTGCATAAAACCGTGCACAGGACACCAGCTTTTGAAAACCACAGGTTAAAATTAGGTTTGCATTCTCTTCATTGAACGTAATAATACTCACATTCATAAAAATGTTCTTGATACGTTTGGAAATCAAATGGCTCACGGCTTTTGACGTTTCAGATACGCAAGTTGAACTTGTCGGTCGATGGAAGCAGGCTTCACGCTTCAGTAAATTTTGTTCAAGATTTGCATGCGTGTTTGTCCTGTACATGTTGTCCACAAATATTCAACTTTTCATGCCAAACAAATATTGTTTCGCTTGCTAATCATTGAATGCTTTTTGTCCAGTATCAAAGTTGACTTTATTTGCGTTCAAAAGTCATCAAAGCATTGAAACCCTGAACGTGGGACTCTGGGCCTCTCGCCGCTCATGAAAAGCAAAGTAACAATTTAGTTGTCTTGTTGATTTCAGTGTCTGCATGATGCAGTGCTGAAAATAACAGCTGCATAGACGCCAGTCAAGATGACCGGCCAAACTAAATTTAGCTCGGACATACCTCGTTTCTGGCTGGTCAAATATAACATGATATTTTCTCCTAATTAAATACACAATATTAACCCCCACCCTTAAAGCAATTAAACCAACTTTTTTTCTGAAGCTGTTGAAACTGTTCTTCTTCTTGCTACTTGTTTATATTTAAATAATATATGGGAAATGCACATGAAATCTACATCTTTTGATGAAAAAATTCCAGAGGTCACAATTTTGTCCAAAATTAGATTTTGCAAAAGTTCCAGAGAGGAGACCACAGGTTTTGTACAAATCATTGATAATCTCAGAGAAAAACAAAACAGGCCAAAGGGCTTATAACCCATGGCCCCAAGCATTGAAAAGTAATGTGTCATTTGTTAAGTTTAGGCATTCAGACAAATACAAATTATGAGCCAGACATGAGACACTTGCAAAATCACATCATTCATTCCTTACATGTAACAAATAAACATTGAAAAATAGAAACTAAATTAGATCGTAGTCAGCAATTGACTTTTAAATTCAAATGAAAAAGGGTCTCATTCATGAAAATACAACTTTCATTAACAAAGTTTTGTTTTCACCATTCATGAACATGAAAAACAAGACAGTGTAGAATCAAATTACATTTCACACCAAATTTGCATAAATTTAAACTTGCAAATAAGTAGTAGTAGAGACATTTATAGAATGAAAACTCGCTCTAATAATTTTTGGATTCTGATCTGATTGTTATCTTGTGTGTATTAACTATTTGAGAGCTGTTCTCATTCACAAAAACAAGAGGCTTTTTCATTCAACTGCTTGCAGTATTCATATACAGTACCGCCCGAAACTACTTACCCATTTGCCGCGGTTCTACCTCGGTCAAACTGCAGATCGATACTGCGTTCTCACCTCGGCATAGACGCGGCGTGCCGCGAAAAATCTCCGGTTTTACCTGGGTTTTTTGCAGCAAGCAATACCGCGGTAATCGGTGAGATGCGGTAGAGTTGAATAGGCTTACTTACCTTTTGTCTAGAGTTCATTAAGAACAACAGGCAGGATTTCACACTTCGATGATATATAACTCATCTCATAAATTCAATGAAACCGCCGCTTCAAGAGAAGCTGGAAACCGGCGAGTGTAAATTATCCCGGCTATGAATAATTGCAGGTTGTCTTTTTGTCTCGGAAAAGAAAATCATCCGCTAGACTAATAAAACGACACACCAAAAAGAATCGTCGTCAACGAAACCAACAGATTTCTCCGACAACTATCAAGTTTTGATTCAGAAAGAAATGGTTCGTGGAAACGCTCACGTATTATATTCCTGCCGTATACTCGGGAGTTTGTAAACAACGCAACACTTGCATTCATTCAGTGCGTTGTCTTAAAAACATCTTTTCAAATGGCTTAAACTTGCTTGTCTGGCTTTAAAGAATGTAGTTCTATAACGAATATCGTTCGGTATTTCGAGATAAACAGACATCTTTAGATTTTATGCGGGTATCAGCGGCCATCCCGGGGGGTCGACCCCCGGGACACCCACGGGCAACCCGCGGGCATGGTAGGGGATTTGTTGAAAAACCTTGCCCGAGAGCCTGGGGCATTTGCGTTTCGGGGCAAACACCCCCGGGATCCTATCCACGGGATTTGCAGATGGTCTAGGTCCATAATGGTCAGCGACAAATTGACAATTCATCACAACGTCAAGCGCTCGACGACCACACTCGACCGATTGCCGATGGTTCGGCTTTCAGGCGAGTTATTTTCCATTGAATATCTACAAAATCTGCAAGTATAATTAAGCCATCCTCTTCAGGAAAACGCCGGAAACAAAGCCAAAATGTCTTTCAAACCAAGGATGGAACTTTTTAAAACGTTGTGCTTTTAAATAAGTAGGTAGCGTCAAGGGTGAGCCCAATGCGTTGAGAAGAATATTAAAATTAAAGGCTCTGTCTTCTGACTGAGCTTTTTGCCTAATCCAAAAAGTTTAATGATAATTATTGTTAGCGTTTTCGTTCAGAGAGATATTTTCAATTTATCCTCAGAAAGTGGTGGATCATCGCGTAATCTATCAATTAAAACATTGTTCAGCGCATGAGTTTATAAAGAGATGTAAAGAGTACGGTCTATAGAGGCAAAGGATAACAAAGACAAGTGAGGTTGTAAAGAAAGCAACTTTATTTTGTACTTATTCCTGACTACTCTTGTATTTATACAGTGTATTTTTTTGTCCTGTCTTTGACGATCACAGGAAAAAAGCCCTTAGAAATTTGTTTTGCTTTTCGCTGGGATACGGCACGGCCTTGGGGATGGGGATATTTGTCACAATGTTCAAGCTCCACCCCAGGGGCTTTAAAAAGCATTTGTCAGAGCTGATTTGACAAATGCCCCTGGGTCCCCGGGGGTCAACCCCCCGGGATGGCCGCTGATACCCGCATTACAGCGATGAATTCATAAGTTGCGATACGGCTATCAACAACAAGCGTGACAGCATGTCCTGCGACAATAACATTTGCGGTAAAGTTGAAATGTGCAGTCATGAGCACAAGCACAACTTACAAAAGATCATTTCTTAACTTTGCGAATGCTTACTACGATCGAATTTTAGTTTTCCAGAAGAACAAGGAATCAATAACATTTGCAGGAAATGTGTTATCTTTCAGGACACATTCATAGTTGATTATGCAAATTTTGGCTAATTCCAATGAGTTGTTTATTTGTCGTGCGGCTAGATGTTTTGTTTCTTTTGCTGATAAGAATTATTTTATTCCGACTAAAAGTAAGGTTTTTCGGTCAGTTGAAAATTTGACACTCAGATTACTCGGTCGGTGATTAGTGTTATGATATTTACGTCTTGATGAAAAGTTTAGAAATGAAGCATGTTCATTATGTCCCGCGGCCACCGTCCCCGACATGCGGTGTGCTGGGAAACAACTCAACGATCTAAAATTGATTTCGCATCTTATTTATCCGATCTGTGTGGCAAAGTTGAAAGAAACAATAAATATCCAGACTTTTGCCGAGTAATAATACCTCCAAATATACATATACGCAAAATTTTAAACAAGGTCCTCAGTCGCCGAGACGCTGAGACAGCACATTCCAACAAATGCATGACCTTCGCGCGTGGAGTTGTTTCAAACATTAACCTGTCACAATTGTAATTTTACTTTCATCTGTGCCTCTGCTGTTTTAAAGTTGTAATTTTTTGCTGCAAGAAACTTTTGTTTGTTATACAAAGTATCCAGGAGAGCTGCACGAAGAATTCGTAAAACATGAATCGATTGCGACCATTGTTTACACACGGTTGTTGATTCACCGTCAGACACAGTAAAGAGAACCTTGGTGGCAGAAAGATTTTACTTCCTCTAGATCAACTTCCACTGTTCGAAAATTTTCTTTAGCTGTTCATCTGTTTGACCTCATCCGTTTAATAATTTTCTATAGCCGTTCATCTCTTTTACGTTCGTTTGCAAAGTAAAGCTTTTCGGCACGCGCTGGCGAGTCGTTTGCTCACTGTCGCTTGAAGGATCACGGCAAGAAATGAAGCGGTTCTGTTTGGGTAAATTCATATCGATGATTCAAAGGAACAGTGAAATCTTCTCGTTACAGTGAAAAACCCGATGACAAGTTGAACCGGCTATCTGTTGCAAACTGATGTGTATCGAGAGTAAATTGAAATATGGTAAGGGAAATGACGGAAGTTCTATTCGGCGCGGAACGATTTTTACTCAGTCTTCCTTGTAATTTTAAATGCAGCAATTTCAGGCCATTGAAAGGATAACAACAGGATCCTCTGTGAATAACAACATACTTCTATAAAAGAACACTATCATTCACTTCATGGGATCTTTGTTTTCCGTTCGCTGTTTTGATTTAAAGCTCGCATCTATCGAGTTTTAAACACAAAAAGTTCGGTCGAGCGATTGTTAACCATGAACTTACATGAATTACTTTTCACAGCTTGAGGGAAACAATGGGAGTTATTAGTAAGTATTGTTTCTTCACCGCGGTATACTGCGTCTTCCTTACCGCGGCGTTCGGTAACGTTCGTCCAAGACGAGGTTGAGCTTACCGCGGCACCGCAGTGAGTTCACGGCAAAACCGTGCGGCAAGGACGAGGTTTCACCGCGTGCTAATGGGTAAATACTTTCGGGCGGTACTGTACTACGCACGCTGCATGCAACACTGTGTAAATGCCACAGCAAATGTTACATGTAAACACACTACAAAACTTGCGAAGATGTGAAATAATGTTTTAATTGTAACTCCTTTAAATTATACTTTTTTCTGGGATTTAGAGCTATTTTAAATGCAAGAGGAAATGGAGAAATTTAGGTAATAAAGAATGAGACCGTATGTGTGAGAATGCCTTTTTTTCTTCAATACTGACAACAGTTACAGATCATTTCAGGTCACAGTTCCACAATTAAGCGATGTGCATACTTATAGTTAATATGTGAATAATATGGAAACTTTAGTAAATTTTAGTATGATCAAATTTGACCGGTCAACATGACTGGAAAGTCGAACGTTTCACCGGTCAAAGCCCCAATTAGACCGGACATTGTCCGTTGACCGGCCGTTATTTCCAGCCCTATGATGTAACGGCATTTTTCTTATCAAACTTTAAAATCTAACACGGAAGAATATAAATTAACAGCTCAATTTTGTAAGTATCATCGTTGTTTTACACATGCACATGACGACTTGTGACGACAAGTTTCAATTCAAGAGCTTTCCCGAGTTTGCTCACTTGCATGCACACAACATGGAATTCAATGCACTGCCTGTGTGAATTTAACCGATGTCTTGATTTCGAATTTTAAGACTACTTTCATTTACGTTTTGAATTTGTGATGGCAGTGATTTAGTCTAGCGAGGTATCAACTTTGATTCAAAAGTTTTCTTGATTTTGTTGACTTCCGGTTCACAGGCACACATATGCAAATCTAGTGCGAAGTTAAAACAACCCGTGAAGATCTTGCAGTTTAATGCGTGCTTTTACTCGCAAGATATTAATCCTTTTTTCGCAACATAATTGCTCCTAATTTATTCCAAAGTATCCCCTTCAATGATTCTCTCAAGACGAAACTCTTGTATCTCGAGATGAGGCTCTCGTCTCTCAAGACAAGGCACTCGTCTCTCAAGATGAAAGTCTCGTCTCGAGAGAAACAAGACTAGAGGTGGTAACTTACTTTTGAGCAGTACTGTATCTTCGCAGAATTCAATTCATAGTCAAGCCTTCAAAAGCACCCCCCCCCCCCTCCCCTTAGGTGATGGTCTGGATCCACCACTGTCCCATACATATACAAATTAGTGTACAATGCAAATTGCAGAACAGCTTTGGTCTGCAAACTGATGATAAAATGCAGACAATGATGTACCCTTGATTATTAAGAAAGATGGTACCCTTATAAATAAAATGATAATAATAATAATAATAATAATAATAATAATAATAATAATAATAATAATAATAATTTTTTTTTTTTTTAATAATAATAATAATTTATTAACCAATTTCTAAAGGAATTACAATGATTTTACTATTCGAGTAAGAACTTTGTATATTAACCAATTTCTAAAGGAATTACAATGATTTGACTATTCGAGTAAGAACTTTGTATATAAACATATTATTTACATAATAATACAGTGTCTTTAAAAAATGTAGAAGAATAGTAAAAGCGACTTCAAGAGCAACAATAAGAGAAGAACTATATATTAAAAATATTCGATCTAAATTGCAGTACGAGAATTCTCTACTTGAAAGTCCATATCATAAATGTCAATGTTCCTGTTTCTCTTTACAGTTCTTGATCCCCTTAATAATAATAATAAAAGCATTGATATAGCAAATTCTCCAACTGCTGACCTGAATTATTATTGTATGGCCTTAGATTAATTGTTTATATCTCTGAAATTGAAGGATGATGCACAAATGGTTTGGAGAAAAAGTGCAAAAAGCTGGCTGATTAGCCTCTCATGAATTAAGTCACCCCTAAAAACAACTGCGTGACATTGGGCAGAGTGAAATATGATCGCCCCTAAAAATGAGTGCATGGGATGCTACTGAGGGATGGGCCTGACATGGCATGCCTTCTCTCGTATTGCATATCATAAATCTCGAGCTGTACTACTGCCAGTGGAATTATTATTTTATAGGTCTACATATATTCTACCTCTGATCGATCTGCGGTGTTAAAAGTTTACATTTTGTTGGTAGCCTGCATTAATTAACACATGGTCTGCACTCTACAGGGCTGAAATAGACTCATCAAAAACCCAGCACGAATTGTCTTTCATGCACGACATATCGAAAACAAGAGATTTCATTTCCTCCTCAATATTTACGGGCGACAGCAATTTAAATTAAGGCTAAGTACAGGTATTTCCATTGCAAACGCAATGTTGCTGCTCATGTTTTGGGAAATATGATAACGAATGATCTTTTTCGCATTTATATGTGTTCTAAATACAACATAAGTTCGGCACGCACATAAAATTAATCTTCTTACCTTGGCCTTAGCGATCTTTGATTGGTGAGCAAGGAAGATCTTCGAGGAAGACAATGATGGTAAACTGCCAGCGGGTTGATATATGCAGACTACATGTTGAAAACATCAGTGAAAACGTAACTTACCCCATGATTACAGGACAGTTTAGCTTAGAACATTACAGAAAACCACTCAAACGAGCGTGCAAACGAAAGCGAAAGAGTCCGTGCGAGAAGAATGTGTAACTGAATATCACGACGTCCTGCCGAAGTAGGGGGGTTCCCCCACTTCCTTATATGGAAGAGGTGACCCGGGATCAAGCTACTGAAGGCTGATCGAAATACAAGGTGTATGTTTCAGAAATACGTTTAAATCACAACTTTACTTTGAAAATGTACAGTAAATTGGTCGCTCTTAAAGTTAACGCAATGATTTCATGGGTCCATCTTTAGTAAGGTAAAAGTCACAAAGGAATTTCTCCAGGCTTCTGCTTTCGTTACACACCACGTTACCAGTATGTTGCTATGGTGAAAACGTCACGCCACACCCAATCATTTCGGAGGGTAAACTTCCTCAGTTCACTCACGCTTTCTCAACGTTTATTTACCGAAAGAAGACCTTCACCGGCCTGTAAACGAAATGGGACTCCTTCACACCCAGAAAATACAAGATAAACCTCATCCGTACGCAAACTTTTCGTTGTTTCCGGGGCGCATTTGCTCGTTACTTCTCAGCTGCGCTCTTCTTTGAGATAACTGAGGAAGGTGCTGTCACAAAACGGTCACATCATCATCATGCGAGCCGCAAGGGGGGTTTGGGGGCATGCCCGGGCAGAAAATTTTGAAATCTAGAGGCTCAGAAATGCTCTTTTAAGCATTTTCCAAAAATCCAAAAAATTAATATAAAACAGTCCAGAAGTATTAATGTTTATGCATTTGCTATTGGCTGCCTGGTCAGAGCCAAAGTTTTCAAAATGTTCTGTGGAAGGATATCTCCTGGCCACCTTCAAGCTCACGCCTGCGGCGCTCATATCATCTCATGATCACCTATGTCGCTCTAATGCACCCGCTGCCCCTCCCAATCAAAATCCTGGCTATGGGTCTATATGAGACTGTACGGAAAACACTCACCACGATTTGCAAAGGAAAGAAATGAAACATCTTACTTGACATATAATTATTGCATGTCTTGAACTGTCATTGAATTACAGAGCTATTGTAGGGTTTAAACATTTATTAACGCTAAAATTGACTTAAGGAGCAATTAAAACACACAATATGCATGAAAATCCCTAAATTAAAACGATGGTCAAAATTAGCTCCGATTGCAAACATTCAAAGTTTCTATTTTATTCTTATAATAGCAGTTGATGTCAAGTGCATAATTAGAGTATAAGTTTGGAGCACATATATAATTTTTAATCCTTTCACTCGCAAACGCGCATTTAGGTGCTATTTGGAGGCGCGGTCATTGAACCACTTGTGACGTCATCAATTTGCACGTCAGTGGATTTTTGTGATGATCAGCTGATAGAGCTAGGATTGACCCTTCTACAGAGCTGTTCATTTTGAATATCGGTTGCATTCTGACAGAGCTAATCAAAGAAAAACGCGATCCGTTTTGGGTGCAAAATCGGTGCTCAAACAGGCCAATACACCTGTAATTGATCATGGCCTCCTTTTCAGGGTTTTCCAACTATTTCCAAAGTCCAATTTTTGGCGTATGCGCTTGCACCAAAGTGAAATATTGTGCATTTTTATATGGAATCCCTCTCAAAATGTTGCTACAGTGTGAAAAAGTGCTTTTTTAGCCAATTTTAGGGGATTTCAGGATCTTAACACCAAAAATTCAGTTTAACGGTTGAAAAAACGGTTTTTTCGCGAAATTTTGCACGTGAAAGGGTTAACATGCAAGAAATTTCTTGGTGGATAAAAAAAAATGAGTTAACTTCTTGCATGATTTTCCTTTATGTAGTACGACACTACAGAAAGGAAAGGGTATAATCTGAGAGCGATAACGCTCCCTAAAGCGTTCAGTCCATCTCCTTGTTCTACTTGAGCTGAGCATGCGATCTAGAAAGGTGTCCACTCTACCGCGCGAACTGTGCTTCCTGATGTACGTGCAGTCTCGTACTCAGGCCTCCCTGGCGTTGCTGCTGATAATTAGAAGAAGCCACACCAGGAAAAAGTTGTAACTGAACAACCAAAATTTGTCATTGTAAAAAGAAAAAAAACAGAGTTAAAAAAGCATTAAAATATGTGAAAATGTGAGTCACCAGGTCGAGTAAAATAGTAAGACTTGGTGAGTAAGAAAGTTTACTCGTCATCGAGTCAATTAACCTATGTCCTTCGTACCTTTTACTTAGGGTTCGAAAATCGTATTTTAGTACCGCTTAGAAAATTCCATTGCAATTAAAACAATCGAACGATTGTGGTACTTCAAATAGTACGTTTTCAAAAAAGCACGAGTTGTGACCCGTACGCTTCTATTTCTATCGCCCTGAAGCACCGTGAGCTTCGACGATCAAGGAAAGGCAACTACCACTACCCACATCTTTCGGCATCGTCACGTACACACGAGGAGTCAAGTCTTCTGTGACTAGTTCTTGCATCAAGTCTCCTGAAGAGTTTACACGGGAGGACTAGGTGCTGTCGAGACTTATCTCCTCGTGTGTGTCGACCTTTATGTTTCTAAGCCTTCTAAAAAAAATACATTGTCTGTTGTGTAGTGAAACATATCGTGCGTAATTCTATTGAGAAAGAAACGAAAATTTCACTCAGAAAGTACAAAATCTCGAATATTCTTTTCGGGTAAAAATGACGCAAGTATCACATATGCAAAACATTTTATTACAATAGATCTCGTCTAATAACCTACAATTTCGTTTCTCCACTCCTAAGTGGATGTTACATTCGAGGATGTTGAATGTTAATTACGTAGTAACAATGTCCAGCTATAAATGTTCTTCGCGTTTCTTGTTTCGATGTTTTGATACAAAACAAGGTTTTATAAGACTACACAAAGTATAATCCAACTAACTCTAATATATACTTGATATTACTGTAGTAAATATTGACAATAAATGTTCTTCACGTCCTCTGGAAAAATACAGACAATGTTAATGTTCGAGGACATTTCAAAGCAATTGGACTCCGAACTCTAGATCTAGAAAACAAAGAACAGGAAATGCGATCTTTCCCGTTGCAAAATTCAAATTGGTTTCGGTCCTCGAGATCAGTGACACTTAAGTACAACCACAGGTAGCCAAAGCTTAAGATACGACTGAAAATAAATAAAATGATCTAAAATTGTCAAATGTTTATTGTTTTATCAATCTTATGTTACATATTCATGTGAGCTTTGAAAATTAGCATAATATGCTAATTCTAAAATTGCTCCCAACTATCAAAGCGAAGCGAAAGGTAGCACACTCGAACCGCCAGAATGCCGACCCGTGTTCATGAAATGAACTGTAATCCTCAAAGTTTGCTATCTTCCCCTCAAAACGCCTCAAATTCAAATGCTTCGATAGTCATTCTATAAATACATACCGAAAAAGTGCCCAATGTTACATCCTTTCCCCGTCAAAACGACAATAATTTAGTGGTAAACCTCCACGAACCATCCGCGGCCCGAGCGCCTCTGCAATTTTTCTCATTTAATCATATGCAATTTGGAACCACAAAAGCCACTTTCTAGGGGAGGTGTATGTAATGTCGCGTGCAACACACGAAGTGTAATCAAATCATGTGTCGCACGCGACATTGCATACACCTCCCCTAGAAAGTGGCTTTTGTGGTTCCAAATTGCATATGATTAAATGAGAAGAATTGCAGAGGCGCTCGGGCCGCGGATGGTTCGTGGAGGTTTGCAACTGAAATATTGCCGTTTTGCCGGGGAAAGGATGTAACATTGGGCACTTTTTCGGTATGTATTTATAGAATGACTATCGAAGCCTTTGAATTTGAGGGGTTTTGAGGGGAAGATAGCAAACTTTGAGAATTACAGCTCATTTCATGAACACGGGTCGGCATTCTGGCGGTTCGAGTGTGCTACCTTTCGCTTCGCTTTGATAGTTGGGAGCAATTTTAGAATTAGCATATTATGCTAATTTTCAAAGCTCACATGAATATGTAATATAAGATTGATAAAACAATAAACATTTGACAATTTTATTTATTTTCAGTCGCATCTTAAGCTTTGGCTACCTGTGGTACAACGAAAGCTTCATATATGTGTACTTACAGCTGACTTGTTTTTCAAGTGACTAAACTAACGCCTCTTTGTATCAGTTATTGAACAGGTTTGTAACAAAAAATCTAACCAATTGTTACACCTCACTCAAAGCCATTTCAATTCATTAACAGGCTGTTTCAGCACGTATAGTGGGAGGCGTTTATTTTCTTGCTAACACAGTAACGAAACCCTTGGCAGCAGTGACTTTTTGGGGACATTCCAGGAATGTTTTCAACTACATTACAACTTTTGGATTGTCTAATCAAACATTGGTCCTGCAGTGCACACTAAGCAAGACTAAGATGGTAACACAAAGCACCCAACAATGAAACAAAAGTGAAGTAAAACGAAACTCTGTTCTCACAAAACAAACCCACCTATGCTGCCAAACAAAAAAAGACTTGAAAGTGTCACAGTAATGCTCAACACCTCAAATAGTAGTTGTCGGATAGTGTGGCTACCCGCAAATTCAGTGGCGTAACACTAGTTTTACAGTAATTATTTTACAATTAAATGATTCAATTAATTCAGAACAGAATATTGGCAAGCTAAGGGACAGACCATTAAAAATAACCGGGGGGAGGGGGGGTGCAGGAATTTTTTTTCTAGTCCTACTCATCTGCAGGAATTTTTTCTCGTTTGCACAAATATTTTTTAAAAAGTTTTTTTGGACAAGGTTCCCTTGCAACCGCTTGGAAAAAGTTTTTTTGGACAAGGTTCCCTTGCAGGAATTTTTTTTTGGGAAAAGTCACCCCCTCCGCTTATTTCTAATGGTCCGTCCCTAAACTGATGGAGACTTCAAATGCTTCAAGTCATCTGTCGTATTGACGGATACTTGGTGTCGTCATCATTGATTAGTTGAACAGCATTAACGACCTGTGCCCGGCTGGTCAAAGGGTGAATAACGCTATTCACCGAATAAATCACTATCCAGTGGATAGTGCAGTTTGTTCTGTTAATACTTATACACTGGTTAGCGATTTATGGGGCGGATAGCGTTTCTCTCCTTTTGAACAATCAGGACCTGAGAAATAAACACTATAAATTTTAATTAAAAAAACAAATGGAAATTCGCGAAAATTGCCAGTTTGTAAGGAATGGAAATCCTTCTTCAAACGCTGGCATTCGCACATAGTTAATAGAGAGGTAAATAATTATGAAGCCGGCAAACATCAAAGGAGCAAGCAATTGGAAGGTCCATGACCGTGGACATATTTTTTGCGCTCAGACGCGTAAATATAATAATCGTAGCGGCTGCCGGAAATACGTTTGCGTTCGCAGGCTTTAGGGAATCTTAGTTTACAATATTTGTCTCATTATCAAAAGCGCTTTAGTTTCTAATCGAGCATTGAAAGAACATGGCACGATTAACTTTCGCTATAAATTTGCGCCCGATATATTATATACTTTTTCAGTGACGCGGATTTCAGAACACAAAATATTACAAAGAATGTATGAGCTCATTAGTGCAGTTTTGCCACCCAGGCATTTTACATAATTTGAACACTGACATCTACTTCAATATTACAGGCAAAGAGCTGCAAATGTCGCCAATAATTAAGTTTCATAAGCACTTTAAACATCTGGAGTCAATTCGTGTGTAGTATGATGCCTTCAATGACGTCAGCAACGGTCGCCCTTTTACACGTAACAACCCATTGTATGTTCTCAGGTTTTGTGCAGGGTCAACAAAATAGCGAACAAGAACATATAACAAAAAACTTTGCCAGGCTTCATAACCATTTCCTTCTTTTAACAATGATTCATAAAACTACCATCTAGCCATGAAAACTTCTTTACATTCAACGTTTCATAAGAATGAAAATTTACATTATTCTTTGTCAACGAGGCCGATGTAAGTAAATTGCCAGCTTTTAAACCAAGAAATTAATCAGATTTTAGGAAACCTTATCCTCTCCATACAAGCTTACTGATACGCTAAGTGAAGTTAATGTCTTGATTTCTGCCAAACGCTGCAACAATTCGTATTCACCGTCTCTACTTATACCGCTGTGGTTATTAAACGAGAGTCTGAGTGTTGTTAATGAGCCACTTTGCACCAAACCTTTAGCCAGACCATGTCCCCATTCAATACCAGCTTCCGCGTAGTCGTGGACTGTAAGACTGAATGAAGTCAATGGCTTGTTTTGAGACAAAGTTTCCCCCAGATAGTATCCCCACTCTCCTTCTGTGTCAGCGTAGTTGTGGACTGTAAGACTGAATGTAGTCAATGACGTGTTTTTCGCCAAACCCTTACCCAGACCGTATCCCCACTCTCCTCTTGCGCCAGCGTAGTTGTTAACTGTAAGACTGAATGTAGTCAATGACGTGTTTTGGGCCAAACTGTTCCCCAGATGGAATCCCCACACTCCTCTTGTGTCAGCGTAGTTGTGGACTGTAAGACTGAATGTAGTCAATGACGTGTTATGAGCCAAACGGTCCCCCAGACCGTATCCCCACACTCCTCTTGTGTCAGCGTAGTCGTGGACTGTAAGACTGAATGTAGTCAATGACTTGTTTTGAGCCAAACCGTTCCCCAGACCGTATCCCCACTCTACACTTGTGTCAGCGTAGTCGTGGACTGTAAGACTGAATGTAGTCAATGACGTGTTTTGGGCCAAACCGCTCCCCAGACTGTATCCCCACTCTCCTCTTGTGTCAGCGTAGTCCTGGACTGTAAGACTGAATGTAGTCAATGACGTGTTTTGAGCCAAACCGTTCCCCAGACCGTATCCCCACACTCCTCCTTTGCCAGCGTAGTTGTGAACTGTAAGACTGAATGTAGTCAATGACGTGTTTTGAGCCAAACCGCTCCCCAGACTGTATCCCCACTCTCCTCCTGTGTCAGCGTAGTCGTGGACTGTAAGACTGAATGTAGTCAATGACGTGTTTTGAGCCAAACCGTTCCCCAGACCGTATCCCCACACTCCTCCTTTGCCAGCGTAGTTGTGAACTGTAAGACTGAATGTAGTCAATGACGTGTTTTGAGCCAAACCGCTCCCCAGACTGTATCCCCACTCTCCTCCTGTGCCAGCGTAGTTGTGGACTGTAAGATTTAGTTCATTAAGTGACTTGCTTTCCGAGAATAATTCAATTAGTTCATCTCGCGTAGTGCTATTAATGTTAACTGAAAGTGTAGTTGACGTCGAACGATTATTCCCAGGAGGTAAACATTCTGAACCTTCCGTGACCAACCCGTGCAAGTTCAAAGTAAAACACTGCATTAAACCTTCTCTTTGTAATCTTTGAAGGGCAGTTCGTCCATAACTCGAAGTTTCGCCCCACAGGTTTATGGTCAGTGTAAAGAGTACATTGTTTGCCACAAAGAATTTTACCAGACAATCAGCAACGCCATCGCTTACTTTGCCGTGGACATTCAAGGTGAGACTAGATAATGGCGAAATTTTAAGCAAGTGACCTCCAATGGCTTCTGTGTTATAAGTGCTCAACTCACCCCATATGTTTATTGCCAAGGTCTTTTGTAAGATGTTATCGTTTGAGATCGGAGTAAGGAGCGAAGCTGAAACATCTGCAAATTTTCCTTGCACATTTGGGTGGAGCACTAGAGACTTCCATGACTTATCTGCTGCTGATACACGTATTTTACCAACCAGCGCTATCAAATGATCTGGGACATCTCCAAAAACTTTGAACGCCAGAGAGTGCAAAGTTCTGTTCTTCTGAACACCTTTTGCAAACAAATCGACCACATAGATGCTCAGACTTCCATGGACAATAACAGTGAGAGACTCTAAAGCGGTTTCCCCTGAAAGACCGTCACTTAAAGCAGAAGCAAAGCAGGCTTCCATATTTCCAGCGAGAACCAGCGACAAAGAAATCAGCGATGTGTTGGATAATAACAGTTTTAAACCTTCAACAACAGTGCTACTTGGAAAAACATAAAACTCAAGGGTGACTGACTTCAGCTGTGAACTTGCAGATAACGCAGTATCAACAGCACGGGCCCAACCATTGTTACTTTCGCGAATTAGTTTCAACGTCACAGTTGTCAGTGACTGACATGATGATAAACTTCTTCCGAACGTAACAGCAACATGAGGAGAAATACTCTCAAATGCTTTGAGAGTAAAAGAAGAAAGGGACGAACAAGAAGGCAAAACCTTCAATAGAGTGCTTGCTAATAAACTTGTCATGTTGGCAGAAACCGCAACATCTTTCAAGACTTTGTTCGCGTCTAGAATGCAATGAATTCCCCTTTCACTGTCTTCAGCGAGAGTGTGGCTGTGAATATCACTTGTCTGGCGTGCTTCAGTAGTAAGGCTCAATTTGGTAAGCTGCACTGGTGCTGAATTCGTTTCAAGTGAAGAGGCCTCGTGTGCATATCGCACAAATTTCAAAGTGTGCCACTCTTGTAAGCGTACCTCTAAATTCCGAGGTAATGGAATACAAGGGCAAACAACCATTGCCAAATCGTTGGCAGCTCCACTCTCATTCAAAAGTTCAATTAAGAAAGTACAGTCTTCTTCGGGAGAGTGCCAATTCCAATGCCTGTATAGAAACTCTCCAATCTGCTTGGTAAACATGACTCCATCCTTGCCTAGAATACCAGCAACAAACAAAAATACTTGTCGGTATTTACTAGTGATATCCCCTTTGCTTAACTGAAAGTGATCAAAAATGTTAATTTCTTCCGTCGACATCTTGAGTGCTAGGTACACCGCAGCTAAGTACTCCTGAAATGTCCTGTGAACAAAGTGATATTCATGTCGTGGATTGAGCTTCTTAACACTAGCTTCCATGTAAACAAAACCAAACTTAGCAACTGGAAAACCTTTGCCATTGGTTCTCATTTTCTCTAGCTTGTCTAGTTCTTCTTCCAGAAAAGAAGAACGATCTTCTTGGAGACATTTCCATGCTAACGCTCCTAATAAGAGTGTGCTAGCCTTAAACTGATTCTCTAAAGCTCTGTCTTCGTATGGGACTTCCAAATTATTTTTGGAGCAAAATCTTCTTAGCAGGCATTGGGAAATGATTTGATAAAGCTCTGAACGATTAGATGGCAGATCCCCCTCAAAATCTTCATAAACAACGCAAAGAAGAAGTAGGTTTAATGGGTTGTTTCGTAGTGCATGTAGCGAAATGTTTTCTTCAATGGCTTGAATAAGGCTTTCTCCTTTTACCAAATCTTCTGAATCGACATTTTTGAAATGCTTTCTGATGTACTCAGAAGCATCCGCAACAGTGAATCCGTTTATCTGTAGAAGACTGTCAAAATCATGGCGCTTTCGCATTTCAATTCCCTTCTCTTGACGCGAGGTGGCTAAAATCGAACAATGTGACAAAACTTTTCTTCTCAAAAGTTTATCTACAAATTGTTCGGCTAATTTGGGTAATTCATCAAGGCCATCCAAGATTATAAGAATTTCGGCCTGGTTCTTATCATCCTTGATGTAGTCCATTATGTCTTCTTTCTTCTCTTCCGTCATGTCCTCGGGTAGTAATTGATCTTTGATAGCTTGCATTACATCTCCATCCATGTCGCGGCATTTTAGAAGAAGCATAAGCTGAAATATGGGGAAATCGTGCTCCTTTGGTATTGCTTTTCTTGCCCAGTCGTTTGCTATTTTTAGGCAGAAAGTTGTCTTGCCGATGCCTGGGCTTCCCTCTACAAGCACCATTCTGGCCTTTTCTTGAGTCCCTTTCCAAAACATGTCGAGGAGTCTTTGGAACCAGCCAGAATTCCCAACCCTTTCGCCAAGATTAAAAATTTCATATATGTGTATCTCTTTATCAGTGAGTTGAAAAGTACCTTTTCTTCTCCATTTGACTTCCAACCTGGTGTAGACTTCGTCGAGCGGTAAATGGATGGTGTTGTCCCAAATAAGTGGTTTCAAATTAGAACGTCTAATGTATTCGTCTTCCAGAAGTTTGCGGAAAGCACGATGATCACCTGTAAGTGAAGAACATGACAGTAATTCCTTCCTGTTGTTGGTTACCTGAAACCCTGAGTACTCCATATTACAGCATATTTTAACGCAGAGGTCATTCATTTACACATGTAACTCAACAAGTGGGAGGCTAGACATTGAGCAAAGTTAACTCAAACACACAAGTACAGTGAAGATTATGCAAGTATGACAGTAATACTGATATGCCTGGTGCATTACAGTTCAAGCTGGAAGTTTGAAACTAGTATGTTTAGGACAACCTGAAACTTGAAAAAAATCAGTGACTGATAGTCAGCTCTTAAAACATGACAAAGACATAAGATAATTCCTTAAATAGTTTATGTAGCTACCACCCATACAATCACGCCACCAGAAACTCTCTCCCAACTACAGTTAATAGGTTTTTGTGGCTATAGACAACTGCATATGCATAGACACCCACGAAAGTACAGTGTAACCTTCATGTGGTTCTAACTTTTGAGTCTCATATCCCGTTCACACCAGAAAACAAAATGAAAATCGGGCAACAGAAAAAATACTCAACAGCTGTTAATTGGTTTTATCATTGAGGAGCAAGATGCTCGCGTGATGCTACTTGCACTTGTTTTTCGACATTTGGCAAAATGAAATTTTAATCCCTTTATTGATTATGAAATTTGTGAACTAACAATCCAGAACAGTCAGAGCATTTCTTTAAGCAATTTCAGAATGATCTTTTTCCTTAACTTTGTTTCAGTTACGTTGATATCTTAGATAGTATGCTACAAAAAGCCTCTTTTTGACTCCTTCAAAAAAGGGCATCTCCAGTAAGCCAACATCCATAAGGTAATAACACGCCAAACAATCCCATTTTTTTTTAAAAAAAAGAACATTTTGTGCAGCCCAGTGATTGTGTAATTACCTTTGCGGTGGTCACTAGATAGAGTGCCAGCAAGAGATAACCACCATGTACTCTTTCCTGTTGATCCTTCTCTGCATTCTAAAGAACCTACACGTACAAGAGGAAAACATTCAGTACACACATGATGCACGTTAACTTATTACAAATCAAAACTAGAAACCAAACAAGCAGCCTGCAAAACAGCTAAATAAAATTACACATATACATATGTTTCAGCCGATAAACTTTGCCACGTTAGCCACCAAGTTAAAGACTTGCGTATCTCACTAATTATCTGGAAATAACTAATTACTAAGCGTAATTTAACCGCCAAAGCCAATGTTCAAGTATTAGCCTTTGGTCAGAGAACAGATTGATTGAGTGTGTAACTGTTTATATAGTGAAGATATTTGTTAAAATTATTGGAGCAATATGGTAAGAGAAAACACATGAATAAATCAATAAATTAAAAGAATTTTTTTTGATCCTGAAGGAGCTAATTATAAAGTGCTAAAAAAAATTAATTCATCCTAGGGATGACGTTTTGCAAGTATTACCACTGCCACGATGACTATTGTCATTGGAATGTAAATACCAAGCGAAATGTCATGTTACTATAACATGAAGAATTTGAAGAATTTTTGTCAATCATGAAGGAGCTAATTGTGAAGTGCTAATCTAAAAAAATTAATTCACGTTAGAAATGACGTTTTGCAAGTATTACCACTGCCACGATGACTGAAGAGAAAAGTTGCTTTTTTTTCATTGAATGTAAATACCAAGTGAAATGTCATGTTACAATAACATGACATGCTATTTGTGTTCGCTCTTCAATTTGTTTCCACTACTACACGGTAATAGTAGCTAATAATAAATAGACGCAAAATAGCTCCAAATTGCTTGCAAACACACTGTAACATTAGCAAACAACACCATGCTATGTTTCGTAGACTTTATTTTATTAGTAATTTTGCTTTTATTTATTGTTCAAAAGTTCCCTGTTTAAAAACCCCTACCCATAATACTCCAACTCTTAGAACTCTCACTTTAACGTCTATAGAAGCAGCGAAGTGTAAACCCTACATAGACCCTCAGTTTGCTCATAAATGTTCCCAATTTCTTAGTACAAATGATCAGATAATGATTTAAGAGAGGGCATACAGATTATCCTATATGTACACAAGAAGCGTTTAGTGTTAAATAATAACATTTGAAATCACTAAAAACTGGTAAAAAGGCAACTTCTATTAAGGAACTATAGTCATGCACTGTAGAAAAATTGGCTTATCTCTCTTTTACTAATAAAATAATAGTTAAAACCTACAAGTACTACTTTGTTACTTTGAATTTAAGATTTTACCTTTTTGGTGAAGTCCTGGATCTGTGGCTTCTTCCAGACTTTGAGAGGATACACGAGAAGGCAATGGGTTAATGGCTTCCACTGTTGGCTGGTGCGCAGTACCTGTAGATCCTTTAAGAAGAAACATGTACATGCAGGAGATATCATTTACAATCGGACCTGTATAACTGCTTCCTACATGTAGCTTCTGTTACAGCAGCATGCTCAGGTGTGTTTACCTTGATTTGGATTTGGGACGAGGGGGAGGGGTGGGCAGCCGTACATGTACATGAAAACTACCATTATTACAAATCCTGTTTACCCCACCTCCCAAAGCCTTCCTATGATCCCCTTTTCTCCTGCACGTAAGTTCCTGACACCACAAGAATAGATCGTTTTCATGTGACGTCACGAGGTACTAAAATCCAAAACTAAAGAGATACCAAAGTTGATATTCGCATCAGGCATATGCATAAGAGGTACTAAAATGATATCCGTTTGCAACTTTTCAGTTCAGTAGCATCCTTCGTTTGGAAACCAGCCCACTATGAATTTCAAAGTTATGGTGGTGCATGACATACAGTTACGATCGTGTTTGCCAAAAAATATACATTTATCTTGTGATATTTTGCTATTTGAGAATGTTTTTATGTAAATGTTTGTTCGTTCAGTACAGATAATCAGTGGCCGAGATGACCAAAGTAAGTTCCAGATCTTTACAGTATTTTCTGGCCGCCAAATTGGTGCACCAAAGAGGTGCACCAATATGGCGAATCCACACTAGGCTCTGTAAACTTCTGAAAAGTATATCAACAAATATCTGAAGTTTGGGATAATGAACAGACCAAAAACTTGGAGAAATGACTCATTTACTTATTTCCTGTAACATCCCATTTTGTTGACCTCATTCAATGAATGGTTGTTCAATTAACATTTTTATTGCGTGACAGTGAAAACAATCTACATAAAGAAACTGATCACAAATAAATAGTATTTGTTTACTACCATTTTATAAATAAAATAATGTACTGTACAATGTACCTTCTTGTTGAATGGTTACACCTTCTTCAGGTCCTGGACAAATTGAACAGGAAGGTGATGGACTGCATTCCATTGCTGAAGGCTGCCAAGTGCTTACCGAGTCTTTTAAGAAAAACATGTACGTGTAACATTATAATTAACTACTAATAACTATAAGTAAATGTTGCATGTGTATTTTTAGTGCATGTCCATTATAGTTTAAGTAATTAAAAATATTCGTCCCAAACAACAACACAAATTTCCTTATACACAAAACAACATCAAACCGAGAACTTTGCAAATGATGCTTGTTCCTTGTGGTGAACTAAGTTCAATTTAACTAAATTAAATATATACTCGGTTTCTAAACTAAGAACTTGTGAACAAGAAACATTTTTCATGCTCTACCATAGGGCGGTTTACTTTTTCCTACTGAGTAGCCAAAGAACATTTAAAATAAATTATTATTTTCACAAATTATTTGCATTGCCACGGTGCAGTGAGTGAACAAAATCATTAAGTGTTTCAGAAACCATGCATGATAATGATGAAAAGAATGCTCCAAGTACTCTACTCTATAAAAATTAAAAGCTTGTAAAATTGTCATATGCCTGAAGGTGAAGCCATGGTCAAAGCATTTTATATTTAATGTTTTGAAGGGTGGATGTTTGAGATGAAGAATGGAATCAAATTTCCATGGTTCAATTCACTAATAATTATACCAGGGCCAATTAAAGGAAACGTCTAACACTCTACATGCTGTTAACATAATTCTGATTGGTAAATGTACATATACATGTATGCATAATATAATACAATCCACTCAATTTTACCAAACTTTATATGTAAAGCAGGGAATTTTAAAGTCTGTTTGTCGGTCTGCTTTCCAGTGACATACTGTATTTTGCATCATGCAGGCCATGTAAACTTGTCCACAATTTTCTATTTATTTACCACACAATGCATAATAATGTTCATTACTGTAATTGTGTACTGTGTATACATGTTCCGGGCGTACATGCACATCCACGAAAAACTATTCTTCAAATACATGTCTTACAGTATAGGAATTAATAGTACATGTAAGGCAACAAAAAAATTACCGAAGGTGAGATGCAGCATCTTTTCCACAAGATGAGTACACTGTTTCTGCCAGCTGAACTTCTCTGCATACTTTTCATGAAGAATCTTGACTTCTTCAAGTCGTACCTCTCTTTCTTTTTCACGGACATTTTTGACTGCCTTGGCCCATTCTTTAGGATCTTCTGAATCTACTACACAATAGGAACCAGAAGGAACCTTCTTCAGAGCATCCCCAAGTCCTGAGTTACTACTAACAAGAATGGGCAGACCAGCAGATAAAGCTTCAAGAGCAGTCAAACCAAAGCCCTCAGTCCTTGATGGCATGATTGCCAGATCTACCTCACAGAACAATTTGGCTAGTTGTTCCCGGTTTTCATTAAAGCGTCGAACAATAAGCTGACTAGGGGGAATACCATGCTGGAGTAACTTTTTTGCTACCTCATCTTCTTTTCCTGCTGGTGCACCAACAAACATGAGTTGATACGATGCGTCTTTCAGTTCGGCAATTGCTTGAACAGCAATGTCATATCCCTTTAGCATGAAATCTTCATTATCACCACGCCCAAATACCAAGACAGAAAACTTACTTCTTTCTTCAGAGGCTTGTTTGACCCTGTGAAACTCAGTGAAAATGCTTGGAGTGAGATTTAAAACATCTTCATCTTTCTGACTAAAGCGGAGGTACCGAGAGTAAACATCGGCCAGTTTGGGTCCAACAGCAACAACTTGATCGGCCAGCTCACAGAGTTTTACTTCTGCTTGGTGCTTTTGCTCACCTTTGAAAACTGCTTCTTCATAGCTTTTGTACATTCCAAGTTCTTCAGGAGCAGTGTGAACAACTTGAATCCACTTACAATCATGATGATGCCGCTTAATGAGTGGTATTTGACGACCAAGATGAACTCCATGTCCTATTACACAGTGGGGAAGATGATTTTTAGGTAGAGAAGACAGCCAATCAATTGGCTCGAAGCCTGGAAGTTCTTCTGCTTCAATGAGCTGAACATTGTGAGTACTAGCAACTTTCTTATCATCTTCACTACACTGGGGGAGATAAACACTGACTTCCACATTGCGTTGCTTAGCTAGTTGTATTGCAAGTTCTCTGTTAATGGTCGACAAGCCCCCCTTTGAAGATTTCCACTCACTACTCAAAAGAGTAACTTTTAATCTTCTGTCAGAGGACAAGCTTGGTTTTTCTTCTTCAGGGCCTCCCTGTGATGTAGAGGCTAGACTGCGAAAAGGTGATTCCTGAAAAGAAAGATGAGCAAAATAAGAGCAAAATAAATCTAAATAAATAAGAATTTCACTGACTCCATGATTAACTTTTACATCGTAAAAGGTAGCCCTGAAAATGGTAGATATGTGTAAAATATACATAAATAATTCAGAGTTCAAAATAAATAACTGTGGAGCTCTGCTTTTAGGCTTGGCTTAATATTACATGAAATCAATGTTTACAAAGAAACATTTTCAGTTTCATTGTGAGTTAATTACTTCTGATGTTTGTAAATTATGCAAAAACTACCTTTTCCAGCCTGGACATCGCAGGAAGCCTTCAGAGAAAACCCTGACCGCTTAAACTAAAATTAAATTTAAAGAAAACAGCAGTTAACAAAAAATAAATACATGTTAAATACCAAAAGAGAAGCCTGGGTTTAAATACATTTGTCAAGGAGGTTGAAACAACATTTCCATGACATTAAATTATTCTGCTGGTCTTCAATAATTTCTTAAGTATATACAAAATTAAATATTTAATTTATAAACTTACATGTACCAGTTGTCATTGCATGTGCATACACTCTTGAACATCTTTAAGCATGTGACTTGCTTTCAAAAAATAGAAAACTGAAAAAAAAGATTGTAAAAAAATGTATTACAAAATGCAAGATTTTTATAAAGTTGAGTCTCCCACAGTGGCAGATCCAGGGGAGGAGCCCTGGGAGGATGGGCGCCCCCTTTATTTTTCAAAAATAGCACATTTTCTTTGATTTGCCACAATTTTATCTTCACAGAATTCAACATTCATAATCAAGTGCCCCCCCCACCCCCCATTAGGTGAAGGTCTAGATCCCCCACTGTCCCATACATGTACATGTACAAATTAGTGTACCATGCAGACCGCAGAACAGCTTTGGCCTGCAAATTGTTGATAAAATGCAGACAATTATTCCCTTGATAAATAGCAACGATGGTACCCTTAAGTCTTTTTTTCTTCTGTAACCATACTTTAACAGTATTTTGTTTCCTTTTCCCTCCTTTTTATGCATTTTGTAATTGTATTTGTAATCAATAAATAATGTGAAATTAAAAATAAATATCAATAATAATAATAATAATAATAATAATAATAATAATAATAATAATAATAATAATAATCTTTATTAACATATTCCAGACAAGTTGCCATTTACAAGGTAAAAATTCCAATATTAAAATATCCAAGGCACAAAAAGTTATTATTATCATCACTATCATCATATCATTATCATAATCATAATCATAATAATAATAATAATAATAATAATAATAATAATAATAATAATAATAATAATGGAGCAATTACAGAATGCAGGGCCATTTTTGAAGCGATTTTATTTGGTGGCTCAACGGCCTTGCGGCTCGGCAGTCATTTTCAAGGATAAAAGAACAAGTAAATTATATAATTTGGTAGCTCAACGGCTCGGCAGCTCGTCAGTTGTTTTCAAGGATAAAACGAGTTAGGTATACATTTAAGAACTCGACGGCTCAGCAGCTCAGCACTCGCTTTCAAGAATAAAAGAAGGAGTTAGGTATATATTTAATTGGCTCGGCGGCTCGACAGTGACTTTCATGGATAAAAGATCAAGTTAGGTATACACTCAACTCCCAATAACTTGAACCCTCGCTAACTCGAACCTTGCATTAACTCGAACCAAAATCGATTTCCCCTAGATTTCCATCATACATTTACTGTAATTTTATAACTCGAACCTCCCGCTAACTCGAAGCAATTTTCGTTTCACTTCAGGCCATTTTCTATATAATTTTACCCTCAGTAACTCGAACCATGTCTGATCTGCCAATATGTGACAAGTCAAAACAAACAGTCTGCTGTAGTCCAAAACATTGAAAGCAGCCATCTGAACTGTTTCCTTTCTGACTTTTTACATTACACAAAACGTGTCAGTTCAGCATTAAACCAAAATGTCAATAAATTACGCTACGTTTCGATTAATACAGTAATTTAGATGCATTGTTTTATTTTCAGGCAACTTTTCTATTCTGTAATGAAATTTGATTAAAATGTACACTGCATGAATTAAAAAAACATTTAACACCATTTTTTCCCTTATTTTCGGTCATTTGTTCTGGCTGTGATCATGCCGTGATCACGGAATAAATTGTGATGAGAGATGATCACACCTTGATAGCTGATACCGTGATCATGCCCTTAATCATGGTAGCGTGATCACGGTCTGAATAATAAAAATGCGTCCATCACGGGCTTGATCAGAATATACTTGAATTTACTACTCAGATAGATGCTTAATAAAACAACTAACACCTTGATCAAAATTATTTAGTCTTTATTTTTACAACACACTTTCACTGAATTACAGTCAAACGCGCTGAACCGTAGCCACCCGACTAAGTTTTTGACATCTTTTTGACAAGTTTTTGATTAGTTTGATGGCTTCCGGTTGCACAACGGTTTATACGAACAATCTGTGAAACGTTCAGTTTCAACTGGTTTTACAAACCCAGAAAACATTTCCCGTGCGAAAAGTTAAGTATGACCAAATTTTTGACGGCATAAAATTTATTTATCGCCAGTTAAACTTGGCAAATAAATCGCTCGTGCGAAGCGTTGTTTGAAACCCTTTCAAACTCTGACGTTTGAAGACGAATCATGCAACGGTTGATACCCTGCCTTCCATTTTTCAAGGCATCTGATTGGCAATTTAAAGCAACCGGAAGCTGTAAAACTCATCAAAGTAATCAAAAACTTGTCAAAAAGATGTCAAAAACTTTGTTGGGTGGCTACGGTTGAATGCGTTTGACTGTAACCGTTCGCTGTACTTGTGAAATCTATTCCAAAGCAACTAATGAACTTGTTGTGGGCAAATGCCTACACTTGCCTCTATTAATTAACTTGTAACCAAATGAACTGTAAAATCAATTGACCAAATGAAGACGTTTTAATTTATCCGCAAGAGTCGACGGTTCGGCGAGCGTGCCAGTGTTTAGAAAGCTACATTCTAAGAATTACGTTGTGCATTCCAATATTCACTAACATTTGCTCACCTCGATCTGTCTCAGTTTCTTTCCTCATTACAAAATTGAATTATCCAAGAAGCAATGTGTTGTAGAGAATGCCAACCAATTCATATTTTTAAAACAGGCTGGAGAAGCAATTCAACTTGCTGAACGGACTCAGTGAACATCAACGTACTTCCACGATATCGATCTATTACATGGACCGCAGTTACACTGTTGCATCCCCCCCACTGAAAATTACAAATTTCTCTTCACAAAGTCAAAACACTTTCTCAAATTCTGCATCATAGCGAGCTAGGGACCTTTATCAAAGACTTTTCCAGCCTGTGTTCCCGCTGCAAGACCAACGGTTGACTTCAAGTTTGTAAAATGAGCACATGACAACTCCGCTCCGGTTTAAATGTGTACCTCAAATTTTGAGGTTATTAAGCATTCATACAGTACCGCTCAAAAGTAAGTTACCACCCTCTCGCGAGATGAGACTCTCAACTCGAGAGACGAGAGAAGCTTTAAAACTGTAAGTACGATGGCTTGATCTTCTCGCGAGATTTTAATTGCCTATTGTAAAACATAGCGAATGATATGCGAGTGAATTGAGCGCCACATTTGAACTATTGCAACAAGTTGCCCGACTTGAGACTGCTTTCATATACGTTTTGCATTTGAGATGGCAGTGATAAAGTCTAGCGGGGCAACAACTTTCGATTCAAAAGCTTTCTTCGTTCTGACCGTTGCAAACAAAACAGTGATCTTTTGGCTCTGACAAAATCTTTGAACTCAGGTTGACTAACCAGTGAAAAACACTCGCGAGAGATTAATCCTTTTCTCGCAACATAATTACTCCTAATTTATTCCAAAATATCCGCTTCAATGATTCTCTCGAAACGAGAGTCTCGTCTCGAGAGAAACGAGACGAGAGGTGGTAACTTACTTTTGAGCGGTACTGTATATTCAAGCTATTGTTTAAACTTATTGCTTATTCATTCCGATGCATTTGCCGACTAGCCGGCATGCTTCCGAAGATCGTGAAGAGCGCAACCTCTTTGATGTACAGTGTAGGTGAGATGTATTTCTTTTGTTAACAGACTGAATAAAATCTCCTGGGAATCTGCTTGACTGATTTTATTTTCTGTGCCTTTCAATGCGTGGAATAACTGATCGACTTTAAAACCGCAAACTTTTTAACAGCGAGTGGACGCGGGCACAGCAAGCTCGCGTATAACCGGATGTAAATATTTTTGATGCAACCAAAGCGAGCTTGAGCAATCATTTCAAAAGAAATTCCACATAGAAATAAAACGGACCTCTTTAATAACTGTACACTTGCCTTAGTATTCTGAGACATTTTATTCAAGGAAGGAAATGAAAAGCGATCTTATTGTGCCGGGTTTTTTATACATGACCCATGCAAGCTTAAACAATAAGCCAGGAAAGTCTTGAAACCCAACTTCAAAGTTGATAGCTGGTCTTTCTTTACCTTTTTTCTTTTGTTTCGTGTTTCTCTGGCTTTAAATTTTACTCTTCTTTGCGTAAAATCTTTCCTTTGATTCAAATCTACATCGATTGATCGGCTGCATCAACCGTGATTTTTGTGTGGCTATTGAGACATTCAGGCAAGTGTGTTAGCGTGGCGACTGTCGGAATTTCAACAAAACATGCACGCAAGGCTTAATTCGTGGCCAGAGATAGAGCTCCCCACGCTCACAAACACATAAATCAAGGTTTTAATTGCTTTGTTGTTCGGAAATAAAACTGATAAAATAATTTTTCTTTTATTCTGGGGGACTTCAAAGACGTTCAAGACAACATTTCAAATAAGGTTAGCGGGCCCATGTGCCCGAGTTGTCAACAAACCATTCACTCGGCTTGTACAGAGAAATGAATCCTCATTTATATCTCTTTTATATGCTCTTAGAACTTCTTCAATTAAATAATTGTAGCCAAAAGGAAAAGTTTAAAGTCATTAAAACGATCTGGGCATTCGATTCAACAAGCGCTGCGTTGTACAAAACGTGAGTCAGAAGATGGCTACGCAAAATTAACTTTGCTAGTTGGGCCCACCGTTCGACAATAAACAAAACTTAAATCCCCCTACGGCGATCAAAGTAACTTGTTCAAGATCTCTTTTTAAAGCTATCAACACACTCTTTATTGGTAAAGACATATGAAAGCTCAAAATACATGGCGAAAAAAAAACGAATCCACGAAATGTCTGCAGATTACATCTGGAGTTCATTTACAAGTTTAAGAACAAAAGGATACGTTCGCAACTCTGTTCAGTCAAGATAGCTTAATTGCGCTATTGTTCCAGTCTTTTGAAGTCGCTTCCGCCTGTTTCCTGGTCTTCTTCCAAAATATCTCACCTTTTTCGAAACGAATAAAACCGAAAGTGCCCGACACGTTTTCAGCAAGTGCTGAAGGTAATGCCCAAAGGAATAAACTGAGCCTTCAAGCTAAAAAATCCAGCGGTATCACCCATTTCAGAAAGACACACTTAAACCAACGTGAAGTTGTAATGCAAGCGGTAAAATTGAGAACAATGAACGTGTTGTCATCGTTAGCCAATCGCGTTTCGTCTATGCTTCATGAAACTGCAGATTATGTTACAGTCAGCTATTGTTGCGCCTGATCAGTCACATATTACAAAATGGCGCTTTCAAATATAAATTTATGCCGAAAAACTGAAGAAGGGAAACAAGAAATGATGTTGCAAAGTGTTGCCATCGATGTGACTACGAGCATGATGCCAAGTTGCTCAATGAGAAACATTCGCCTACTTAATTTGTCGGCGAACAAATTAGTTTACGCAGTAACGGCAAAAGCAATTGATCTTTATCGGTGAGTAATACATTTTTGAATAAAAGAGAATAATTACTGCTTATATAACTTAAAATCTTTTCAAGTCATTTAAAACTTGAGCTATGACTAGCTGCTTTCCGCAACAACTGATCCGATATTTGGTCACCCGACTCACGGCCCACTTAGTATACGACGAATAAATTGCTACATAAAACTTAATAACACTGCTAATCTCATCACAGATGCTCAAGAGGTACCGTAAGCCCTTTTCAAGCTAATATAACTCGCTGAATTTATGGGAAGTTGCAGTTATAGTCACTGTTATAGTCTATCACACCATGACTACAATGTGATCACAGTGAATTGGGAGTGATCACTCTCATCACGGCGTGACAGGAGTCATCACGGGTGTGATCACTCCCATCACATCGTGATCACGCCAGTCTAAAGGCGTGATCAAGGTAAAAGGCGTGACCACACCTGTGATCACGGGCGTGATCCGTGATCATGCTGTGATCACAAAATATTTTTACTGGGGGTATATATTGGCTCAGTGACTCATCAGTCGCTTTCAAGGATAAAAGAACGAGTTAGGTATATATTTAAGTGGCTCGACGGCTCAGTGGCTCAGCAGTTGCTTTCAAGAATAAAAGAATGAGTTACGTATATATTTAAATGGCTCAACAGCTTGGCGGCTTGTCAGTAGCGTTACTTGATTAAAGAATTAAAGGATTAAAGAACAAGGTAATTATTCACCTGTAGGGCACTTGTTTTGGCTTATGGAGTAAAGAACAAGGTATATTCATGTGTAATGCGCTTGTTTTTTCGACAGTCAACCCGACGAGCCAGCTGAATAATATATCTTAATAACAATTAAAAATAACTGCCGAGCCGCCGAGCCAGCTGAATAATATATCTTAGAAATGACTGCCAACCGCAGAGCCAACTTAATTTGTATAGCTTCAAAAGTGGCCCTGTATTCTGTACTTTAGCCATAATAACTAGGTATATAGTTAACACTACAGCTGCCCCCACTGTTAATCTTTTTTTCTCAGCACATCCGTTACTACAGTATATTATTTCGCTTGATATTTTGGCTATTCTATTTTCTTAATTGATTGAAAATCAGTTTTCTGTTTTGAACAGTCTTGCGATAATTCAGAAGAAAACACTAATTTTTCTTGTGTTCTGCTCACAAAGTATCACTTGTTTCTGGCCTTCTCTTTTTCAAGACCATGGGACAAGGACATGCCATTTAAGACAAACTTCTAGTATGAACTGTTGAAGCAAAGTAGATAAGTAAAAGAGAGCCAAACTATGCAAAAATTCTGAAGGATTAATAATACATAAATTTAATTACACGAACATGTCCCCAACTTTCCCAGTAAGACACTACCTCTCTGGAACCTCTATTTTCATTCGCCCGCTGTAAACACTACCTCTATTGTTATTCAGGGATAGGGGCATTGTTATGACCTGTTATCTATTGTTTTAAGAACCAATGAAGTAACTCGTTCCGAGAGGTAGTGGGCGACCCAACTTTCCTGAGATGATTTTGCTTTTTGCTGTAATGAGTGATCTCAGCGAGGATAAACTTCGGTAATATTCAAATTCAAACGTTCTATAACTACCAATTTAGACCAGCTGTTTTCAGATTTTTTTGTTTCAATATATTAGGGCTGGGAGCTCAAGCAACAATTACAAACTTTACAGCTGAGCTCGAAACGGATGCCAAAAGATTTCTCACCTCTGTCAATGGAAGCGCTTGCCGTGAAATTTGATTATCTCAAGTACTCTTTTGAATTCTCTTTCCTTCTTGACAAGTCTCAGTTACAAATTTTACTTAAATGCCTGAAGACTGATCGAGTCTTTTATATTTTATTTCTACCACTTGAGTTTTTTTATTTACTGTTATGATGTTCTGCCTAAAAGCCGAAAGCACTGGATCGACAGCTGGCTAGTTATATATGTATGTCTTAAGTGGAAACTTTCTCACTTCTCTGCGAGTTTCAATGCCCACATTTTCTTTTAAAAATTTTCCTTCAAACCTATTGCAGCTGTTAACTTTACCTCTTGGTTATGGTCTGAGTTTTTCAAACTCCTCGTGTAAAGTGTGATTTGAACGAGAGTTGCTCACAACACGCTAACAAGAGAAATTTCTAGACCAGTATGCTGCGAGCAAATGAGAGCTGCTTGCAACACGCTAACAAGAGAAATCCAACTGCTGACCTGAATTATTATTGTGTGACCTTAGATTGTTTATATCTCTGAAATTGAAGGATGATGCCACAAATGGTTTGGAGAAAAAGTGCAAAAAGCTGGCTGATTATTGAATTAAGTCTTTTAGGGGTGAAAAAGAATATCACCCCTAAAAACAACTGCGTGACATTGGGCAGAGTGAAATATGATCGCCCCTAAAAATGAGTGCATGGGATGCTACTGAGGGATGGGCCTGACATGGCATTCCTTCTCTGGTATTGCGTATCATAAATCTCGAGCTGTACTACTGCCAGTGGAATTATTATTTCATAGGTCTACATATATTCTATCTCAGATCGATCTGCAGTGTTAAAAGTTTACATTTTGTTCGTAACCTGCATTAATTAACACATGGTCTGCACTCTACAGGGCTGAAATAGACTCATCAAAAACCCAACACGAATTGTCTTTCATGCACGACATATCGAAAACAAGAGATTTCATTTCCTCCTCAATATTTACGGGCGACAGCAATTTAAATTAAGGCTAAGTACAGGTATTTCCATCGCAAACGCAATGTTGCTGCTCATGTTTAGGGAAATATGATAACGACTGATCTTTTTTCGCATTTATATGTGTTCTAAATACAACATAAGTTCGGCACGCACATTATCTTACCTTGGGCTTGGCGATCTTTGATTGGTGAGCAAGGACGATCTTCCAGGAAGACATGGTAAACAGCCAGCGGGTTGATATATGCAGACTACATGTTGAAAACATCAGTGAAAACTTGATTTACCCCATGATTACAGGACAGTTTAGCTTAGAACATTACAGAAAACCACTCAAACGAGCGTGCAAACGAAAGCGAAAGAATCAGTGCAAGAAGAATGTGTAACAAAATATCACGACGTCCTGCCGAAATAGGGGGTTCCCCCACTTCCTTATATGGAAGAGGTAGCCCGAGATCAAGCTACTGAAGGCTGATCGAAATACAAGGTATATGTTTCAGAAATACGTTTAATCGCAACTTTATTTAGAAAATGTACAGTAAATTGGTCGCTCTTAAAGTTAACGCAATGCTTTCATGGGTCCATCTTTAGTAAGGTAAAAGTCACAAAGGAATTTCTTCAGACTTCCGCTTTCGTTACACAGGTGCCACGTTACCAGTATCTTGCTATGGTGAAAACGTCACGCTACACCCAATCAGTTCGGAGGGTAAACTTCCTCACGCTTTCTCAACATTTATTTACCGAAAGAAGACCTTCACCGGCCTGTAAACGAAATGGGACTCCTTCACACCAAGAAAATACGAGATAAACCTCATCCGTACGCTAACTTTTCGTTGTTTGCGGGGCGCATTTGCTCGTTTAGGGACCGATCGTTTATTACGTCCTAAGGGTGGGCGGTGGTTTTGGAGGGGGGGGGGGTACAATTTTAAAACAAGCCCCTTTTCGGGGGGTAAATCTTTCTCTGGTAAGAAACATGAGGGGGGGTCAAATTTTATGACACAGCAACAGCAGTCTAGGGAATTTAACGTCAGTGATCTATCCCCGATCCCGTGGTTGGGGAAAAGGAAAGAATTTGACGCGATTTCAGGTCCCGAGGGAAGGGTTGTTTGACATGGTCCTGGAACCTAGCTTCGATCTTTTCGCGGTCTTTCAATCGTTATATTTGAAAAAAAGATCGAAAATGCCAGTCTACAAAGCCTGGGATGTAAAACGGGAGACGAGAAAGGCCGTAGCGGCTGGGAGCTTCGAAGAATTTGCTAAAGCAGGTGAGCTATTTTTGATATCAGAAATTCAATCTGACATGTACAGCGAGTGTCTTCAAAGAGGGTACGGTACGATAATATTTAGCTTAACTGACCTTTTCAAAGTTTACAACACATGCTATTTAAATCAGACCTCTGTTTTATACTGCGAGTCAAATCATTAACTTTTTGCTACAAAAATACAAAAAGGTGTCTTTGTACTTGGTATTTTCGGCCCACGCTCGTTTTAGGGATTCAAACAATAAACGAGAGAAAAGATAAACGAGATATTAAATAAAAAAGATAAAAAATCTGCTAAGGAAGGACAAAGAGGGGAGGGGGGGGGGTACGTTTTTCAAACAAGATTTGGGAAGGGGGGTATAATTTTTACCTCCAAATTTTTTTGGGGGGGTTCAGTTTTGAAACACTACACTTTTTTGAAAACCACCGCCCCCCCCCCCCCCCCCCCCCCCCCTGGGACGTAATTAACGATCGGTCCCTTAATACCTTCTCAGCTGCGCTCTTCTTTGAGATAACTGAGGAAGTTACTGTCACGAAACAATACTGCGAGGCTGATCGTATTACATAAAAAGTAAACTTTCTGAGACACCAACACGACTAGAACCGATATAGCAGGATTGCAACCGTGGACAGCTGTTTCGTTCTTATTGGAACTCATCAGCACGGTGTAGCAAATCTAAATGAAGCCAGCGAAAGAGCCAACGCAAATAGATTGCCCAATAACCCGTACACTATATCAAGTTCCATATATACTTTGAACTCACTGCCACATCACGTGTTTCGGGGGACATGAAGACGAAAGTGTCACGATGATGTCTCACAAAGCGAATTGTCCTAAATGTGGATGGCACGGCCATTCCGAACATTTAAGCGCATGGACACAACCATGCTGAATAAAAACGCAGCATATCGGATCTGAAAAGATCTACGGTCCAAAAATTGGCTTCATTTAGATTTGCTACACCGTGCTGATGAGTTCCAATAAGAACGAAACAGCTGTCCACATCATCGGGGGGTCTGGGGGCATGCCCGCCCAGAAAATTTTGAAATCTAGAGGCTCAGAAATGCTCTTTTAAGCATTTTCCAAAAATCCAAAAAATCAATATAAAACAGTCCAGAAGTATTAATGTTTATGCATTTCCTATTGGCTGCCTGGTCCCATGTCTAACTACCTTCAAAACGGACTCTGTGCTGTCTGAGAGAGCCAAAGTTTTCAAAATGTTCTGTGGAAGGATATCTCCTGGTCACCTTCAAGCTCACGCCTGCGGCGCTCATATCATCTCATGATCACCTATGTCGCTCTAATGCACCCGCTCCCCCTCTCAATCAAAATCCTGGCTATGGGTCTATATGAGACTATACAGAAAACACTCACCACGATTTGCAAAGGAAAGAAATGAAACATCTTACTTGACATATAATTATTGTCTTCAACTGTCATTGAATTACAGAGCTATTGTAGGGTTTAAACATTTATTAACGCTAAAATTGACTAAAGGAGCAATTAAAACACACAATATGCATGAAAATCCATAAATTAAAACGATGGTCAAAATTAGCTCCGATTGCAAACATTCAAAGTTTCTATTTTATTCTTATAATAGCAGTTGATGTCAAGTGCATAATTAGAGTATAGGTTTGGAGCACATATATAATTTTTAATCCTTTCACTCGCAAACGCGCATTTAGGCGCTATTTGGAGGCGCGGTCATTGAACCACTTGTGACGTCATCAGTTTGCTCGCCAGTAGATTTTTGTGATGATCAGCTGATAGAGCTAGGATTGACCTTTCTACAGAGCTGTTCATTTTGAATATCGGTTGCATTCTGACAGAGCTAATCAAAGAAAAACGCGATCCGTTTTGGGTGCAAAATCGGTGCTCAAACAGGCCAATACACCTGTAATTGATCATGGCCTCCTTTTCAGGGTTTTCCAACTATTTCCAAAGTCCAATTTTTGGCGTATGCGCATGCACCAAAGTGAAATGTTGTGCATTTTTATATGGAATCTCTGTCAAAATGTTGCTAGTGTGAAAAAGTGCTTTTTTAGCCAATTTTAGGGGATTTCAGGATCTTAACACCAAAAATTCAGTTTAACGGTTGAAAAAACGCGTTTTTTCGAGAAATTTTGCACGTGAAAGGGTTAACATGCAAGAAATTTCTTGGTGGATAAAAAAAATAAGTTAACTTCTTGCATGATTTTCCTTTATGTAGTACGACACTACAGAAAGGAAAGGGTATAATCTGAGAGCGATAACGCTCCCTGAAGCGTTCAGTCCATCTCCTTGTTCTACTTGAGCTACTCATGCGATCTAGAAAGGTGTCCACTCTACCGCGCGAACTGTGCTTTCTGATGTACGTGCAGTCTCGTACTCAGGCCTCCCCGGCGTTGCTGCTGATAATTAGAAGAAGCCACACCAGGAAAAAGTTGTAACTGAACAACCAAAATTTGTCATTGTAAAAAGAAAAAAAACCAAGTTAAAAAAGCATTAAAATATGTGAAAATGTGAGTCACCAGGTCGAGTAAAATAGTAAGACTTGGTGAGTAAGTACCTTTTACTTAGAGTTCGAAAATCGTATTTTAGTACCGCTTAGAAAATTCCATTGCAATTAAAACAATCGAACGATTGTGGTACTACAAATGATACGTTTTCAAAAAAGCACGAGTTGTGACCGTACGCTTCTATTTCTATCGCCCTGAAGCACCGTGAGCTTCGACGATCAAGGAAAGGCAACTACCACTACCCACATCTTTCGGCATCGTCACGTGCACACGAGGAGTCAAGTCTTCTGTGACTAGTTCTTGCATCAAGTCTCCTGAAGAGTTAACACGCGAGGACTAGGCGCTGTCAAGACTTATCTCCTCGTGTGTGTCAACCTTAATGTTTCTAAGCCTTCTAAAAAAAAATACATTGTCTGTTGTGTAGTGAAACATCTCGTGCGTAATTCTATTGAGAAAGAAACGAAAATTTCACTCAGAAAGTACAAAATCTCGTATATTCTTTTCGGGTAAAAATGACTCAAGTATTACATATGCAAAACATTTTATTACAATAGATCTCGTCTAACAACCTACAATTTCGTTTCTCCACTCCTAAGTGGATGTTACATTTGAGGATGTTGAATGTTAATTACGTAGTAACAATGTCCAGCTATAAATGTTCTTCACGTTTTGTGTTTTGATGTTTTGATACAAAACAACGTTTTACAGGACTACACAATGTATAATCGAACTAACTCTAATACATACTTGATATTACTGTAGTAAATATTGACAATAAATGTTCTTCACGTCCTCTGAAAAAATGCAGACAATGCTAATGTTCGAGGACATTTCAAAGCAATTGGACTCCGAACTCTAGAAAACAAAGAACAGGAAATGCGATCTTTCCCGTTGCAAAATTCAAATTGGTTTCGGTCCTCGAGATCAGTGACATTTATGTACAACGAAAGCTTCATACGTGTACTTAAAGCTGACTTGTTTTTCAAGTGACTAAACTAACGCCTCTCTGTATCAGTTTTTGAACAGGTTTGTAACAAAAAATCAAACCAATTGTGACACCTCACTTAAAACCATTTCAATTCGTTAACAGGCTGTTTCAGCTCGTATAGTGGGAGGCGTTTATTTTCTTGCTAACACAGTAACGAAACCCTTGGTAGCAGTGACTTTTTGGGGACATTCCAGGAATGTTTTCAACTACATTACAAATTCTGGATTGTCTAATCAAACATTGGTCCTGCAGTGTACACTAAGCAAGACTAAGATGGTAACACGAAGTACCCTAACATGAAACAAAGGTGAAGTAAAACGAAAGACAGTTCTCACAAAACAAACTACGTATGCTGCCAAACAAAAAGAGAGTTTTGAAAGTGTCACAGTTATGTCCAACGCCCCAACATAGTAGTTGTCGGATAGTGTGGCTACCCGGAAATTTAGCGACGTAACACCATTTTAACAGTAATTATTTTACAGTTTCAACCTTTTAGAGTGGTTTTACTTAACCCGTGAAATAGAAACTAAACTTTCAAATACTATTAGACACTAATTTCATTGTCTTCTTTTGTTTAGTTTTGACTATTACGCAATAATTGCTAGATGTTGCTTCACGGGTTAAATAAAATCACTCTAACTACAATTACATGATTCAGTTAAGCAAATACCTTGAGAAAGGAATATTGGCAAGCTTAATGGAGATCTCAAATCTTTCAAGTCATGTGTTGTATCGACGGATACTTGATCAGCATTAACAACCTGTGCCCGGTTTGTTAAAGGACGAATAACACTATTCACCGGATAAATCACTATCCAGTAGCGCAGCACTTATCCACTGAATAGCGACTTATGGGGTGGATAGCGTTTTTCTCCTTTTGAACACTATAAATTGAAAGCAAATGAAAATTCATGAAAATTGCAAGTTTGAAAGGACTGGAAATCCTTCTTCAAACGCTGCATTCGCACATGATTAATAGAGGTAAATAATTATGAAGCCAGCAAACATCAAAGGAGCAAGATATTGGAAGGTCCGTGACCGTGCACATCTTCTGTTTTGCGCTCATACACTATGCTTGAGTTACATAATCATAGCGATAACGGGAAATACGTCTGCGTTCGCAGGCTTTAGGGAATCTTTGTTACAATATTTGCCTCATTTGCATATGCGATTTAGTTTCTAATCGAGCTACAATGAATTCTGAATATTGAAAGAACATGGCACGAATAACTTTCGCTATACATTTGAGCCCGATGTATTATATTCTTGGTTTTCATGTTACGTCATAAAATTCTGAAATCAAAATTTAATAGGCCTGCTAAACTTTTGATATCACTAGGTGTAAGATAAACTACAAATATATCTTTTCGCAAATTTCCAGCTTGGTTGTGCCCTTCGTTTTAAAAACAGAGCATTTTGAATATTCGAGTTCTCCGCCGTATGTGATATCAAGCTGAGTGCCGTGACAAAGTTGTTTTGATTCAAAAAAGGCCTTTCCTTTCCATTTTTGCAGATCGAACATTCCCAATGAAATAAGTGCTGTTTATGTGAAAGTGTAATAGATCATGAGCCAAAAGTAGTCGCTATTAATAGGAAAATTAAGTTCCAGATGGTTTCTCTGACTCACGGCGGCCATATTTGTGCCCCTCGGAAGGACACAAATATGGCGTCTCCATACTGAGCTTTATAAGTTTGCGTGGAAAGTTTCGGCAAACAACTCGCAAACGGTGCACCGCACAGACCTGAGATTTGGACAAATCGTTTATCTATTTATCTTCTATAATATCTGAAATTCATAGCTTCTGTCGTTGAATGGTTTCGATTTTATTTTTTTATTGCGTGACAGTGAAAACCACCAATACTTTTTCAGTGACGCGAATTTAAGAACACAAAATGTTACAAAGAATGTATGGGCTCATTAGTGCTTTTGCCATCCAGACATTTTGCATAAGTTGAACGCTAACATCTACTTCAATATTACAGGCAAAGAGCTTCAAATTTCGCAAATAATTAAGTTTCACAAGCACTTTAAACATCTGGAGTCAATTCGTGTGTAGTATGATGCCTTCTTTGTGCAACGTTGTATGCTAATGAGGCAAAATGTAAACAATGACGCCCTATTACACGTAACCACACATTGTATGTTCTCAGGTTTTGTGCAGGGTCAACAAAATAGCGAACAACAAGAACATATAACAAAGAACTTTGCCAGGCTTCATAACCATTTCCTTCTATTAACAATGATTAAAAGATACCATCTAGCCATGCATACCTCTTTACATTCAACACTTCATAAGAATGAAAATTTACATTATTCCATGCCAACGAGGCCGATGTAAGTAAATTGTCTGTTTATAAACCAAGAAATTAATCGCAGATTTTAGAAAACCTTATCCTCTCCATACAGGCTTAGTGATACGCTAAGCGAAGTCAATGTCTTGATTTCTGCCAAGCGCTGCAACAATTCGTATTCACCGTCTCTTCTTATACCGCTGTGGGTATTAAACGAGAGTCTGAGTGTTGCTAATGAGCTACTTTGCACCAAACCTTCAGCCAGACCATGTCCCCATTCAACACCCGCTTCCGCGTAGTCATGGACTGTAAGACTGAATGTGGTCAATGACCTGTTTTGAGCCAAACCGTTCCCCAGACTGTATCCCCAATTTCCTCTTGTGCCAGCGTAGTCGTGGACTGTAAGACTGAATGTAGTCAATGACGTGTTTTGAGCCAAACTGTTCCCCAGATGGTATCCCCACCCTCCTCCTGTGTCAGCGTAGTTGTGGACTGTAAGACTGAATGTAGTCAATGACCTGTTTTTAGCCAAACCTTTCCCCAGACCGTATCCCCACACTCCTCTTGTGTCAGCGTAGTTGCGGACTGTAAGACTGAATGAAGTCAATGACTTGTTTAGAGCCAAACCGTGCCCCAGACCGTATCCCCACCCTTCTCCTCCTGTGCCAGCGTAGTTGTGGACTGTAAGAGTGAATGTAGTCAATGACCTGTTTTTAGCCAAACCGTTCCCCAGACCGTATCCCCACACTACTCTTGTGCCAGCGTAGTTGTGAACTGTAAGACTGAATGTAGTCAATGACGTGTTTTGAGCCAAACTGTTCCCCAGATGGTATCCCCACCCTTCTCCTCCTGTGTCAGCGTAGTTGTGGACTGTAAGACTGAATGTAGTCAATGACGTGTTTTGAGCCAAACCGTTCCCCAGACCGTATCCCCACCCTCCTCTTGTGCCAGCGTAGTTGTGGACTGTAAGACTGAATGTAGTCAATGACGTGTTTTGGGCCAAACCGTCCCCCAGAAGGTAACCCCACTCTACTTCTGTGCCAGCGTAGTTGTGGACTGTAAGACTGAATGTAGTCAATGACTTGTTTTCTGCCAAACCGTCCCCCAGATCTTTTCCCCAATCTCCTCTTTTGTCATCGCAGCTCTGGACTGTAAGATTTAGTTCATTAAGTGACTTGCTTTCCGAGAATAATTCACTTAGTTCATCTCGGGTCGTGCTACCGATGTTATCTGAATGTGTAGTTGATGTGGGACAAATATTCCCAGGAGGGAAACATTCAAAACCTTCTGTGACCAAACCGTGCACGTTCAGAATAAAAGACTGCATTAAACCTTCTTCGCGTAATCTTTGAAGGGCAGTTCGTCCATAACTCGAAGTTTCGCCCCACAGGTTTATGGTCAGTGTAAAGAGTACATTGTTTGCCACAAAGAATTTTACCAGACAATCAGCAACGCCATCGCTTACTTTGCCGTGGACATTCAAGGTGAGACTAGATAACGGCGAAATTTTAAGCAAGTGACCTCCAATGGCTTCTGTGTTATAAGTGCTCAACTCACCCCATATGTTTATTGCCAAGGTCTTTTTTAAGACGTTATCGTTTGAGATCGGATTAAGGAGCGGAGCCGAAACATTTGCAAATTTTCCTTGCACATTTGGGTGGAGCACCAGAGACTTCCATGAATTATTTTCTGCTAATACGTAAATCTTATCTACCATCGCTATCCAATGTTCTGGAACATCTCCAAAAACTTTGAACATCAGAGAGTGCAAAGTTCTGTTTTCTTGAAAACCTTTCACAAGCGATTCCGCCCCAAGGTTGCTCAGACTTCCATGGGCAATAACAGTAAGAGACTCCAAAGCGGTATCTCCCAAAAGGCCCTCACTTAAAGCAGAAGCTAAGCAGTCTTCCACATTTCCGATCAGCGAGAAAGAAATCAGCGATTTGTTGGATAACAAAAGTTTTAAAGACTGACCAACAGTGTCACTCAAAGTACCATAAAACTCAAGGATGACTGACTTCAGCTGTATACTTGCTGATAATCCAATATTAACAGCACGGGCCCAACCATCCTTACTTTCGTTCATTAGTTTTAACCTCACAGTTGTTAGTGAATAACAACATGCTAGACCTCTTCCGAAGGTAACAGCAATATCAGGAGGAATACTCTCAAATACTTCGAGAGTAAAGGAAGAAAGGGACATATTAGAAGCCGATAAGCCCTTCTTTAGAGTGCTTGCTAATAAACTTGTTACCTTGTCAGTAGAAATGAAAAGATCTCTCAGGGCTTTGTTGTTAAGAATGCGACGTACTTCACTTGCACGGTCTTCTGTTAGAGTGTGAGCTTCAGTTAGCATCAGTTTAGTAAGGTGATTCCTTTCAAGTGAAGAGCAGGCCTCGTGTGCATAGCGCACAAATCTCAAAGTGTGCCCATCTCTCAAGCTCAACTCTAAACTTTCTGGTAATGGAATACACCGCCAAACAACCGTTGCTAATTCGTCAGCCGCCCCACTCTCTTTCAGAAGTTCCATTAGGAACACACAGTCTTCTTCTTCAGGAGATTGCCAGTTCCAATCTCTGTTTAGAAGCTCTCCCACCTGCTTGAAAAACACTGCTCCATCTTTGCCAAGTATACCAGCAACAAACAAAAACACTTGGCGGTATTTACGCGTAATACCTCTGTTGTCTAGTTGAAAGTAATCAAAAACGTCGATTCCTTCTTTCAGCATCTTCACAGTTGTTAGTGAACTACATGATGATAGACTTCTTCCAAAGTTAACAGCAATATCAATACTCTCAAATACTTTGAGAGTAAAGGAAGAAAGGGACAAATGAGAAGCCGATAAGCCCTTCTTTAGCGTGCTAGCTAATAAACTTGTTACCTTGTCAGTAGAAATGAAAAGATCTTTCAGAGCTTTGTTGTTAAGAATGCGACGTACATCACTTGCACGGTCTTCTGCTAGAGTGTGAGCTTCAGTTAGCATCAGTTTAGTGAGGTGAGCTGGTGCTAAATTCCTTTCAAGTGAAGAGCAGGCCTCATGTGCATAGCGCACAAATCTCAAAGTGCGCACATCTCTCAAGCTCAACTCTAAACTTTCTGGTAATGGAATACACCGCCAAACAACCATTGCTAATTCGTCAGCTGCCCCACTCTCATTCAGAAGTTCCGTTAGGAACACACAGTCCTCTTCTTCAGGAGATTGCCAGTTCCAATTTCTGTTTAGAAACTCTCCCACCTGTTCGAAAAACACTGCTCCGTCCTTGCCAAGTATACCAGCAACAAACAAAAGCACTTGGCGGTATTTACGGGTAATACCTCTGTTGTCTAGTTGAAAGTAATCAAAAACGTTGATTCCCTCTTTCAGCATCTTGCGTGCAAGGTATACCGCAGCTAAAAACTCCTGAAACGTCTTGTGAAGAAAGTGAAACTGATGTCGTGGATTGAGCTTCTTAACACTAGCTTCCATGAAAACAACGCCCAATTTAACAGTTGGAAAACCTCTGCCACTTGTTTTCAGTTTTTCTAGTTTGTCCAGTTCCTCTTCCAGAAAAGAAGGACGATCTTCTACGAGACATCTCCAAGCTAACTCTCCCAATGCGAGTGTGCTAGCTTCAAATTGATTCTCTAAAGCCCTATCATCGTGGTAAACTTCCAAATTATTTTTGGAGCAAAACCTTCTTAGCAGGCATCGGAAAATGACTTGATAAAGCTCTGAACGATTAGATGGCAGATCCCCCTCAAAGTCTTCATAAACAACACAAAGAAGAAGTAAGTTTAATGGATTGTTTCGTAGCGCATGAAGAAAAATGTTTTCATTAATCACTTGAATAAGACTTTCTCCTTTTAACAAATCTTCTGAATCAACATTTTTGAAATGCTTCCTGATGTACTGACAAGCATCCTCAATTGTGAATCCATTTATCTGTAAAAGACTGTCAAAATCATAGCCCTTCCGCACTTCGATTCCCTTCTCTTGACGCGAGGTGGCTAAAATCGAACAATGTGACAAAACTTTTCTTCTCAAAAGTTTATCTACAAATTGTTCGGCTAATTTGGGTAATTCATCAAGGCCATCCAAGATTATAAGAATTTGGGCCTGGTTCTTATCATCCCTGATGTAAGCCATTATGTCTTCCTTCTTCTCTTCCGTCATGTCCTCAGGTAGTAATTGATCATCGATAGCTTGCATTACATCTCCATCCATGTCGCGGCATTTTAGAAGAAACATCAGCTGAAATACAGGGAAATCATGCTTCTTTGGTATTGCTTTTCTTGCCCAGTCGTTTGCTATTTTTAGGCAGAAAGTTGTCTTGCCGATGCCTGGGCTTCCCTCTACAAGCACCATTCTGGCCTTTTCTTGAGTCCCTTTCCCAAACATGTCGAGGAGTCTTTGGAACCAGCCAGAATTCCCATCCCGTTCGCCAAGATTAAAAATTTCATACATGTGAATCTCTTTATCAGTGAGTTGAAAAGTACCTTTTCTTCTCCATTTGACTTCCAACCTGGTGTAGACTTCGTCGAGCGGTAAATGGATGGTGTTGTCCCAAATAAGTGGTTTCAAATTAGAACGTCTAATGTATTCGTCTTCCAGAAGTTTGCAGAAAGCAGTAAGTGAATCACCTGTAAGTGAAGAACATGACAGACATTCCTTCCTGTTATTGGTTAACTGAAACCCTGAGTACTCCAAATTACAGCATATTTTAACGCAGAGGTCATTCATTTACACATGTAACTCACAAGTGGGAGGCTATACATTGAGCAAAGTTAACTCAAACACACAAGTACACTGAAGATTATGCAAGTATGGCAGTAATACTGATATGCCTGGTGCATTACAGTTCAAGCTGCAAGTTTGAAACTACAGTAGTATGTTTAGGACAACCTGAAACTCGAAAAAAATCAGTGACTGATAGTCAACTCTTAAAACATGACAAAGACATAAGATAATTCCTTAAATAGTTTATGTAGCTACCACCCATACAATCACGCCACCAGAAACTCTCTCCCAACTACAGTTAATAGGTTTTTGTGGCTATAGACAACTGCAGTTTGACATGGCTTTTTTAAAAAAAAACTGTATGCATAGACACCCAAGAAAGTAAAGTGTAACCGTCATGTGGTTCTAACTTTTGAGTCTCATATCCCGTTCACACCAGAAAACAAAATGAAAATTGGGCAACAGAAAAAAAACTCAACAGCTGTTAATTGGTTTTATCATTGAGGAGCAAGATGCTCGTGTGATGCTACTTGCACTTGGTTTTCGACATTTGGCAAAATGAAATTTTAATCCCTTCATTGATTATGAAATTTGTGAACTAACAATCCAGAACAGTCAGACCATTTCTTGAGTTAACTTTGTTTCAATTACGTTGATGTCGTAGATAGTATGCTACAAAAAGACTCTTTTTGACTCCTTCAAAAAAGGGCATCTCCAGTAAGCCAACATCCATAAGGTAATAACACGCCAAACAATTCCATTTTTTTTTAAAAAAAAGAACATTTTGTGCAGCCCAGTGATTGTGTAATTACCTTTGCGGTGGCCAGCAAGAGATAACCACCATGTACCCTTTCCTGTTGATCTTTCTCTGCATTCTAAAGAACCTACATGTACAAGAGGAAAACGTTTAGTACACACATGATGCACTTTAACTTATTATAAATCAAAACTAGAAACCAAACAAGCAGCCTGCAAAACAGCTAAATAAAATTACACATATACATATGTTTCAGCCGATACACTTTGCCACGTTAGCCACCAAGTAAAAGACTTGCGTATCTCACTAAATATCTGGAAATAACTAATAACTAAGCGTAAATTAACCACCATAGCCAATGTTGAAGTATAAGCCCTTGGTCAGAGAAAAATAATCAGTGAACAGATTGATTGAGTGTGTAACTGTTTATATCGTGAAGATATTTGTTAAAACTATTGGAGACAATATGGTAACAGAAAACACATGAATAAATTAACGAATTTGAAGAATTTTGTTGATCCTGAAGGAGCTAATTATGAAGTGCTAATCTAAAAGTTAATTCATGTTAGAACCGACATTTTGCAAGTATTACCGCTGCCAGGATGACTGAAGAAAAAAGTTGCTGTTTTCATTGGAACATAAATACCACGTGAAACGTCATGTTACTATAACATGAACAGCGACCTCTGAACAGTTATGTACAATGCGTTTGTTGTCATCAATAGACATTTACATGTACATCCACTGTACCATCAACTTCTATTAAGGAACTAGTCATGCATTGTAGAAAAATTGCCTTATCTCTCTTTTAGTAATAAAATAATAGTTTTCATCTAAAAGTACTACTTGGTTACTTTTAAATATAAGATTGTACCTTTTTGGTAAATTCCTGGATGTGTGGGTTCTTCCAGACATTGAGAGGATGCACGAGAAGGCAATGGATTAATGGCTTCCACTGTTGGCTGGTGCTCAGTGCATATAGATCCTTTAAGAAGAAACATGTACATGCAAGAGATATCATTTACAATCGGACCTGTATAACTGCTTCCTACACGTAGCTTCTGTTACAGCAGCATGCTCAGGTGTGTTTACCTTGATTTGGATTTGGGACGAGGGGGAGGGGTGGGCAGCCGTACATGTACATGAAAACTACCATTATTACAAATCCTATTTACCCCACCTCCCAAAGCCTTCCTATGATCCCCTTTTCTCCTGCACGTAAGTTCCTGACACCACAAGAATAAATCGTTTTCACGTGACGTCACGAGGTACTAAAATCCAAAACTAAAGAGATACCAAAGTTGATATTCGCATTAGGCATGCATATGCATAAGAGGTACTAAAATGATATCCTTTTGCAACTTTTCAGCTCAGTAGCATCCTTCGTTTGGAAACCAGCCCACTATGAATTTCAAAGTTATGGTGGTGCATGACATACAGTTACGATCGTGTTTGCCAAAAAATATACATTTATCTTGTGATATTTTGCTATTTGAGAATGTTTTTATGTAAATGTTTGTTCGTTCAGTACAGATAATCAGTGGCCGAGATGACCAAAGTAAGTTCCAGATCTTTACAGTATTTTCTGGCCGCCAAATTGGTGCACCACAGAGGTGCACCAATATGGCGAATCCACACTAGGCTCTGTAAACTTCTGAAAAGTATATCAACAAATATCTGAAGTTTGGGATAATGAACAGACCAAAAACTTGGAGAAATGACTCATTTACTTGTTTCCTGTAACATCCCATTTTGTTGACCTCATTCAATGAATGGTTGTTCAATTAACATTTTTATTGCGTGACAGTGAAAACGATCTACATAAAGAAACTGATCACAAATAAATAGTATTTGTTTACTACCATTTTATAAATAAAATAATGTACTGTACGATGTACCTTCTTGTTGAATGGTTACACCTTCTTCAGGTCCTAGACAAACTGAACAGGAAGGTGATGGACTGCATTCCATTGCTGAAGGCTGCCAAGTGCTTACCGAGTCTTTTAAGAAAAACATGTACATGCAACATTATAATTAACTACTAATGACCATAAGTAAATGTTGCATGTGTATTTTTAGTGCATGTGCATTATAGTTTAAGTAATTAAAAATGTTCGTCCCAAACAACAACACAAATTTCCTTATACACAAAACAACATCTAGCCTACGAACGCAGACGTATTTCCGGCTGTCGCTTGTCTCCGCCGTAAAGTACGCAGACGTATTTCCGGCTGTCGCTTGTCTCCGCCGTAAAGTTTACAGCGGAGACAAGCGACAGCCGGAAATATGTCTGCATTCGCAGGCTAAACAACATCAAACCGAGTTGCAAATGATGCTTGTCAGTTCCTTGTGGTGAACTAAGTTAAATTTAACTAAATTAAATATATACTCGGTTTCTAAACTAAGAACTTGTGAACAAGAAACATTTTTCATGCTCTACCATAGGGCAGTTTACTTTTTCCTACTGAGTAGCCAAAGAACATTTAAAATAAATTATTATTTTCAGAAATTATTTGCATTGCCACGGTGCAGTGAGTGAACAAAATCATTAAGTGTTTCAGAAACCATGCATGATAATGATGAAAAGAATGCTTCAAGTACTCTACTCTATAAAAATTAAAAGCTTGTAAAATTGTCATATGCCTGAAGGTGAAGCCATGGTCTAATAAATTTATATTTATATTGTTTTGAAGGGTGGATGTTTGAGATTGAGAATGGAATCAAATTTCCATTGGTCAATTCACTAATTTATTACCAGGGCCAATTAAAGGATACATGTACGTCTGACACTCTACATGCTGTTATCATAAATCTGATTGGTTAATGTACATATATGCATAACAGTGCTGTCATTAAGTTTTCGAGCGGCCGTTACATCTTAGGTATCACCCGTAGCAGTGCAATTTGTATGCAAGTTTAATGTAGCACCAATGCAACACCAATAGACATCTTCACCCGTAACAGTCGTATGAGCTCAGCCGTAACAGGTGTTACGGGTTATGGCCCTTAATGACAGCTCTGCATAATATAAAACAATCCACTCAATTTTACCAAACTTGCTGACAGAAAATTAATGCACTTATATGTAAAGCAGGGAATGTTAAAGTCTGTTTGTAGGTCAGCTGCTTTCCAGTGACATACTGTATTTTGTATCATGCAGGCCATGTACATGTAATCTTGTCCACAATTTTCTATTTAATGTGGCTAAATATCATTTACGCAAGGTTAAACTCGAGCTAATGCAGCTAGCAAGCTTGCCCAATCAGCTAATATCAGTTAGGCAAGTAAATACGAGCTTATGCAGTCAGCGGTTTCCCCCTTTAGCAGTACGTGACCTGTGGGGCGGCCTTCAGGGGTTTTGCAGGGGCTTATGGTTCATTGCACAATTGCTTTAGTGTATACAGCTGATTGTCGTGGATCAGTTTAACTACTATATTTGCTAGCGAATCATTGCGGATTCTTGCACCCTCTCCTCCCTCACATTTTGTTCTGGTTCTGGGTAAGTATTTTTCAGGTAAGTAGTTTCCACTGAATTCTTTTCAGTGTGACGGTGTCGGTTAGCGGACACTCATTAGGTGGTTCCTGCTTTCCAGGGTTGTCATGGATACCTCCTAGCAGCTTATGGCTTTGGCACCCCGCTAACCTTTAAGGCACCAGTTTGCGATGAGTTTAATTTACCACACAACACGTAATAACATAAATTGTGTGCTGTGTATACATGTTCCGGGTGTACATGCACATCCATGAAGAACTATTCTTTGAATACATGCATTACTAACAGTAAGGAATTAATAGTACATGTAAGGCAACAAAAAATTACCGAAAGTTAAGTGTAGCATCTTTTCCACAAGATGAGTACACTGTATCTGCCAGCTGAACTTCTCTGCATACTTTTTACGAAGATAATAAGCATCTTCAAGTCGTATCTCTCTGTCTTTTTGACGGGCAATTCTGATAGCCCTGGCCCATTCTTTAGGATCTTCTGAATCTACTACATGAGAGAAACCTGAAGAAACTTTCTTTAAAGCATCTCCAAGGCCTGAGTTACCACTAACAAGAACAGGCAGACCAGCAGATAAGGCTTCAAGAGCAGTCAAACCAAAACCCTCAGTCCTTGATGGCATGATTGCCAGATCTACCTCACAGAACAATTTGGCTAGTTGTTCCCGATTTTCATTAAAGCGTCGAACAGTTAGCTGACTAGGGGGAATACCATGCTGGAGTAACTTTTTTGCTACCTCATCTTCTTTTCCTGCTGGTGCACCAACAAACATGAGTTGATAAGATGCATCTTTCAGTTCGGCAATTGCTTGAACAGCAATGTCATATCCCTTTAGCATGAAATCTTCATTATCGCCACGCCCAAATACCAAGACAGAAAACTTACTTCTTTCTTCAGAGGCTTGTTTGACCCTTTGAAACTCAGTGAAAACGCTTGGGGTGAGATTTAAAACATCTTGATCTTTTTGACTAAAGCGGAGGTAACGAGAGTAAACATCCGCCAGCTTGGGTCCAACAGCAACAACTTGATCAGCCAACTCACAGAGTTTTACTTCTGCTTGGTGCTTTTGTTCTCCTTTGAAAATTGCTTCTTCATAACTTTTGTACATTCCTAGTTCTTCAGGAGCAGTGTGAACAACTTGAATCCACTTACAATTATGATGCCGCTTTATGAGTGGTATTTGACGACCAAGATGAACTCCATGTCCTATTACACAGTGGGGAAGATGATTTTTAGGTAAACAAGACAGCCAATCAATTGGCTCGAAGCCTGGAAGTTCTTCTGCTTCAATGAGCTGAACATTGTGGCCACCAGCAACTTTTTTATCATCTTCACTACACTGGGGGAGATAAACACTGACTTCCACATTGCGTTGCTTAGCTAGTTGTATTGCAAGTTCTCTGTTAATGGTCGACAAGCCCCCCTTTGAAGACTTCCACTCACTACTTAACAGAGTAACTTTCAATCTTCTGTCAGAGGACAAGCTTGGTTTTTCTTCTTCAGGGCCTTCCTGTGATGTAGAGGCTACACTGTGAAAAGGTGATTCCTAAAAAGAAAGATGAGTAAAATTATAAGAGCAAAATAGATCTAGTAAGAATTTCACTGACTCCATGATTTAACTTTTACATTGTAAAAGGTAGCCCGGAAAATGGTAGATATGTGTAAAATATACATTAAATAATTGAGAGTTCAAAATAAATACCTGTGGAGCTCTGCTTTTAGGCTTGGCTTAATATTACACGAAATCAATGTTTACAAAGAAATATTTTTCAGTTTCATTGTGAGTTAATTTAACTTCTGATGTTTGTAAATTATGCAAAAACTACCTTTTCCAGCCTGGACATCGCAGGAAGCCTTCAGAGAAAACCCTGACCACTTAAACTAAAATTCAATTTAAAGAAAACAGCAGTTAATAAAAAAAATACATGTGATACCAAAAGAGAAGCCTGGGTTTAAATACATTTGTCAAGGAGGTTGACACAACATTTCCATGACATTAAATTATTCTGCTGGTCTTCAATAATTTCTTAAGTATATACAAAAATTAAATATTTAATTTATAAACTTACATGTACCAGTTGTCATTGTATGTGCATACACTCTTGAACATCTTTAAGCATGTGACTTGCTTTCAAAAAATAGAAAACTGAAAAAAAAGATTGTAAAAAAATGTATTACAAAATGCAAGATTTTTATAAAGTTGAGTCTCCCACAGTGGCAGATCCAGGGGAGGGGCCCTGGGGGGATGGGCACCCCCTTAATTTTTCAAAAATAGCGCATTTTCTTTGATTTGCCACAATTTTATCTTCACAGAATTCAACATTCATAATCAAGTGCCCCCCACCCCCCATTAGGTGAAGGTCTGGATCCCCCACTGTCCCATACATGCACAATGTACATATACAAATTAGTGTACCATACAGACCGCAGAACAGCTTTGGCCTGCAAATTGTTGATAAAATGCAGACAATTATTCCCTTGATAAATAGCAACGATGGTACGCCTTAAAGTCTTTTTTTTTCTGTAACCATACTTTAACAGTATTTTGTTTCCTTTTCCCTCCTTTTTATGCATTTTGTAATTGTATTTGTAATCAATAAATAATGTGAAATGAAAAATAAATATCAATAATAATAATAATAATAAATTATGGAGCAATTAAAGAATGCAGGGCCATTTTTGAAGCGATTTTATTTGGTGGCTCAACGGCTTGGCGGCTCAGCAGTCATTTTCAAAGATAAAAGAACAAGTAAATTATATAATTTGGTAGCTCAACGGCTCGGCAGCTCGTCAGTTGTTTTCAAGGGTAAAACGAGTTAGGTATATATTTAAGTGGCTCAACGGCTCAGCGGCTTGTCAGTCGCTTTCAAGGATAAAAGAACGAGTTAGGTATATATTTAATTGGCTCAACGGCTCAGTGGCTCGTCAGTCGCTTTCAAGAATAAAAGAATGAGTTAGATATATATTTAAGTGGCTCGACGGCTCAGCAGCTCGTCAGTCGCTTTCAAGAATAAAAGAATGAGTTAGGTATATATTTAATTGGCTCAACGGCTCAGTGGCTCGTCAGTCGCTTTCAAGGATAAAAGAATGACTTAGGTATATATTTAATTGGCTCGACGGCTCAGCAGCTCGTCAGTCGCTTTCAAGAATAAAAGAACGAGTTAGGTATATATTTAATTGGCTCGGCGGCTCGACAGTGGCTTTCTGGATAAAAGATCAAGTTAGGTATACACTCAACTCCCAATAACTTGAACCCTTGCTAACTCGAACCTTGCATTAACTCGAACCAAAATCGATTTCCCCTAGATTTCCATCATACATTTACTGTAATTTTACCCTCAGCAACTTGAACCCTCGATAACTCAAACCTCCCGATAACTCGAAGCAATTTTCGTTTCACTTCAGGCCATTTTCTATATAATTTTACCCTTAGTAACTCGAACCATGTCTGCCAATATGTGACAAGTCAAAACAAACAGTCTACTGTAGTCCAAAACATTGAAAGCAGCCATCTGAACTTTTTCCTTTCTGACTTTTACATTACACAAAATGTGTCAGTTCAGTGTTAAATCAAAATGTCAATAAATTATGTTACGTTCCGATTAATACAGTAATTTAGAGATGCATTGTTTTATTTTCAGGCGACTTTTCTATTCTGTAATGAAATTTGATTTAAATGTACACTGCATGAATAGAAAAACATTTAACACCATTTTTTCCTTATTTTCAGTCATTTGTTCTCAACTCCTGATAACTCGAACTCCCAATAACTCAAACCATTTTCATTTTCCTTCGACGGTTCAAGTTATCGGGAGTCGACTGTATATTTAGTGGCATGACGGCTCAGCGACTCATCAGTCACTTTCAAGGATAAAAGAACAAGTTAGGTATATAATTAAGTGGCTCAATGGGTCAGCGGCTCAGCAGTCGCTTTCAAAGATAAAAGAATGAGTTAGGTATATATTTAAGTGGCTCAATGGGTCAGCGGATCAGCAGTCGCTTTCAAAGATAAAAGAATGAGTTAGGTATATATTTAAGTGGCTTGATGGCTCAGCTGCTAAGCAGTCGCTTTCAAGAATAAAAGAGCAAGTTAGGTATATATTGGCTCAGTGACTCATCAGTCGCTTTCAAGGATAAAAGAATGAGTTAGGTATATATTTTAAGTGGCTCGACGGCTCAGTGGCTCAGCAGTCCCTTTCAAGAATAAAAGAATGAGTTAGGTATATATTTAAATGGCTCAACAGCTCGGCGGCTTGTCAGTAGCGTTACTTGATTGAAGAATTAAAGGATTAAAGAACGAGGTAATTATTCACCTGTAGGGCACTTGTTTTGGCTTATGGAGTAAAGAACAAGGTACATGTATATTCATGTGTAATGCGCTTGTTTTTTCAACAGCCAAGCCGACGAGCCAGCTGAATAATATATCTTAGACTGCCGAGCCACAGAGCCAACTTAATTTGTATAGTTTCAAAAGTGGCAATGTATTCTGTACTTTAGCCATAATAACTAAGTTAAGTTAACACTACAGCTGCCCCCACTGTTAGTCTTTTTTTCTCAGCGCATCCGTTACTACAGTATATTATTTCGCTTGATATTTTGGCTATTCTATTTTCTTAATTGATTGAAAATCAGTTTTCTGTTTTGAACAGTCTTGTGATAATTCAGAAGAAAACACTAATTTTTCTCGTGTTCTGCTCACAAAGTATCACTTGTTTCTGGCCTTCTCTTTTTCAAGATCATAGGACAAGGACATGCCATTTAAGACAAACTTCTAGTATGAACTATTGAAGCAAAGTAGATAAGTAAAAGAGAGCCAAACTGTGCAAAAATTCTGAAGGATTAATAATACATAAATTTAATTACACGAACACGTCCCCAACTTTCCTGAGATCATTTTGCTTTTTGCTGTAATGAGTGATCTCAGCGAGGATAAACTTCAATAATATTCAAATTCAAACATTCTAAAACTACCAATTTAGACCAGCTGTTTTCAGATTTTTTTCTTTCAATGTGCAGTTCCAGAAAATATCCATACCCACCCCATGGAAGGTCAATGGAAATTCCAAGGGGGTGGGGGGCCTCAAAGGCCAAAATTTTAAAAGGAGAGTATGGGGTTTAAGTGGAAATTCCAGAGGGTTGGGGGAGGGGGGGGGGTTAAACCAAAAAGCCTTCTGTGGGAGGGGTATGGATATTTTCTGGAACAACACAATATATTAGGGCTGGGAGCTCAAGCAACAATTACAAACTTTACAGCTGAGCTCGAAACGGATGCCAAAAGATTTCTCACCTCTGTCAATGGAAACGCTTGCCGTGAGATTTGATTATCTCAAGTACTCTTTTTAATTCTCTTTCCTTCTTGACAAGTCTCAGTTACAAATTTTACTTAAATGCCTGAAGACTGATCGAGTCTTTTATATTTTATTTCTACCACTTGAGTTTTTTCATTTACTGCTATGATGTTATGCCTAAAAGCAGAAAGCACTGAATGGACAGCTGGCTGGTTATATATGTATGTCTTACTGAGTGGAAAGTTTCTCACTTCTCTGCGAGTTTCAATGCTCGCGTTTTCTTTTAAAAATTTTCCTTCAAACCTATTGCAGCTGCTAACTTTATCTCTTGGTTATGGTCTGATTTTTTCAAACTCCTCGTGTAAAGTGTGATTTGAACGAGAGTTGCTCGCAACACGCTAACAAGAGAAATTTCTAGACCAGTATGCTGCGAGCGAATGAGAGCTGCTCGCAACACGCTAACAAGAGAAATCCAACTGCTGACCTGAATTATTATTGTGTGACCTTAGATTATTTATATCTCTGAAATTGAAGGATGATGCCACAAATGGTTTGGAGAAAAAGTGCAAAAAGCTGGCTGATTATTGAATTAAGTCTTTTAGGGGTGGAGTGAAAAAGAATATCACCCCTAAAAAGAACTGCGTGACATTGGGCAGAGTGAAATATGATCGTCCCTAAAAATGAGTGCATGGGATGCTACTGATGAGGGATGGGCCTGACATGGCATTCCTTCTCTGGTATTGCATATATCATAAAACTCGAGCTGTACTACTGCCAGTGGAATTATTATAGGTCTACATACATGTATATTCTACCTCTGATCGATCTGCAGTGTTAAAAGTTTACATTTTGTTGGTAAACTGCATTAATTAACACATGGTCTGCACTCTACAGGACTGAAATAGACTCATTAAAAACCCAACACGAATTGTCTTTCATGCACGACATATCGAAAACAAGAGATTTCATTTCCTCCTCAATATTTACGGGCGACAGCAATTTAAATTAAGGCTAAGTACAGGTATTTCCATTGCAAACGCAATGTTGCTGCTCATGTTTACTGAAATATGATAACGACTGATCTTTTTCGCACTTATATGTGTTCTAAATACAACATAAGTTCGGCACGCACATAAAATTAATCTTCTTACCTTGGGCTTAGCGATCTTTGATTGGTGAGCAAGGACGATCTTCGAGGAAGACAATGATGGTAAACTGCCAGCGGGTTGATATATGCAGACTACATGTTGAAAACATCAGTGAAAACTTAATTAATTTACCCCATGATTAAAGGACAGTTTAGCTTAGAACATTACAGAAAACCACTCAGGCGAGAGTGCAAACGAAAGCGAAAGAATCAGCGTAAGAGGAATCTGTAACTGAATATCCTTCTAAAGTAGGGAGGTTCCCCCACTTCCTTATATGGAAGTGGTAGCCCCTGGGGATTGAGCTTCTGAAGGACTTTATTCAGAAAATGTACAGAGAATTATTCGCTCTTAAAATTAATGCAATGTTTTCATGGGTCCATCTTTAGTAAGGTTAAAGTCACAAAGGAGTTTCTCCAGTCTTCTGTGTTCGTTACACACCGTTACTAGTATGTTGCTATGGTGAAAGCGTCACGCTACACCCAATCATTTCGGAGGGTAAACTTCCTCAGTTCACTCACACTTTCTCAACATTTATTTACCGAAAGAAGACCTTTACCGGCCTGTAAACGAAATGGGACTCCTTCACACCCAGAAAATACAAGATAAATCTCATCTGTACGCTAACTTTTCGTTGTTTCCGGGGCGCATTTGCTCCTCACCTTCTCAGCTGCGCTCTTCTTTGAGATAACTGAGGAAGTTGCTGTCACAAAAACGGTCACATCATCATCATGCGAGCCGCAAGGGGGGTCTGGGGGCATGCCCACCCGGAAAATTTTGAAATCTAGAGGCTCAGGAATGCTCTTTTAAGCATTTTCCAAACATCCAAAAAAATCAATATAAAACAGTCCAGAAGTATTATTGTTTATGCATTTGCTATTGGCTGCCTGGTCCCATGTCTAACTACCTTCAAAACGGACTCAGTGCTGTCTGAGAGAGCCAAAGTTTTCAAAATGTTCTGTGGAAGGATATCTCCTGGCCACCTTTAAGCTTTATGTCGCTCTAATGCACCCGCTGCCCCTCCCAATCAACTCCTGGCTGTGGGTCTATATGAGACTATACGGAAAACATTCGTCACTATTTACCAAGGAAAGAAATGAAACATCTTACTTGATATATAATTGTCTTGAACTGTCATTAAATTACAGAGCTATTGTAGGGTTTAAACATTTATTAACGCTAAAATCGACTAAAGGAGCAATTAAAACACACGATATGCATGAAAATCCCTAAATTAAAACGATGGTCAAAATTAGCTCCGATTGCAAACATTCAAAGTTTCTATTTATTCTTATAATAGCAGTTGATGTCAAGTGCATAATTAGAGTATAGGTTTGGAGCACATATATAATTTTGAATCCTTCCACTCGAAAACGCGCATTTAGGTGCTATTTGGAGGCGCGGTCATTGAACCACTTGTGACGTCATCAGTTTGTTCGCTAGTGGATTTTTGTGATGATCAGCTGATAGAGCAAGGATTGACCTTTCCACAGAGCTGTTCATTTTGAATATCGGTTGCATTCTGACAGAGCTAATCAAAGAAAAACGCGATCCGTTTTGGGTGCAAAATCGGTGCTCAAACAGGGCAATACACCTGTCATTGACAGTAAGGCACTACCTCTCCGGAACCTCTATTTCCATTCGCCCGCTCTAAATACTACCTCTATTGTTATTCAGGGCTAGGGGCATTGTTATGACCAGTTATCTATTGTTTTAAGAACCAATGAAGCAACTCGTTCCGAGAGGTAGTGGGCGACCCGTAATTGATCATGGCCTCCTTTTCAGGGTTTTCCAACTATTTCCAAAGTCCAATTTTTGGCGTATGCGCATGCACCAAAGTGAAATATTGTGCATTTTTATATGGAATCTCTGTCAAAATGTTGCTACAGTGTGAAAAAGTGCTTTTTTAGCCAATTTTAGGGGATTTCAGGATCTTAACACCAAAAATTCAGTTTAACGGTTGAAAAAACGCGTTTTTTCGTGAAATTTTGCACGTGAAAGGGTTAACATGCAAGAAATTTCTTGGTGGATAAAAAAAATGAGTTAACTTCTTACATGATTTTCCTTTATGTAGTACGACACTACAGAAAGGAAAGGGTATAATCTGAGAGCGATAACGCTCCCTGAAGCGTTCAGTCCATTTCCTTGTTCTACTTGAGCTACGCATGCGATCTAGAAAGGTGTCCACTCTACCGCGCGAGCTGTGCTTCCTGATGTACGTGCAGTCTCGTACTCAGGCCTCCCCGGCGTTGCTGCTGATAATTAGAAGAAGCCACACCAGGAAAAAGTTGTAACTGAACAACCAAAATTTGTCATTGTAAAAAGAAAAAAAAACAAGTTAAAAAAGCATTAAAATATGTGAAAATGTGAGTCACCAGGTCGAGTAAAATAGTAAGACTTGGTGAGTAAGAAAGTTTACTCGTCATCGAGTCAATTAACCCGTGCCCTTCGTACCTTTTACTTAGGGTTCGAAAATCGTATTTTGGTACCGCTTAGAAACTCAATTGCAATCAAAACAATCGAACGATTGTGGTACTACAAATGATACGTTTTCAAAAAAGCACGAGTTGTGACCCGTACGCTTCTATTTCTATCGCCCTGAAGAACAGTGAGCTTTGACGATCAAGGAAAGGCGACTACCACTACCCACATCTTTCTGCATCGTCGCGTACACACGAGGAGTCAAGTCTTCTGTGACTAGTTCTTGCATCAAGTCTCCTGAAGAGTTTACACGCGAGGACTAGGCGCTGTCGAGACTTATCCCCTCGTGTGTGTCGACTTTTATGCTTCTAAGGACAAACGTTCTCAAAACAGCTATATACATTGTCTATTGTGCAATGAAACATCTCGTGTGTAACTGAGAAAGAAAATTTAACTCGAAAAGTACAAAATCTCGAAAATTATTTTAGGGTAAAAACAACGCAAGTGTCACATATGCAAAACATTTTATTACAATAGATCTCGTCTAACAACCTACAATTTCGTTTCTCCACTCCTAAGTGGATGTTACATTCGAGGATGTTGAATGTTAATTACGTAGTAACAATGTCCAGCTATAAATGTTCTTCGCGTTTCTTGTTTCGATGTTTTGATACAAAACAAGGTTTTATAGGACTACACAAAGTATAATCCAACTAACTCGAATACATACCTGATATTACTGTAGTAAATATTGACAATAAATGTTCTTCACGTCCTCTGAAAAAATACAGACAATGTTAATGTTCGAGGACATTTCAAAGCAATTGGACTCCGAACTCTAGAAAACAAAGAACAGGAAATGCGATCTTTCCCGTTGCAAAATTCAAATTGGTTTCGGTCCTCGAGATCAGTGACACTTAGTGTACAACGAAAGCTTCATACGTGTGTACTTACAGCTGACTTGTTTTCAAGTGACTAGACTAACGCCTCTTTGTATCAGTTATTGAACAGGTTTGTAACAAAAAAATCTAACCAATTGTTACACCTCACTCAAAACCATTTAGTGGGATTGTTTATTTTCTTGCTAACACAGTAACGAAACCCTTGGTAGCAGCGACTTTTTGGGGACATTCCAGGAATGTTTTCAATTACAATACAACTTTTGGATTGTCTAATCAAACATTGATCCTGCAGTGTACACTAAGCAAGACTAAGATGGTAACACAAAGCACCCAACAATGAAACAACGATGAAGTTAAAACGAAACTCAGTTCTCACACAACTAACCCACCTATGCTTCCAAACAAAAAGAGTTTTGAAAGTGTCACAGTTATGTCCAACGCTCCCAAATAGTAGTTGTCGGATAGTGTGGATACCCGGAAATTCAGTGGCATGGCGTAACACTATTTTTCAGTACAGTAATTATTTTACAGTTTTAAACCTTTTAGCTACAATTAAACGATTCAGTTAAGCAATTACCTTCAGAACAGACTATTAGCAAGCTTAAGGCGGGGGTACACCTGAAGCCTGTTTTTCCACCGCTAAACTTGGTTTAATGCGAATATCTCGTCTGCGTTTCAAGTAATCCAGAAGCTCTATGCTCACTTCACAAAGCTATGTTAAGCGGTGTTTTGTAAATTTTTTGGTGATTTTTGGGGATGTTTGGAAAGAGATAGTTTTTCTCAAAGGATTAGTAAAATTTGGAGAAATAAGAAATATTAAAGATTTAATGTGATTTTAAAATTAGAATTTGAAGTTAAAAATTAGTATATGGACACCCAAACAGTCCCCTGACAACCTGGGGTGCTCTTGCGTGGGGGTCAACTGTCTGTTGGTGTTTCAAAAATAATTTTCTTTCTTCTATCCCTTCCTTAAACCTCTTAAAATTTCACTCAAAATCGGGTATACCCCCACCTTAATGGAGATCTCAAATCTTTCAAGTCATGTGTCGTATTGACGGATACTTGATCAGCATTAACAACCTGTGCCCGGTTTGTCAAAGGACGAATACCACCGGATAAATCACTATCCAGTGGATAGCGCAGTTTGTTCTGTTAACACTTATCCACTGGTTAGCGATTTATGCGGCGGATAGTGTTTTTCTCCTTTTGAACAATCAGGACCTGATAAACAAACACTATAAATTGCAAGCAAATTCAAAATCCGTGAAAATTGCAAGTTTGAAAGGAATGGAAATCCTTCTTCAAACGCTGCATTCGCACATAGTTAAAAGAGGTAAATAATTATGAAGCCGGCAAACATCACAGGAGCAAGCAATTGGAAGGTCCATGACCGTGCACATCTTTTGTTTTGCGCTCATACACTATACGTGAATAACATAATCGTAGCGACAGCCGGAAATACGTCTGCGTTCGCAGGCTATAGGGAATATTTGCCTCATTAGCATAAGCGCTTCAGTTTCTGATCAAACCACAAAAATATCAATTCTGAATATTCAAAGAGCATGGCACGATTAACTTTCACTGTAAATTTGAGCCCGATGTATTATATACTTTTTCAGTGACGCGGATTTGAGAACACAAAATTTTACAAAGAATGTATGGGCTCATTAGTGCAGTTTTGCCACACAGACATTTTACATAATTTGAACACTAGCATCTACTTCAATATTACAGACAAAGAGCTGCAAATGTCGCCAATAATTAAGTTTCACAAGCGCTTTAAACATCTGGAGTCAATTCGTGTGTAGTATGATGCCTTCTTTGTGCAAAGTTGTATGCTAATGAGGCAAAATGTAAACAATGACGCCCTATTACACGAAACCACCCATTGTACGTTCTCAGGTTTTGTGCAGGGTCAACAAGAACATATAACAAAGAACTTTGCCAGGCTTCATAACAATTTCCTTCTATTAACAATGACTCACAAAACTACCATTTAGCCATGCAAACTTCTTTACATTCAGCGTTTCATAACTAAGAATAAAAATTTACATTATTCCATGCCAACGACGCCGATGTAAATAAATTGTCTGTTATTAAGCCAAGAAATTAATCGCAGATTTTAGAAAACCTTGTCATCTCCATACAAGCTTACTGATACGCTAAGCGAAGTTAATGTCCTGATTTCTGCCAAACGTTGCAACAATTGGTATTCACGGTCTCTACTTTTACCGCTGTGGTTATTAAACGAGAGTCTGAGTGTTGTTAATGAGCCACTTTGCACCAAACCTTCAGCCAGACCATGTACCCATTCAACACTCGTTTCCGCGTAGTTGTGGACTGAGAGACTGAATGTAGTCAATGACGTGTTTTGGGCCAAACCGTTACCCAGACGGTATCCCCACTCTCCTCTTGTGCCCGCGTAGTCGTGGACTGTAAGACTGAATGTAGTCAACGACTTGTTTTCTGTCAAACCGTCCCACAGACGGTCTCCCCACTCCCCTATTGTGTCAGCGTAGTTGTGAACTGTAAGACTGAATGTAGTCAATGACGTGTTTTTCGCCAAACCGTTTCCCAGACCGTATCTCCACTCTCCTCCTGTGTCAGCGTAGTCGTGGACTGTAAGACTAAATGTAGTCAATGATGTGTTTTTCGCCAAACCGTTCCCCAGACCGTATCTCCACTCTCCTCCTGTGTCAGCGTAGTCGTGGACTGTAAGACTAAATGTAGTCAATGATGTGTTTTTCGCCAAACCGTTCCCCAGACCGTATCTCCACTCTCCTCCTGTGCCAGCGTAGTCGTGGACTGTAAGACTAAATGTAGTCAATGACGTGTTTTCAGCCAAAAAGTTCCACAGATTGTATCTCCACTCTTTTTCTGTGCCAGCGTAGTTGTTGACTGTAAGACTGAATGTAGTCAATGATGTGTTTTTCGCCAAACCGTTCCCCAGACCGTATCTCCACTCTCCTCCTGTGCCAGCGTAGTCGTGGACTGTAAGACTAAATGTAGTCAATGACGTGTTTTCAGCCAAAAAGTTCCACAGACCGTATCCCCACTCTCCTCCTGTGTCAGCGTAGTCGTGGACTGTAAGACTGAATGTAGTCAATGATGTGTTTTTCGCCAAACCGTTCCACAGACCGTATCTCCACTCTCCTCCTGTGTCAGCGTAGTTGTGAACTGTAAGACTGAATGTAGTCAATGATGTGTTTTTCGCCAAACCGTTCCACAGACCGTATCCCCAATCTTTTTCTGCGCCAGCGTAGTTGTTGACTGAAAGACTGAATGTAGCCAATGACTTGTTTTTCGCCAAACTGTTCCCCAGATCTTGTCCCCAATCTCCTCTTGCATCATCGCAGCTGTGGACTGTGAGACTAAGTTCATTAAGTGACTTGCTTTCCGAGAATAATTCAATTAGTTCATCTCGCGTAGTGCTATTGATGTTAACGGAAAGTGTAGTTGATGTCGAACGAATATTACCAGGCGGTAAACATTCTGAACCTTCCGTGACCAAACCGTGCAAGTTCAAAGTAAAACACTGCATTAAACCTTCTCTTTGTAATCTTTGAAGGGCAGTTCGTCCATAACTCGTAGTTTCGCCCCACAGGTTTATGGTCAGTGTAAAGAGTACATTGTTTGCCATAAAGAATTTTACCAGACAATCAGCAACGCCATCGCTTACTTTGCCGTGGACATTCAAGGTGAGACTAGATAATGGCGAAATTTTAAGCAAGTGACCTCCAATGGCTTCTGTGTTATAAGTGCTCAACTCACCCCATATGTTTATTGTCAAGGTCTTTTGTAAGATGTTATCGTTTGAGATCGGAGTAAGGAGCGAAGCTGAAACATCTGCAAATTTTCCTTGCACGTTTGGGTGGAGCACTAGAGACTTCCATGACTTATCTGCTGCTGATACACGTATTTTACCAACCAGCGCTATCAAATGATCTGGGACATCTCCAAAAACTTTGAACGCCAGAGAGTGCAACGTTCTGTTCATCTGAACACCTTTCGCAAACAAATCGACCACATAGATGCTCACACTTCCATGGACAATAACAGTGAGAGACTCTAAAGCGGTTTCCCCTGAAAGACCCTCACTTAAAGCAGAAGCAAAGCAGGCTTCCATATTTCCAGCGAGAACCAGCGACAAAGAAATCAGCGATGTGTTGGATAATAACAGTTTTAAACCTTCAACAACAGTGCTACTTGGAAAAACATAAAACTCAAGGGTGACTGACTTCAGCTGTGAACTTGCAGATAACGCAGTATCAACAGCACGGGCCCAACCATTGTTACTTTCGCGAATTAGTTTCAACGTCACAGTTGTCAGTGAATGACATGATGATAAACTTCTTCCGAACGTAACAGCAGCATCAGGAGAAATACTCCCAAATGCTTTGAGAGTAAAAGAAGAAAGGGACGAACAAGAAGGCAAAACCTTTAATAGAGTGCTTGCTAATAAACTTGTCATGTTGGCAGAAACCGCAACATCTTTCAAGACTTTGTTCGTGTCTAGAATGCAATGAATTCCCCTTTCACTGTCTTCAGCGAGAGTGTGGCTGTGAATATTACTTGCACTGCCTTTAGTGAGAGTCTGGCGTGCTTCAGAAGTAAGGCTCAATTTGGTAAGCTGCACTGGTGCTGAATTCGTTTCAAGTGAAGAGGCCTCGTGTGCATATCGCACAAATTTCAAAGTGTGCCACTCTTGTAAGCGTACCTCTAAATTCTGAGGTAATGGAATACAAGGGCAAACAACCATTGCCAAATCGTTGGCAGCTCCACTCTCATTCAAAAGTTCAATTAAGAAAGTACAGTCTTCTTCGGGAGAGTACCAGTTCCAATGCCTGTATAGAAACTCTCCAATCTGCTTGGTAAACATGACTCCATCCTTGCCTAGAATACCAGCAACAAACAAAAATACTTGTCGGTATTTACTAGTGATATCCCCTTTGCTTAACTGAAAGTGATCAAAAATGTTAATTTCTTCCGTCGACATCTTGAGTGCTAGGTACGCCGCAGCTAAGTACTCCTGAAATGTCCTGTGAACAAAGTGATATTCATGTCGTGGATTGAGCTTCTTAACACTAGCTTCCATGTAAATAAAGCCAAATTTAGCAACTTGAAAACCTTTGCCATTGGATCTCTTTTTTTCTAGCTTGTCTAGTTCTTCCTCCAAAAAAGAAGAACGATCTTCTTGGAGACATCTCCATGCTAACCCTCCTAATAAGAGAGTGCTAGCTTCAAACTGATTCTCTAAAACTCTGTCATCGTATGGGACTTCCAAATAATTTTTGGAGCAAAATCTTCTTAGCAGGCATCGAAAAATGATTTGATAAAGCTCTGAACGGTTAGATGGGAGATCCCCCTTAAAGTCTTCAAAAATAACACAAAGAAGAAGTAAATTTAATGGATTGTTTCGTAGTGCATGTAGAACAGTGTTTTCTTTAATAGCTTGAATAAGGCTTTCTCCTTTTGACAAATCTTCTGAGTCGACATTTCTGAAATGCTTCCTGATGTACTCAAAGGCATCCTTAATTGTGAATCCATTTATCTGTAAAAGACTGTCAAAATCATAGAACTTTCGCATTTCAATTCCCTTCTCTTGACGCGAGGTGGCTAAAACAGAACAATGTGGCAAAACTTTTCTTCTCAAAAGTTTATCTACAAATGGCTCAGCTAATTTTGGTAATTCATCAAGGCCATCCAAGATGAGAAGAATCTTGTCCTGATTCTGCTCATCCCTGATATAATCCATTAGGTCTTTCTTCTTCTCTTCCGTCACGTCCTCGGGAAGTAATTGATCATTGATGGCTTGCATTACATCTCTATCCATGTCGCGACATTTCAGAAGTAACATCAGCTTGAACACAGGGAAACCATGCTTCTTTGGAATTGCTTTCCTGGCCCAGTCATTCGCTATTTTTAGGCAGAAAGTTGTCTTGCCGATACCAGGGCTTCCCTCTACAAGCACCATTCTTGCCCTTTCTCGAGCACCTCTCCTTAACATGTCGCGGAGTCTTTGGAATCTGCCAGCCCGTTCACCCAGGTTAAAAATTTCATACATGTGAATCTCTTTATCAGTGAGTTGAAAAGTACCTTTCTTCCTCCATTTGACTTCCAACCTAGTATAGACTTCATCGAGAGGTAAATGGATGGTGCTGTCCCAAAGAAGCGGTTTCAAATTAGAGCGTCTGATGTACTCATCTTTCAGAAGTTCGCGGTAAGGACGAAGTCTGTTACCTGTATTGGAACAACAGAGCATAATAATTCCTTCTCTTTTAAGTCACACTACCATCTCCAAACTACAGCATATTTCAGCACGGAGGTCATCCGTTTGGCCATGTGACTCACATGGGCGGTTGGCTCTACACTGAGCAAAGTTAATTTGAATGCACTATTACTTTCCAATTCCCCATTGTGTAATAATGTGATAGAGAAGATTATGAAACGCATGGCAGTAACAATGTAACAATGCATTACAGTTCAAGCTAGATGATAGTTTAAACCACATGATGTATTTTTGTAGTGACTGCATGAGACTGGATAAATCAGGGGCTGGTAGTCAACTCTACAAACACCACAAAGGAATATAGGAAGAGATGAATAACTAACTTATAAACAAACTCTCTGTGAGAAACAAATTCCAAATACTTTCATGGATATATAGTTTGACTTAATGTTTTCTAAAAAACTGAGTGAATGATGAAATCACCTTAAATAGTAACAAAAAATGGAAAAAGATAACTGCTTTTATTTGAATTTATTTGGATTTTATGACGTATAATAGTTGTTAGAAAGCAAAGGATCTTTTTGGAAAAAGGGTAGAGGTTCCCTTTAAAGTAATAACACAGTGAAAAGTCTCATTTAATACAAGAATGCATTGTACAGCCAAGCAGAGTTTAAGTACCTTTCAGGAATAACCGCCTACTCTTTTCTGTAGATCCTGCTTTGCTTTCTAAAGAAACTGAACAAGAAGAAAACGTTTATTGCACATGTGATGCACCTTGGCATCAAATCAAAAACAGAAAATTATGGGGTTAATGTTTGAGTATTAATCCTTTGTCAGCAATTTAGTGGATAGATTCATTGAGTTCTTGCCTATAATAATAATTATAATAATATTAATAATAATAACAATAATAATTAAAATAATATTAATAATAATAATAATAATAATAATAATAATAATAATAATAATAATAATAACAACAATAAAAATACTATAACACACAAATAAATAAATACATGTAGGTTTGAAGCATTTGTTGATCCAAAAGGAGCAAAAATGCTACTCCAAAAAACATAATTTGTGAAGGCTTTCAACTATTATACACTGCCATGAAAAACAATTAATTGTTTCCCTTGGAAGCAATCTACAGCTCTAAGAATGCTTGTTTTAATGTTTGCATAAACATACATGCAATTAACACTTAAGTATGCTTAAGGATTTTTCATACTATTGTTTAGAGAGTTTAAACATTGTCATAATTAATTTTGTTCGTAAAAGTGTACCCCCGCCCGAATATAAGCCCCTTCTGCTGGATGACAGTACTTTACATGTATTTTGACTTTTTAACTTAAAAACATATTTCAATCAACACTATCGTGGCTCGTTTTGAAACATTTTTCATTTATTCCACTTATAAGCCCCCCCGGATATACATGTAAGCCCCTCCGCTTATAAGCCAACCCAAAACCACTTACTAAGTTGTATAAGCGCAGGGCTTATAACCGGAATTTTATGGTATGTTATGGGCTGCCATGATGTGATAATTTCTGTAAGGCCCATTTGTACACTTTCAAATGGGATATTGTCGTTGATGCTGCTGTAAATACTTAATTGAGATACTCAATAAACATGTGATGTTGTCAATTTTTGCCTTTTTTGTGCCAGCCTGATCATGAGAGTAGGCTCTCTTTGGGGGCAGCGCATGAGCATGGAAGCCATGAGTTATGGCGAGTAAAGCAAGTCGCTGAGTCAGCAAGCAAAGCAACCCACGAGCAATGAGAGCCTGGCCTTCAATGGAGAGTGTTTGTCCTTGAACATAGCATTCTCCAAGAAAAGACAGATAACCTGTGGCCAATAACTCCTAAATGTGAATGTTGCGACTGATATGATGAATTATCCGTTACATTCTTTCTCCCCCGAATGTCCCACTTTGTAAGAAATCCTGTTTCCCCTCCATCTCCCACCTCGTTAAGCCTTCCCATCCCCTTTTCTCCAACAGATATAGGTTCCTGGCACCTTTCACCACCCAACAAGTTTTCCCTTTCTTGAATGTTACAACTGGGGGTCACAACAATAGAGCAACCGATAAAAATAAATATTTGTTTACTACCAACCATTTTAGAAATAGAATTATGTACTGTACACTGTACCTTCTTGGTGAAAAGTTGCACCTTCTTCAGGGCTTGGACAAGCTGAATGGGAAAGTAATGGCCTGCATTCCACTCCTGAAGGCCTCCCAGTGCCAAAAGAGCCTTTCAAGAGAAATTACACATACAACATGTACTAATGATGTATTAAAAGGGGTGGGGTGCTTATTCAATATTTTAAGCTGTAGGATGAGTGCTAATTCAAAGGTCCCAGGCACTTATTTGATCCTGGACAGTAATTCAACTATGGTAATTCTAAATACATTTAATAAGCTTTTCATGGATATATAGTTTGACTTGGTTTTCTTAAAAACCTGGGTGCATGATGAAATCACTTTGATGAACACTTGCAGAGTACAGATGTAACTGTCATGCAGTTGTTAATTTTGAGTATGTTTAATTAAGCCAGACGTTCTTGTAATGCCACTGTCTTGTTTTTCGAAATCTGGCAAAATGAATTTGAAACTTTTCATCAATTATGAACTTTGGCATTCCTGAAAGTGAAAGGCTTTTATTCTGTACAGTCTCACAATCCATAAACTGGGCAGTTCTTAAAGCAATTTTAGAATGATTTTTTGTAAAGCATGAAAGTGGTTCAGTTAAGTTCATATCTAAATTAGCTGGTATGCTACATGTACAACCAGAATTTTCTTGACGATTGTCCTAGAATGGAACTCCAGTCACTACAGGGGGGGGGGGGGGGGGGGGGTGGGCACTTTCCTTACAGCTGACTATATAGGGAGGCTCTGCCCAAAAGGGGTGCCTGGCTGGGGGAATATAAAACGTAGGGATTTTACGAGTCGGAGTAAAGAAAAGAGTAAGGAAAAGGGAAAACTATCATCTAAGTTCAGTTGTATTAAAATGGGCTTTTCAAAATATCTCGAAGAGACCCACCAAATGGTTGGTTCATTGAAGTAGTTTTGGAAGTGCAAAAGAAAAGATGCGATTCCTGGCAAGCGAAGCGAGCCAACAATTTTCCGCACAATCCAACGTGTTTTCTGCATAATCGCTTTCTTCCGCATAAAATTTACGCACAATTTTCTATTTTTTCTGCACCCTATCAGATGCCCTGCTTAGCATGCTAAAGGATTTCATATTATTTTTTAAAAAATAGCCCTCTGTGAGGACATGTGGTTACGTTTGGACTACGTGGCGGTCAGCAGTTACACCAATAAAAGCAAGCACCTTGCATATTTTAAAAATTGAAATTGACCCGAAATCATTGGGCGCAATCCATTCAACCAAAATTTCCGGAAATTTCGGTTCGAAACTCAATGGAACGGTTCGGCCCAACTGGAAAAGTTCCGGAAAATGAGGTCCACCTTTCGAGGAGGACCACATTTCTGGTCGGACCGGTCCGATCGGAAATTTGCCGTTCCATTGGACATTGCCACTCACTTTCGTTTCTCAAGCATCTCAACACCTAAAAGACGGCGGCGACAGGCCTTTTCACCAGCGAAGCGCATGTTTCCTCGTTTCACACGTCGATCGTGAGAATTATTTCCAGAACTTTCCATGACATATTTCATTGTCAGCGCCGCGGTCGATATGTTTCGTACAGTTCTTGGAAGAAAAGTTTCTCTTAATTGTTCCTGTCGGGTGCAACTTCACGTATTGTACAGGCAAATATCTCGAATCAGTTGAGCTAAAAATAGTCTGTAACCACGGGTAAATTTACCTCTTCTCATGAAGCAACTAACAGGTAATTATTATCTTGTTGTTGTTCTGTAGGCATGAAATTGTCTGTTTTCTTGAAATTGCACTCGAGTAACAAACAAGTCGCACGGCAAACCCGCCATTTTGACGTGACCAGTTCAGTCAAGTGGAAAATACCGTTCCTTTTGGCACGGGAAAATTTCGGAAACTCAAACCGAAATTTTTGGTTGAATGGATCGCACCCATTACCTGTAGTAGGTAGTCTCGTGGTTAGTATTTTCGTTCCTGACACGTTGGATCCGGGTTCGACTCCCCCACGGCGCATTATTTGTTGAACATTTTCTTTTTTTTTTCTTTTTTTTTTCAAGATGTCTAGTACATTCCCTGTATTTAGCTGCACGTCCAAGTCCTGAAAACTCCATTTGAAGTTCATAGTTTGGGTTAAATTTCATGCCATGTGTCTTGAGAAAATCCTCCTTGACAAACGAACCGGAAACGAAGGTTTTTAAGACATCAATGTCCACTTGTTTCTGCCGTTGAGTATTCTCCAGATTCATTTCCTTCAATTCTAGACTTCAAAAGATGTCTTGCAATCCTTAACGGAGAAAAAACATTGCCTCGAAAGAGCCTACAACAGACGCCATTTTCTTTGTTTGGTCAACCATGCGTGAGTATAGGGCGTGGGAAAACGAGCCTGCAATGTCATATACGTTCTGACAACGTGGTAAAAAGAAAAAAAAATTCTGTGTACTGCGTGGTACTAGTAAGACTAAAAAAAATAAAAACAAAGTTCTTACTAAATGAGTATTAAGTCCCTTTCGACAAAAAAAAAATCTTCCACATGTTTTGGGCTCAGCACTTCTTCTTCTTCCACTAAAGAAGAGTTCTGACAACGTGATGGTCAGCAGTTATTCCCATGAAAAAACTTACGGACTTACTGACCCTCTGGCATAGTACGGTTACTGACGTAACCACAAAAATTTGACAGGTTTAAATGTTGTCATACAAAGAGGCTTTGCAGGTTATCCTATAGATGTGCAAGATAAAAAAATCATCATCATCATCATCTCATTGTTGTTAATTTGAATGAATTTAAGATCATTTGTACCTTTTTGGTGAACTCCCAGATCTGTGGGTTCTTCAAGACTTCGAGTGGGCACATGAGAAAGCAATGGCTTAGTAATGAACTCCAGTGATGAGGGGTGCCCAGTACCTAACGACCCTTCAAGAAGAAACACATACAAAAGATATTATTTTCAACTGCAACTGAAAAACTAATTTCTAGCTTCTGTTGCAGTGTTGTATGTGCATTATTAGTAACTATATGATTTGTAAAACATTGTTTTTATTATTATGATTTTTTTTTTTTGGGGGGGGGGGAGGGGGCATAGCCAGGTAGTCAGGCTCACATGAAAACTATCATTCCTATCATTATATTTTTTGCACAATACCTGCCCTGTCTTTCCCCCTGTTCCCTGAATCTATCTGTCAAAGTGTTCAAGTGGTTTGTTCACCCTGCCCCACTCTCCCCAAAAAGAGAGACAAAAATAACCCATAAATATTGTGACTGATTTAATTAAAAGGTAAAGTCTGCGTCGAGCCTACTAGTGGCTGATACCGCCGGAGCTTATCCCGGTTTCCGTAGCATTAAGCGACTAGGAGTATTTCTACTCCCCCCTGGATGGGATGCTAGTCCATCGCAGGGTTACCCCCAGCAGTATTTCGCCGGTACCCATTTATACACCTGGGTGGAGAGAAGCACTATGAGAGTTAAGTGCCTTGCTTAAGAACACAACACAGTGACCCCGACCAGGACTTGAACCCGGACCGTTCGATCCGGAGTCCAGCGCACTAACCATTAGGCCACCGCGCCACATACAGTCATAATTATCTCTTCTCTTATGTCCCACTTCTTATTTTTACATAAGTATAATAAATACATACTAAATGCACTGTACAATGTACCTTCTTGGTGAATGGTTACACCTTCTTCAGGTACTAGACAAGCTGAATGGGAAAGTGATTGACTGCATTCCACTGCTGAAAGCTGCACACTAGTGCCGAAAGAGCCTTTCAAGAAAAATCAAAATGCAACATTTGCTGAATAAAGTTAAAGAAACAAATTTACTCAGTTTCCAAACTGAGAACTTGTGAACTAGAAACATTTTTCATGCTCAACCACAGGGTTTACCCTTTCCTACAGAGTAACCAAGGAACATAATTATTTTCACAATTATTTTGATTTGCAAGATGCAGTGAGTGAAAAAAATCAAGTGTTTAAATAAAATCATTAACCATAAATAATGATGATGAAAAAGTGTTTCATTAGTATTCTACTCTATAATGAAAATTAAAAGCCTGTCCGTGGAGCCATGGTCAACCCATTTAACATTTAACATTTTGGATCAATTATCTCATTTTGATTGAATACTGGATTCTTCTTTTGAAGGGTGGATGTTTGAGGTGAAGAATGAGATCAAATTTCTATTGGTTTATTCACTACTTCAATACCAAAGCTTAAGGATACATTTGATACTACATGGTAGTATCATAAATCTGTTATAAAATTATTATCCAACTTTCTGACAAAACAGCAATAATGTACATGTATGTGTACTAAGCAAACAATTTTGAAAGCAATGGCCTAAACACAATAGCAGAGCAAAGAAAAGGAAGATTACAGTGTATAAAAAATTTACCGAAAGTGAGATTTAGCATCTTTTCCACAAGACAATCACACTGTTTCTGCCAGCTGAACTTCTCTGCATACTTTTTACGAAGATAATTTGCATCTTCAAGTCGTATCTCTCTGTCTTTTTGACGGGCAATTCTGATAGCCTTGGCCCATTCTTTAGGATCTTCTGAATCAACTACATGAGAGAAACCTGAAGGAACTTTCTTCAAAGCATCTCCAAGGCCAGAGTTGCCACTAACAAGAACAGGCAGACCAGCAGATAAAGCTTCAAGAGCAGTCAAACCAAAGCCCTCAGTCCTTGATGGCATGATTGCCAGATCTACCTCACAGAACAATTTGGCTAGTTGTTCCCGGCTTTCATTAAAGCGTCGAACAGTTAGCTGACTAGGGGGAATACCATGCTGGAGTAACTTTTCTGCTACCTCATCTTCTTTTCCTGCTGGTGCACCAACAAACAAGAGTTGATAGGATGTGTCTTTCAGTTCGGCAATTGCTTGAACAGCAATGTCATATCCCTTTAGCATGAAATCTTCATTATCACCACGCCCAAATACCAAGACAGAAAACTTATTTCTTTCTTCAGAGGCTTGTTTGACCCTGTGAAACTCAGTGAAAATGCTTGGGGTGAGATTTAAAACATCTTGATCTTTCTGACTAAAGCGGAGGTACCGAGAGTAAACATCGGCCAGTTTGGGTCCAACAGCAACAACTTGATCGGCCAGCTCACAGAGTTTTACTTCTGCTTGGTGCTTTTGCTCACCTTTGAAAACTGCTTCTTCATAGCTTTTGTACATTCCAAGTTCTTCAGGAGCAGTGTGAACAACTTGAATCCACTTAAAATCATGATGATGATGCTTAATGAGTGGTATCTGACGACCAAGATGAACTCCATGTCCTATTACACAGTGGGGAAGATGATTTTTAGGTAGAGAAGACAGCCAATCAATTGGCTCGAAGCCTGGAAGTTCTTCTGCTTCAATGAGCTGAACATTGTGGCCACCAGCAACTTTTTTATCATCTTCACTACACTGGGGGAGATAAACACTGACTTCCACATTGCGTTGCTTAGCTAGTTGTATTGCAAGTTCTCTGTTGATGGTTGACAAGCCTCCCTTTGAAGACTTCCACTCACTACTCAAAAGAGTAACTTTTAATCTTCTGTCAGTGGACAAGCTTGGTTTTTCTTCTTCAGGGCCTTCCTGTGATGTAGAGGCTAGACTGCCAAAGGGTGATTCCTAAAAAGAAAGATGAGCAAAATAAATCTAATAAGAATTTCACTGACTCCATGATTAACTTTTACATTCTTAAAAGGTAACCCTGAAAATGGTAGATATGTGTAAAATATACATAAATAATTCAGAGTTCAAAATAAATAACTGTGGAGCTCTGCTTTTAGGCTTGGCTTAATATTACATGAAATCAATGTTTACAAAGAAACATTTTCAGTTTCATGGTGAGTTAATTACTTTTGATGTTTGTAAATTATGCAAAAACTACCTTTTCCAGCCTGGACATCGCAGGAAGCCTTCAGAGAAAACCCTGACCGCTTAAACTAAAATTAAATTTAAAGAAAACAGCAGTTAACAAAAAATAAATACATGTTAAATACCAAAAGAGAAGCCTGGGTTTAAATACATTTGTCAAGGAGGTTGAAACAACATTTCCATGACATTAAATTATTCTGCTGGTCTTCAATAATTTCTTAAGTATATACAAAATTAAATATTTAATTTATAAACTTACATGTACCAGTTGTCATTGCATGTGCATACACTCTTGAACATCTTTAAGCATGTGACTTGCTTTCAAAAAATAGAAAACTGAAAAAAAAGATTGTAAAAAAATGTATTACAAAATGCAAGATTTTTATAAAGTTGAGTCTCCGACAGTGGCAGATCCAGGCGAGGGGCCCTGGGGGGATGGGCGCCCCCTTTATTTTTCAAAAATAGCACATTTTCTTTGATTTGCCACAATTTTATCTTCACAGAATTCAACATTCATAATCAAGTGCCCCCCACCCCCCATTAGGTGAAGGTCTGGATCCCCCACTGTCCCATACATGCACAATGTACATATACAAATTAGTGTACCATACAGACCGCAGAACAGCTTTGGCCTGCAAATTGTTGATAAAATGCAGACAATTATTCCCTTGATAAATAGCAACGATGGTACGCCTTAAAGTCTTTTTTTTTCTGTAACCATACTTTAACAGTATTTTGTTTCCTTTTCCCTCCTTTTTATGCATTTTGTAATTGTATTTGTAATCAATAAATAATGTGAAATGAAAAATAAATATCAATAATAATAATAATAATAAATTATGGAGCAATTAAAGAATGCAGGGCCATTTTTGAAGCGATTTTATTTGGTGGCTCAACGGCTTGGCGGCTCAGCAGTCATTTTCAAAGATAAAAGAACAAGTAAATTATATAATTTGGTAGCTCAACGGCTCGGCAGCTCGTCAGTTGTTTTCAAGGATAAAACGAGTTAGGTATATATTTAAGTGGCTCAACGGCTCAGCGGCTTGTCAGTCGCTTTCAAGGATAAAAGAACGAGTTAGGTATATATTTAATTGGCTCAACGGCTCAGTGGCTCGTCAGTCGCTTTCAAGAATAAAAGAATGAGTTAGATATATATTTAAGTGGCTCGACGGCTCAGCAGCTCGTCAGTCGCTTTCAAGAATAAAAGAATGAGTTAGGTATATATTTAATTGGCTCAACGGCTCAGTGGCTCGTCAGTCGCTTTCAAGGATAAAAGAATGACTTAGGTATATATTTAATTGGCTCGACGGCTCAGCAGCTCGTCAGTCGCTTTCAAGAATAAAAGAACGAGTTAGGTATATATTTAATTGGCTCGGCGGCTCGACAGTGGCTTTCTGGATAAAAGATCAAGTTAGGTATACACTCAACTCCCAATAACTTGAACCCTTGCTAACTCGAACCTTGCATTAACTCGAACCAAAATCGATTTCCCCTAGATTTCCATCATACATTTACTGTAATTTTACCCTCAGCAACTTGAACCCTCGATAACTCAAACCTCCCGATAACTCGAAGCAATTTTCGTTTCACTTCAGGCCATTTTCTATATAATTTTACCCTTAGTAACTCGAACCATGTCTGCCAATATGTGACAAGTCAAAACAAACAGTCTACTGTAGTCCAAAACATTGAAAGCAGCCATCTGAACTTTTTCCTTTCTGACTTTTACATTACACAAAATGTGTCAGTTCAGTGTTAAATCAAAATGTCAATAAATTATGTTACGTTCCGATTAATACAGTAATTTAGAGATGCATTGTTTTATTTTCAGGCGACTTTTCTATTCTGTAATGAAATTTGATTTAAATGTACACTGCATGAATAGAAAAACATTTAACACCATTTTTTTCCTTATTTTCAGTCATTTGTTCTCAACTCCTGATAACTCGAACTCCCAATAACTCAAACCTTTTTCATTTTCCTTTGACGGTTCAAGTTATCGGGAGTCGACTGTATATTTAGTGGCATGACGGCTCAGCGACTCATCAGTCACTTTCAAGGATAAAAGAACAAGTTAGGTATATAATTAAGTGGCTCAATGGGTCAGCGGCTCAGCAGTCGCTTTCAAAGATAAAAGAATGAGTTAGGTATATATTTAAGTGGCTTAATGGGTCAGCGGATCAGCAGTCGCTTTCAAAGATAAAAGAATGAGTTAGGTATATATTTAAGTGGCTTGATGACTCAGCTGCTAAGCAGTCGCTTTCAAGAATAAAAGAGCAAGTTAGGTATATATTGGCTCAGTGACTCATCAGTCGCTTTCAAGGATAAAAGAATGAGTTAGGTATATATTTTAAGTGGCTCGACGGCTCAGTGGCTCAGCAGTCCCTTTCAAGAATAAAAGAATGAGTTAGGTATATATTTAAATGGCTCAACAGCTCGGCGGCTTGTCAGTAGCGTTACTTGATTGAAGAATTAAAGGATTAAAGAACGAGGTAATTATTCACCTGTAGGGCACTTGTTTTGGCTTATGGAGTAAAGAACAAGGTACATGTATATTCATGTGTAATGCGCTTGTTTTTTCAACAGCCAAGCCGACGAGCCAGCTGAATAATATATCTTAGACTGCCGAGCCACAGAGCCAACTTAATTTGTATAGTTTCAAAAGTGGCAATGTATTCTGTACTTTAGCCATAATAACTAAGTTAAGTTAACACTACAGCTGCCCCCACTGTTAGTCTTTTTTTCTCAGCGCATCCGTTACTACAGTATATTATTTCGCTTGATATTTTGCCTATTCTATTTTCTTAATTGATTGAAAATCAGTTTTCTGTTTTGAACAGTCTTGTGATAATTCAGAAGAAAACACTAATTTTTCTCGTGTTCTGCTCACAAAGTATCACTTGTTTCTGGCCTTCTCTTTTTCAAGATCATGGGACAAGGACATGCCATTTAAGACAAACTTCTAGTATGAACTATTGAAGCAAAGTAGATAAGTAAAAGAGAGCCAAACTGTGCAAAAATTCTGAAGGATTAATAATACATAAATTTAATTACACGAACACGTCCCCAACTTTCCTGAGATCATTTTGCTTTTTGCTGTAATGAGTGATCTCAGCGAGGATAAACTTCAATAATATTCAAATTCAAACATTCTAAAACTACCAATTTAGACCAGCTGTTTTCAGATTTTTTTCTTTCAATGTGCAGTTCCAGAAAATATCCATACCCACCCCATGGAAGGTCAATGGAAATTCCAAGGGGGTGGGGGGCCTCAAAGGCCAAAATTTTAAAAGGAGAGTATGGGGTTTAAGTGGAAATTCCAGAGGGTTGGGGGGGGGGGGGGGGGGTTAAACCAAAAAGCCTTCTGTGGGAGGGGTATGGATATTTTCTGGAACAACACAATATATTAGGGCTGGGAGCTCAAGCAACAATTACAAACTTTACAGCTGAGCTCGAAACGGATGCCAAAAGATTTCTCACCTCTGTCAATGGAAACGCTTGCCGTGAGATTTGATTATCTCAAGTACTCTTTTTAATTCTCTTTCCTTCTTGACAAGTCTCAGTTACAAATTTTACTTAAATGCCTGAAGACTGATCGAGTCTTTTATATTTTATTTCTACCACTTGAGTTTTTTTATTTACTGCTATGATGTTATGCCTAAAAGCAGAAAGCACTGAATGGACAGCTGGCTGGTTATATATGTATGTCTTACTGAGTGGAAAGTTTCTCACTTCTCTGCGAGTTTCAATGCTCGTGTTTTCTTTTAAAAATTTTCCTTCAAACCTATTGCAGCTGCTAACTTTATCTCTTGGTTATGGTCTGATTTTTTCAAACTCCTCGTGTAAAGTGTGATTTGAACGAGAGTTGCTCGCAACACGCTAACAAGAGAAATTTCTAGACCAGTATGCTGCGAGCGAATGAGAGCTGCTCGCAACATGCTAACAAGAGAAATCCAACTGCTGACCTGAATTATTATTGTGTGACCTTAGATTATTTATATCTCTGAAATTGAAGGATGATGCCACAAATGGTTTGGAGAAAAAGTGCAAAAAGCTGGCTGATTATTGAATTAAGTCTTTTAGGGGTGGAGTGAAAAAGAATATCACCCCTAAAAAGAACTGCGTGACATTGGGCAGAGTGAAATATGATCGTCCCTAAAAATGAGTGCATGGGATGCTACTGATGAGGGATGGGCCTGACATGGCATTCCTTCTCTGGTATTGCATATATCATAAAACTCGAGCTGTACTACTGCCAGTGGAATTATTATAGGTCTACATACATGTATATTCTACCTCTGATCGATCTGCGGTGTTAAAAGTTTACATTTTGTTGGTAAACTGCATTAATTAACACATGGTCTGCACTCTACAGGACTGAAATAGACTCATTAAAAACCCAACACGAATTGTCTTTCATGCACGACATATCGAAAACAAGAGATTTCATTTCCTCCTCAATATTTACGGGCGACAGCAATTTAAATTAAGGCTAAGTACAGGTATTTCCATTGCAAACGCAATGTTGCTGCTCATGTTTACTGAAATATGATAACGACTGATCTTTTTCGCACTTATATGTGTTCTAAATACAACATAAGTTCGGCACGCACATAAAATTAATCTTCTTACCTTGGGCTTAGCGATCTTTGATTGGTGAGCAAGGACGATCTTCGAGGAAGACAATGATGGTAAACTGCCAGCGGGTTGATATATGCAGACTACATGTTGAAAACATCAGTGAAAACTTAATTAATTTACCCCATGATTAAAGGACAGTTTAGCTTAGAACATTACAGAAAACCACTCAGGCGAGAGTGCAAACGAAAGCGAAAGAATCAGCGTAAGAGGAATCTGTAACTGAATATCCTTCTAAAGTAGGGAGGTTCCCCCACTTCCTTATATGGAAGTGGTAGCCCCTGGGGATTGAGCTTCTGAAGGACTTTATTCAGAAAATGTACAGAGAATTATTCGCTCTTAAAATTAATGCAATGTTTTCATGGGTCCATCTTTAGTAAGGTTAAAGTCACAAAGGAGTTTCTCCAGTCTTCTGTGTTCGTTACACACCGTTACTAGTATGTTGCTATGGTGAAAGCGTCACGCTACACCCAATCATTTCGGAGGGTAAACTTCCTCAGTTCACTCACACTTTCTCAACATTTATTTACCGAAAGAAGACCTTTACCGGCCTGTAAACGAAATGGGACTCCTTCACACCCAGAAAATACAAGATAAATCTCATCTGTACGCTAACTTTTCGTTGTTTCCGGGGCGCATTTGCTCCTTACCTTCTCAGCTGCGCTCTTCTTTGAGATAACTGAGGAAGTTGCTGTCACAAAAACGGTCACATCATCATCATGCGAGCCGCAAGGGGGGTCTGGGGGCATGCCCACCCGGAAAATTTTGAAATCTAGAGGCTCAGGAATGCTCTTTTAAGCATTTTCCAAACATCCAAAAAAATCAATATAAAACAGTCCAGAAGTATTATTGTTTATGCATTTGCTATTGGCTGCCTGGTCCCATGTCTAACTACCTTCAAAACGGACTCAGTGCTGTCTGAGAGAGCCAAAGTTTTCAAAATGTTCTGTGGAAGGATATCTCCTGGCCACCTTTAAGCTTTATGTCGCTCTAATGCACCCGCTGCCCCTCCCAATCAACTCCTGGCTGTGGGTCTATATGAGACTATACGGAAAACATTCGTCACTATTTACCAAGGAAAGAAATGAAACATCTTACTTGATATATAATTGTCTTGAACTGTCATTAAATTACAGAGCTATTGTAGGGTTTAAACATTTATTAACGCTAAAATCGACTAAAGGAGCAATTAAAACACACGATATGCATGAAAATCCCTAAATTAAAACGATGGTCAAAATTAGCTCCGATTGCAAACATTCAAAGTTTCTATTTATTCTTATAATAGCAGTTGATGTCAAGTGCATAATTAGAGTATAGGTTTGGAGCACATATATAATTTTGAATCCTTCCACTCGAAAACGCGCATTTAGGTGCTATTTGGAGGCGCGGTCATTGAACCACTTGTGACGTCATCAGTTTGTTCGCTAGTGGATTTTTGTGATGATCAGCTGATAGAGCAAGGATTGACCTTTCCACAGAGCTGTTCATTTTGAATATCGGTTGCATTCTGACAGAGCTAATCAAAGAAAAACGCGATCCGTTTTGGGTGCAAAATCGGTGCTCAAACAGGGCAATACACCTGTCATTGACAGTAAGGCACTACCTCTCCGGAACCTCTATTTCCATTCGCCCGCTCTAAATACTACCTCTATTGTTATTCAGGGCTAGGGGCATTGTTATGACCAGTTATCTATTGTTTTAAGAACCAATGAAGCAACTCGTTCCGAGAGGTAGTGGGCGACCCGTAATTGATCATGGCCTCCTTTTCAGGGTTTTCCAACTATTTCCAAAGTCCAATTTTTGGCGTATGCGCATGCACCAAAGTGAAATATTGTGCATTTTTATATGGAATCTCTGTCAAAATGTTGCTACAGTGTGAAAAAGTGCTTTTTTAGCCAATTTTAGGGGATTTCAGGATCTTAACACCAAAAATTCAGTTTAACGGTTGAAAAAACGCGTTTTTTCGTGAAATTTTGCACGTGAAAGGGTTAACATGCAAGAAATTTCTTGGTGGATAAAAAAAATGAGTTAACTTCTTACATGATTTTCCTTTATGTAGTACGACACTACAGAAAGGAAAGGGTATAATCTGAGAGCGATAACGCTCCCCAAAGCGTTCAGTCCATTTCCTTGTTCTACTTGAGCTACGCATGCGATCTAGAAAGGTGTCCACTCTACCGCGCGAGCTGTGCTTCCTGATGTACGTGCAGTCTCGTACTCAGGCCTCCCCGGCGTTGCTGCTGATAATTAGAAGAAGCCACAGCAGGAAAAAGTTGTAACTGAACAACCAAAATTTGTCATTGTAAAAAGAAAAAAAAACAAGTTAAAAAAGCATTAAAATATGTGAAAATGTGAGTCACCAGGTCGAGTAAAATAGTAAGACTTGGTGAGTAAGAAAGTTTACTCGTCATCGAGTCAATTAACCCGTGCCCTTCGTACCTTTTACTTAGGGTTCGAAAATCGTATTTTGGTACCGCTTAGAAACTCAATTGCAATCAAAACAATCGAACGATTGTGGTACTACAAATGATACGTTTTCAAAAAAGCACGAGTTGTGACCCGTACGCTTCTATTTCTATCGCCCTGAAGAACAGTGAGCTTTGACGATCAAGGAAAGGCGACTACCACTACCCACATCTTTCTGCATCGTCGCGTACACACGAGGAGTCAAGTCTTCTGTGACTAGTTCTTGCATCAAGTCTCCTGAAGAGTTTACACGCGAGGACTAGGCGCTGTCGAGACTTATCCCCTCGTGTGTGTCGACTTTTATGCTTCTAAGGACAAACGTTCTCAAAACAGCTATATACATTGTCTATTGTGCAATGAAACATCTCGTGTGTAACTGAGAAAGAAAATTTAACTCGAAAAGTACAAAATCTCGAAAATTATTTTAGGGTAAAAACAACGCAAGTGTCACATATGCAAAACATTTTATTACAATAGATCTCGTCTAACAACCTACAATTTCGTTTCTCCACTCCTAAGTGGATGTTACATTCGAGGATGTTGAATGTTAATTACGTAGTAACAATGTCCAGCTATAAATGTTCTTCGCGTTTCTTGTTTCGATGTTTTGATACAAAACAAGGTTTTATAGGACTACACAAAGTATAATCCAACTAACTCGAATACATACCTGATATTACTGTAGTAAATATTGACAATAAATGTTCTTCACGTCCTCTGAAAAAATACAGACAATGTTAATGTTCGAGGACATTTCAAAGCAATTGGACTCCGAACTCTAGAAAACAAAGAACAGGAAATGCGATCTTTCCCGTTGCAAAATTCAAATTGGTTTCGGTCCTCGAGATCAGTGACACTTAGTGTACAACGAAAGCTTCATACGTGTGTACTTACAGCTGACTTGTTTTCAAGTGACTAGACTAACGCCTCTTTGTATCAGTTATTGAACAGGTTTGTAACAAAAAAATCTAACCAATTGTTACACCTCACTCAAAACCATTTAGTGGGATTGTTTATTTTCTTGCCAACACGGTCACGAAACCCTTGGTAGCAGCGACTTTTTGGGGACATTCCAGGAATGTTTTCAATTACAATACAACTTTTGGATTGTCTAATCAAACATTGATCCTGCAGTGTACACTAAGCAAGACTAAGATGGTAACACAAAGCACCCAACAATGAAACAACGATGAAGTTAAAACGAAACTCAGTTCTCACACAACTAACCCACCTATGCTTCCAAACAAAAAGAGTTTTGAAAGTGTCACAGTTATGTCCAACGCTCCCAAATAGTAGTTGTCGGATAGTGTGGATACCCGGAAATTCAGTGGCATGGCGTAACACTATTTTTCAGTACAGTAATTATTTTACAGTTTTAAACCTTTTAGCTACAATTAAACGATTCAGTTAAGCAATTACCTTCAGAACAGACTATTAGCAAGCTTAAGGCGGGGGTACACCTGAAGCCTGTTTTTCCACCGCTAAACTTGGTTTAATGCGAATATCTCGTCTGCGTTTCAAGTAATCCAGAAGCTCTATGCTCACTTCACAAAGCTATGTTAAGCGGTGTTTTGTAAATTTTTGGTGATTTTTGGGGATGTTTGGAAAGAGATAGTTTTTCTCAAAGGATTAGTAAAATTTGGAGAAATAAGAAATATTAAAGATTTAATGTGATTTTAAAATTAGAATTTGAAGTTAAAAATTAGTATATGGACACCCAAACAGTCCCCTGACAACCTGGGGTGCTCTTGCGTGGGGGTCAACTGTCTGTTGGTGTTTCAAAAATAATTTTCTTTCTTCTATCCCTTCCTTAAACCTCTTAAAATTTCACTCAAAATCGGGTATACCCCCACCTTAATGGAGATCTCAAATCTTTCAAGTCATGTGTCGTATTGACGGATACTTGATCAGCATTAACAACCTGTGCCCGGTTTGTCAAAGGACGAATACCACCGGATAAATCACTATCCAGTGGATAGCGCAGTTTGTTCTGTTAACACTTATCCACTGGTTAGCGATTTATGCGGCGGATAGTGTTTTTCTCCTTTTGAACAATCAGGACCTGATAAACAAACACTATAAATTGCAAGCAAATTCAAAATCCGTGAAAATTGCAAGTTTGAAAGGAATGGAAATCCTTCTTCAAACGCTGCATTCGCACATAGTTAAAAGAGGTAAATAATTATGAAGCCGGCAAACATCACAGGAGCAAGCAATTGGAAGGTCCATGACCGTGCACATCTTTTGTTTTGCGCTCATACACTATACGTGAATAACATAATCGTAGCGACAGCCGGAAATACGTCTGCGTTCGCAGGCTATAGGGAATATTTGCCTCATTAGCATAAGCGCTTCAGTTTCTGATCAAACCACAAAAATATCAATTCTGAATATTCAAAGAGCATGGCACGATTAACTTTCACTGTAAATTTGAGCCCGATGTATTATATACTTTTTCAGTGACGCGGATTTGAGAACACAAAATTTTACAAAGAATGTATGGGCTCATTAGTGCAGTTTTGCCACACAGACATTTTACATAATTTGAACACTAGCATCTACTTCAATATTACAGACAAAGAGCTGCAAATGTCGCCAATAATTAAGTTTCACAAGCGCTTTAAACATCTGGAGTCAATTCGTGTGTAGTATGATGCCTTCTTTGTGCAAAGTTGTATGCTAATGAGGCAAAATGTAAACAATGACGCCCTATTACACGAAACCACCCATTGTACGTTCTCAGGTTTTGTGCAGGGTCAACAAGAACATATAACAAAGAACTTTGCCAGGCTTCATAACAATTTCCTTCTATTAACAATGACTCACAAAACTACCATTTAGCCATGCAAACTTCTTTACATTCAGCGTTTCATAACTAAGAATAAAAATTTACATTATTCCATGCCAACGACGCCGATGTAAATAAATTGTCTGTTATTAAGCCAAGAAATTAATCGCAGATTTTAGAAAACCTTGTCATCTCCATACAAGCTTACTGATACGCTAAGCGAAGTTAATGTCCTGATTTCTGCCAAACGTTGCAACAATTGGTATTCACGGTCTCTACTTTTACCGCTGTGGTTATTAAACGAGAGTCTGAGTGTTGTTAATGAGCCACTTTGCACCAAACCTTCAGCCAGACCATGTACCCATTCAACACTCGTTTCCGCGTAGTTGTGGACTGAGAGACTGAATGTAGTCAATGACGTGTTTTGGGCCAAACCGTTACCCAGACGGTATCCCCACTCTCCTCTTGTGCCCGCGTAGTCGTGGACTGTAAGACTGAATGTAGTCAACGACTTGTTTTCTGTCAAACCGTCCCACAGACGGTCTCCCCACTCCCCTATTGTGTCAGCGTAGTTGTGAACTGTAAGACTGAATGTAGTCAATGACGTGTTTTTCGCCAAACCGTTTCCCAGACCGTATCTCCACTCTCCTCCTGTGTCAGCGTAGTCGTGGACTGTAAGACTAAATGTAGTCAATGATGTGTTTTTCGCCAAACCGTTCCCCAGACCGTATCTCCACTCTCCTCCTGTGTCAGCGTAGTCGTGGACTGTAAGACTAAATGTAGTCAATGATGTGTTTTTCGCCAAACCGTTCCCCAGACCGTATCTCCACTCTCCTCCTGTGCCAGCGTAGTCGTGGACTGTAAGACTAAATGTAGTCAATGACGTGTTTTCAGCCAAAAAGTTCCACAGATGGTATCTCCACTCTTTTTCTGTGCCAGCGTAGTTGTTGACTGTAAGACTGAATGTAGTCAATGATGTGTTTTTCGCCAAACCGTTCCCCAGACCGTATCTCCACTCTCCTCCTGTGCCAGCGTAGTCGTGGACTGTAAGACTAAATGTAGTCAATGACGTGTTTTCAGCCAAAAAGTTCCACAGACCGTATCCCCACTCTCCTCCTGTGTCAGCGTAGTCGTGGACTGTAAGACTGAATGTAGTCAATGATGTGTTTTTCGCCAAACCGTTCCACAGACCGTATCTCCACTCTCCTCCTGTGTCAGCGTAGTTGTGAACTGTAAGACTGAATGTAGTCAATGATGTGTTTTTCGCCAAACCGTTCCACAGACCGTATCCCCAATCTTTTTCTGCGCCAGCGTAGTTGTTGACTGAAAGACTGAATGTAGCCAATGACTTGTTTTTCGCCAAACTGTTCCCCAGATCTTGTCCCCAATCTCCTCTTGCATCATCGCAGCTGTGGACTGTGAGACTAAGTTCATTAAGTGACTTGCTTTCCGAGAATAATTCAATTAGTTCATCTCGCGTAGTGCTATTGATGTTAACGGAAAGTGTAGTTGATGTCGAACGAATATTACCAGGCGGTAAACATTCTGAACCTTCCCTGACCAAACCGTGCAAGTTCAAAGTAAAACACTGCATTAAACCTTCTCTTTGTAATCTTTGAAGGGCAGTTCGTCCATAACTCGTAGTTTCGCCCCACAGGTTTATGGTCAGTGTAAAGAGTACATTGTTTGCCATAAAGAATTTTACCAGACAATCAGCAACGCCATCGCTTACTTTGCCGTGGACATTCAAGGTGAGACTAGATAATGGCGAAATTTTAAGCAAGTGACCTCCAATGGCTTCTGTGTTATAAGTGCTCAACTCACCCCATATGTTTATTGTCAAGGTCTTTTGTAAGATGTTATCGTTTGAGATCGGAGTAAGGAGCGAAGCTGAAACATCTGCAAATTTTCCTTGCACGTTTGGGTGGAGCACTAGAGACTTCCATGACTTATCTGCTGCTGATACACGTATTTTACCAACCAGCGCTATCAAATGATCTGGGACATCTCCAAAAACTTTGAACGCCAGAGAGTGCAACGTTCTGTTCATCTGAACACCTTTCGCAAACAAATCGACCACATAGATGCTCACACTTCCATGGACAATAACAGTGAGAGACTCTAAAGCGGTTTCCCCTGAAAGACCCTCACTTAAAGCAGAAGCAAAGCAGGCTTCCATATTTCCAGCGAGAACCAGCGACAAAGAAATCAGCGATGTGTTGGATAATAACAGTTTTAAACCTTCAACAACAGTGCTACTTGGAAAAACATAAAACTCAAGGGTGACTGACTTCAGCTGTGAACTTGCAGATAACGCAGTATCAACAGCACGGGCCCAACCATTGTTACTTTCGCGAATTAGTTTCAACGTCACAGTTGTCAGTGAATGACATGATGATAAACTTCTTCCGAACGTAACAGCAGCATCAGGAGAAATACTCCCAAATGCTTTGAGAGTAAAAGAAGAAAGGGACGAACAAGAAGGCAAAACCTTTAATAGAGTGCTTGCTAATAAACTTGTCATGTTGGCAGAAACCGCAACATCTTTCAAGACTTTGTTCGTGTCTAGAATGCAATGAATTCCCCTTTCACTGTCTTCAGCGAGAGTGTGGCTGTGAATATTACTTGCACTGCCTTTAGTGAGAGTCTGGCGTGCTTCAGAAGTAAGGCTCAATTTGGTAAGCTGCACTGGTGCTGAATTCGTTTCAAGTGAAGAGGCCTCGTGTGCATATCGCACAAATTTCAAAGTGTGCCACTCTTGTAAGCGTACCTCTAAATTCTGAGGTAATGGAATACAAGGGCAAACAACCATTGCCAAATCGTTGGCAGCTCCACTCTCATTCAAAAGTTCAATTAAGAAAGTACAGTCTTCTTCGGGAGAGTACCAGTTCCAATGCCTGTATAGAAACTCTCCAATCTGCTTGGTAAACATGACTCCATCCTTGCCTAGAATACCAGCAACAAACAAAAATACTTGTCGGTATTTACTAGTGATATCCCCTTTGCTTAACTGAAAGTGATCAAAAATGTTAATTTCTTCCGTCGACATCTTGAGTGCTAGGTACGCCGCAGCTAAGTACTCCTGAAATGTCCTGTGAACAAAGTGATATTCATGTCGTGGATTGAGCTTCTTAACACTAGCTTCCATGTAAATAAAGCCAAATTTAGCAACTTGAAAACCTTTGCCATTGGATCTCTTTTTTTCTAGCTTGTCTAGTTCTTCCTCCAAAAAAGAAGAACGATCTTCTTGGAGACATCTCCATGCTAACCCTCCTAATAAGAGAGTGCTAGCTTCAAACTGATTCTCTAAAACTCTGTCATCGTATGGGACTTCCAAATAATTTTTGGAGCAAAATCTTCTTAGCAGGCATCGAAAAATGATTTGATAAAGCTCTGAACGGTTAGATGGGAGATCCCCCTTAAAGTCTTCAAAAATAACACAAAGAAGAAGTAAATTTAATGGATTGTTTCGTAGTGCATGTAGAACAGTGTTTTCTTTAATAGCTTGAATAAGGCTTTCTCCTTTTGACAAATCTTCTGAGTCGACATTTCTGAAATGCTTCCTGATGTACTCAAAGGCATCCTTAATTGTGAATCCATTTATCTGTAAAAGACTGTCAAAATCATAGAACTTTCGCATTTCAATTCCCTTCTCTTGACGCGAGGTGGCTAAAACAGAACAATGTGGCAAAACTTTTCTTCTCAAAAGTTTATCTACAAATGGCTCAGCTAATTTTGGTAATTCATCAAGGCCATCCAAGATGAGAAGAATCTTGTCCTGATTCTGCTCATCCCTGATATAATCCATTAGGTCTTTCTTCTTCTCTTCCGTCACGTCCTCGGGAAGTAATTGATCATTGATGGCTTGCATTACATCTCTATCCATGTCGCGACATTTCAGAAGTAACATCAGCTTGAACACAGGGAAACCATGCTTCTTTGGAATTGCTTTCCTGGCCCAGTCATTTGCTATTTTTAGGCAGAAAGTTGTCTTGCCGATACCAGGGCTTCCCTCTACAAGCACCATTCTTGCCCTTTCTCGAGCACCTCTCCTTAACATGTCGCGGAGTCTTTGGAATCTGCCAGCCCATTCACCCAGGTTAAAAATTTCATACATGTGAATCTCTTTATCAGTGAGTTGAAAAGTACCTTTCTTCCTCCATTTGACTTCCAACCTAGTATAGACTTCATCGAGAGGTAAATGGATGGTGCTGTCCCAAAGAAGCGGTTTCAAATTAGAGCGTCTGATGTACTCATCTTTCAGAAGTTCGCGGTAAGGACGAAGTCTGTTACCTGTATTGGAACAACAGAGCATAATAATTCCTTCTCTTTTAAGTCACACTACCATCTCCAACTACAGCATATTTCAGCACGGAGGTCATCCGTTTGGCCATGTGACTCACATGGGCGGTTGGCTCTACACTGAGCAAAGTTAATTTGAATGCACTATTACTTTCCAATTCCCCATTGTGTAATAATGTGATAGAGAAGATTATGAAACGCATGGCAGTAACAATGTAACAATGCATTACAGTTCAAGCTAGATGATAGTTTAAACCACATGATGTATTTTTGTAGTGACTGCATGAGACTGGATAAATCAGGGGCTGGTAGTCAACTCTACAAACACCACAAAGGAATATAGGAAGAGATGAATAACTAACTTATAAACAAACTCTCTGTGAGAAACAAATTCCAAATACTTTCATGGATATATAGTTTGACTTAATGTTTTCTAAAAAACTGAGTGAATGATGAAATCACCTTAAATAGTAACAAAAAATGGAAAAAGATAACTGCTTTTATTTGAATTTATTTGGATTTTATGACGTATAATAGTTGTTAGAAAGCAAAGGATCTTTTTGGAAAAAGGGTAGAGGTTCCCTTTAAAGTAATAACACAGTGAAAAGTCTCATTTAATACAAGAATGCATTGTACAGCCAAGCAGAGTTTAATTACCTTTCAGGAATAACCGCCTACTCTTTTCTGTAGATCCTGCTTTGCTTTCTAAAGAAACTGAACAAGAAGAAAACGTTTATTGCACATGTGATGCACCTTGGCATCAAATCAAAAACAGAAAATTATGGGGTTAATGTTTGAGTATTAATCCTTTGTCAGCAATTTAGTGGATAGATTCATTGAGTTCTTGCCTATAATAATAATTATAATAATATTAATAATAATAACAATAATAATTAAAATAATATTAATAATAATAATAATAATAATAATAATAATAATAATAATAATAATAATAATAATAATAATAACAACAATAAAAATACTATAACACACAAATAAATAAATACATGTAGGTTTGAAGCATTTGTTGATCCAAAAGGAGCAAAAATGCTACTCCAAAAAACATAATTTGTGAAGGCTTTCAACTATTATACACTGCCATGAAAAACAATTAATTGTTTCCCTTGGAAGCAATCTACAGCTCTAAGAATGCTTGTTTTAATGTTTGCATAAACATACATGCAATTAACACTTAAGTATGCTTAAGGATTTTTCATACTATTGTTTAGAGAGTTTAAACATTGTCATAATTAATTTTGTTCGTAAAAGTGTACCCCCGCCCGAATATAAGCCCCTTCTGCTGGATGACAGTACTTTACATGTATTTTGACTTTTTAACTTAAAAACATATTTCAATCAACACTATCGTGGCTCGTTTTGAAACATTTTTCATTTATTCCACTTATAAGCCCCCCCGGATATACATGTAAGCCCCTCCGCTTATAAGCCAACCCAAAACCACTTACTAAGTTGTATAAGCGCAGGGCTTATAACCGGAATTTTATGGTATGTTATGGGCTGCCATGATGTGATAATTTCTGTAAGGCCCATTTGTACACTTTCAAATGGGATATTGTCGTTGATGCTGCTGTAAATACTTAATTGAGATACTCAATAAACATGTGATGTTGTCAATTTTTGCCTTTTTTGTGCCAGCCTGATCATGAGAGTAGGCTCTCTTTGGGGGCAGCGCATGAGCATGGAAGCCATGAGTTATGGCGAGTAAAGCAAGTCGCTGAGTCAGCAAGCAAAGCAACCCACGAGCAATGAGAGCCTGGCCTTCAATGGAGAGTGTTTGTCCTTGAACATAGCATTCTCCAAGAAAAGACAGATAACCTGTGGCCAATAACTCCTAAATGTGAATGTTGCGACTGATATGATGAATTATCCGTTACATTCTTTCTCCCCCGAATGTCCCACTTTGTAAGAAATCCTGTTTCCCCTCCATCTCCCACCTCGTTAAGCCTTCCCATCCCCTTTTCTCCAACAGATATAGGTTCCTGGCACCTTTCACCACCCAACAAGTTTTCCCTTTCTTGAATGTTACAACTGGGGGTCACAACAATAGAGCAACCGATAAAAATAAATATTTGTTTACTACCAACCATTTTAGAAATAGAATTATGTACTGTACACTGTACCTTCTTGGTGAAAAGTTGCACCTTCTTCAGGGCTTGGACAAGCTGAATGGGAAAGTAATGGCCTGCATTCCACTCCTGAAGGCCTCCCAGTGCCAAAAGAGCCTTTCAAGAGAAATTACACATACAACATGTACTAATGATGTATTAAAAGGGGTGGGGTGCTTATTCAATATTTTAAGCTGTAGGATGAGTGCTAATTCAAAGGTCCCAGGCACTTATTTGATCCTGGACAGTAATTCAACTATGGTAATTCTAAATACATTTAATAAGCTTTTCATGGATATATAGTTTGACTTGGTTTTCTTAAAAACCTGGGTGCATGATGAAATCACTTTGATGAACACTTGCAGAGTACAGATGTAACTGTCATGCAGTTGTTAATTTTGAGTATGTTTAATTAAGCCAGACGTTCTTGTAATGCCACTGTCTTGTTTTTCGAAATCTGGCAAAATGAATTTGAAACTTTTCATCAATTATGAACTTTGGCATTCCTGAAAGTGAAAAGCTTTTATTCTGTACAGTCTCACAATCCATAAACTGGGCAGTTCTTAAAGCAATTTTAGAATGATTTTTTGTAAAGCATGAAAGTGGTTCAGTTAAGTTCATATCTAAATTAGCTGGTATGCTACATGTACAACCAGAATTTTCTTGACTATTGTCCTAGAATGGAACTCCAGTCACTACAGGGGGGGGGGGGGGGGGGGGTGGGCACTTTCCTTACAGCTGACTATATAGGGAGGCTCTGCCCAAAAGGGGTGCCTGGCTGGGGGAATATAAAACGTAGGGATTTTACGAGTCGGAGTAAAGAAAAGAGTAAGGAAAAGGGAAAACTATCATCTAAGTTCAGTTGTATTAAAATGGGCTTTTCAAAATATCTCGAAGAGACCCACCAAATGGTTGGTTCATTGAAGTAGTTTTGGAAGTGCAAAAGAAAAGATGCGATTCCTGGCAAGCGAAGCGAGCCAACAATTTTCCGCACAATCCAACGTGTTTTCTGCATAATCGCTTTCTTCCGCATAAAATTTACGCACAATTTTCTATTTTTTCTGCACCCTATCAGATGCCCTGCTTAGCATGCTAAAGGATTTCATATTATTTTTTAAAAAATAGCCCGCTGTGAGGACATGTGGTTACGTTTGGACTACGTGGCGGTCAGCAGTTACACCAATAAAAGCAAGCACCTTGCATATTTTAAAAATTGAAATTGACCCGAAATCATTGGGCGCAATCCATTCAACCAAAATTTCCGGAAATTTCGGTTCGAAACTCAATGGAACGGTTCGGCCCAACTGGAAAAGTTCCGGAAAATGAGGTCCACCTTTCGAGGAGGACCACATTTCTGGTCGGACCGGTCCGATCGGAAATTTGCCGTTCCATTGGACATTGCCACTCACTTTCGTTTCTCAAGCATCTCAACACCTAAAAGACGGCGGCGACAGGCCTTTTCACCAGCGAAGCGCATGTTTCCTCGTTTCACACGTCGATCGTGAGAATTATTTCCAGAACTTTCCATGACATATTTCATTGTCAGCGCCGCGGTCGATATGTTTCGTACAGTTCTTGGAAGAAAAGTTTCTCTTAATTGTTCCTGTCGGGTGCAACTTCACGTATTGTACAGGCAAACATCTCGAATCAGTTGAGCTAAAAATAGTCTGTAACCACGGGTAAATTTACCTCTTCTCATGAAGCAACTAACAGGTAATTATTATCTTGTTGTTGTTCTGTAGGCATGAAATTGTCTGTTTTCTTGAAATTGCACTCGAGTAACAAACAAGTCGCACGGCAAACCCGCCATTTTGACGTGACCAGTTCAGTCAAGTGGAAAATACCGTTCCTTTTGGCACGGGAAAATTTCGGAAACTCAAACCGAAATTTTTGGTTGAATGGATCGCACCCATTACCTGTAGTAGGTAGTCTCGTGGTTAGTATTTTCGTTCCTGACACGTTGGATCCGGGTTCGACTCCCCCACGGCGCATTATTTGTTGAACATTTTCTTTTTTTTTTTCTTTTTTTTTTCAAGATGTCTAGTACATTCCCTGTATTTAGCTGCACGTCCAAGTCCTGAAAACTCCATTTGAAGTTCATAGTTTGGGTTAAATTTCATGCCATGTGTCTTGAGAAAATCCTCCTTGACAAACGAACCGGAAACGAAGGTTTTTAAGACATCAATGTCCACTTGTTTCTGCCGTTGAGTATTCTCCAGATTCATTTCCTTCAATTCTAGACTTCAAAAGATGTCTTGCAATCCTTAACGGAGAAAAAACATTGCCTCGAAAGAGCCTACAACAGACGCCATTTTCTTTGTTTGGTCAACCATGCGTGAGTATAGGGCGTGGGAAAACGAGCCTGCAATGTCATATACGTTCTGACAACGTGGTAAAAAGAAAAAAAAATTCTGTGTACTGCGTGGTACTAGTAAGACTAAAAAAAATAAAAACAAAGTTCTTACTAAATGAGTATTAAGTCCCTTTCGACAAAAAAAAAAATCTTCCACATGTTTTGGGCTCAGCACTTCTTCTTCTTCCACTAAAGAAGAGTTCTGACAACGTGATGGTCAGCAGTTATTCCCATGAAAAAACTTACGGACTTACTGACCCTCTGGCATAGTACGGTTACTGACGTAACCACAAAAATTTGACAGGTTTAAATGTTGTCATACAAAGAGGCTTTGCAGGTTATCCTATAGATGTGCAAGATAAAAAAATCATCATCATCATCATCTCATTGTTGTTAATTTGAATGAATTTAAGATCATTTGTACCTTTTTGGTGAACTCCCAGATCTGTGGGTTCTTCAAGACTTCGAGTGGGCACATGAGAAAGCAATGGCTTAGTAATGAACTCCAGTGATGAGGGGTGCCCAGTACCTAACGACCCTTCAAGAAGAAACACATACAAAAGATATTATTTTCAACTGCAACTGAAAAACTAATTTCTAGCTTCTGTTGCAGTGTTGTATGTGCATTATTAGTAACTATATGATTTGTAAAACATTGTTTTTATTATTATGATTTTTTTTTTTTTTGGGGGGGGGGGGAGGGGGCATAGCCAGGTAGTCAGGCTCACATGAAAACTATCATTCCTATCATTATATTTTTTGCACAATACCTGCCCTGTCTTTCCCCCTGTTCCCTGAATCTATCTGTCAAAGTGTTCAAGTGGTTTGTTCACCCTGCCCCACTCTCCCCAAAAAGAGAGACAAAAATAACCCATAAATATTGTGACTGATTTAATTAAAAGGTAAAGTCTGCGTCGAGCCTACTAGTGGCTGATACCGCCGGAGCTTATCCCGGTTTCCGTAGCATTAAGCGACTAGGAGTATTTCTACTCCCCCCTGGATGGGATGCTAGTCCATCGCAGGGTTACCCCCAGCAGTATTTCGCCGGTACCCATTTATACACCTGGGTGGAGAGAAGCACTATGAGAGTTAAGTGCCTTGCTTAAGAACACAACACAGTGACCCCGACCAGGACTTGAACCCGGACCGTTCGATCCGGAGTCCAGCGCACTAACCATTAGGCCACCGCGCCACATACAGTCATAATTATCTCTTCTCTTATGTCCCACTTCTTATTTTTACATAAGTATAATAAATACATACTAAATGCACTGTACAATGTACCTTCTTGGTGAATGGTTACACCTTCTTCAGGTACTAGACAAGCTGAATGGGAAAGTGATTGACTGCATTCCACTGCTGAAAGCTGCACACTAGTGCCGAAAGAGCCTTTCAAGAAAAATCAAAATGCAACATTTGCTGAATAAAGTTAAAGAAACAAATTTACTCAGTTTCCAAACTGAGAACTTGTGAACTAGAAACATTTTTCATGCTCAACCACAGGGTTTACCCTTTCCTACAGAGTAACCAAGGAACATAATTATTTTCACAATTATTTTGATTTGCAAGATGCAGTGAGTGAAAAAAATCAAGTATTTAAATAAAATCATTAACCATAAATAATGATGATGAAAAAGTGTTTCATTAGTATTCTACTCTATAATGAAAATTAAAAGCCTGTCCATGGAGCCATGGTCAACCCATTTAACATTTAACATTTTGGATCAATTATCTCATTTTGATTGAATACTGGATTCTTCTTTTGAAGGGTGGATGTTTGAGGTGAAGAATGAGATCAAATTTCTATTGGTTTATTCACTACTTCAATACCAAAGCTTAAGGATACATTTGATACTACATGGTAGTATCATAAATCTGTTATAAAATTATTATCCAACTTTCTGACAAAACAGCAATAATGTACATGTATGTGTACTAAGCAAACAATTTTGAAAGCAATGGCCTAAACACAATAGCAGAGCAAAGAAAAGGAAGATTACAGTGTATAAAAAATTTACCGAAAGTGAGATTTAGCATCTTTTCCACAAGACAATCACACTGTTTCTGCCAGCTGAACTTCTCTGCATACTTTTTACGAAGATAATTTGCATCTTCAAGTCGTATCTCTCTGTCTTTTTGACGGGCAATTCTGATAGCCTTGGCCCATTCTTTAGGATCTTCTGAATCAACTACATGAGAGAAACCTGAAGGAACTTTCTTCAAAGCATCTCCAAGGCCAGAGTTGCCACTAACAAGAACAGGCAGACCAGCAGATAAAGCTTCAAGAGCAGTCAAACCAAAGCCCTCAGTCCTTGATGGCATGATTGCCAGATCTACCTCACAGAACAATTTGGCTAGTTGTTCCCGGCTTTCATTAAAGCGTCGAACAGTTAGCTGACTAGGGGGAATACCATGCTGGAGTAACTTTTCTGCTACCTCATCTTCTTTTCCTGCTGGTGCACCAACAAACAAGAGTTGATAGGATGTGTCTTTCAGTTCGGCAATTGCTTGAACAGCAATGTCATATCCCTTTAGCATGAAATCTTCATTATCACCACGCCCAAATACCAAGACAGAAAACTTATTTCTTTCTTCAGAGGCTTGTTTGACCCTGTGAAACTCAGTGAAAATGCTTGGGGTGAGATTTAAAACATCTTGATCTTTCTGACTAAAGCGGAGGTACCGAGAGTAAACATCGGCCAGTTTGGGTCCAACAGCAACAACTTGATCGGCCAGCTCACAGAGTTTTACTTCTGCTTGGTGCTTTTGCTCACCTTTGAAAACTGCTTCTTCATAGCTTTTGTACATTCCAAGTTCTTCAGGAGCAGTGTGAACAACTTGAATCCACTTAAAATCATGATGATGATGCTTAATGAGTGGTATCTGACGACCAAGATGAACTCCATGTCCTATTACACAGTGGGGAAGATGATTTTTAGGTAGAGAAGACAGCCAATCAATTGGCTCGAAGCCTGGAAGTTCTTCTGCTTCAATGAGCTGAACATTGTGGCCACCAGCAACTTTTTTATCATCTTCACTACACTGGGGGAGATAAACACTGACTTCCACATTGCGTTGCTTAGCTAGTTGTATTGCAAGTTCTCTGTTGATGGTTGACAAGCCTCCCTTTGAAGACTTCCACTCACTACTCAAAAGAGTAACTTTTAATCTTCTGTCAGTGGACAAGCTTGGTTTTTCTTCTTCAGGGCCTTCCTGTGATGTAGAGGCTAGACTGCCAAAGGGTGATTCCTAAAAAGAAAGATGAGCAAAATAAATCTAATAAGAATTTCACTGACTCCATGATTAACTTTTACATTCTTAAAAGGTAACCCTGAAAATGGTAGATATGTGTAAAATATACATAAATAATTCAGAGTTCAAAATAAATAACTGTGGAGCTCTGCTTTTAGGCTTGGCTTAATATTACATGAAATCAATGTTTACAAAGAAACATTTTCAGTTTCATGGTGAGTTAATTACTTTTGATGTTTGTAAATTATGCAAAAACTACCTTTTCCAGCCTGGACATCGCAGGAAGCCTTCAGAGAAAACCCTGACCGCTTAAACTAAAATTAAATTTAAAGAAAACAGCAGTTAACAAAAAATAAATACATGTTAAATACCAAAAGAGAAGCCTGGGTTTAAATACATTTGTCAAGGAGGTTGAAACAACATTTCCATGACATTAAATTATTCTGCTGGTCTTCAATAATTTCTTAAGTATATACAAAATTAAATATTTAATTTATAAACTTACATGTACCAGTTGTCATTGCATGTGCATACACTCTTGAACATCTTTAAGCATGTGACTTGCTTTCAAAAAATAGAAAACTGAAAAAAAAGATTGTAAAAAAATGTATTACAAAATGCAAGATTTTTATAAAGTTGAGTCTCCCACAGTGGCAGATCCAGGGGAGGGGCCCTGGGGGGATGGGCGCCGCCTTAATTTTTCAAAAATAGCGCATTTTCTTTGATTTGCCACAATTTTATCTTCACAGAATTCAACACAACATTCATAATCAAGTGCCCCCCCTCCCCCCCCCCCCCCCCCACTAGGTGAAGGTCTGGATCCCCCACTGTCCCATACATGTACATGTACAAATTAGTGTACCATGCAGATCGCAGAACAGCTTTGGCCTGCAAATTGTTGATAAAATGCAGACAATTATTCCCTTGATAAATAGCAACAATGGTACCCTTATAGTCTTTTTTTTTTCTGTAACCATACTTCAACAGTATTTGGTTTCCTTTTCCCTCCTTTTTATGCATTTTGTAATTGTATTTGTAATCAATAAATAATGTGAAATGAAAAATAAATATCAATAATTAATAATAATAATTAATAATAATAATAATAATAATAATAATAATAATAATAATAATAATAATAATAATGGAGCAATTACAGAATGCAGGGCCATTTTTGAAGCGATTTTATTTGGTGGCTCAACGGCCTTGCGGTTCGGCAGTCATTTTCAAGGATAAAAGAACAAGTAAATTATATAATTTGGTAGCTCAACGGCTCGGCAGCTCGTCAGTTGTTTTCAAGGATAAAACAAGTTAGGTATATATTTAAGTGGCTCAATGGCTCAGCGGCTCTTCAGTCGCTTTCAAGGATAAAAGAACGAGTTAGGTATACATTTAAGTGGCTCAACGGCTCAGCAGCTCAGCAGTCGCTTTCAAGAATAAAAGAACGAGTTAGGTATATATTTAATTGGCTCGGTGGCTCGACAGTGGCTTTCATGGATAAAAGATCAAGTTAGGTATACACTCAACTCCCAATAACTTGAACCCTCGCTAACTCGAACCTTGGATTAACTCGAACCAAAATCGATTTCCCCTAGATTTCCATCATACATTTACTGTAATTTTATAACTCGAACCTCCCGCTAACTCGAAGCAATTTTCGTTTCACTTCAGGGCATTTTCTATACAATTTTACCCTCAGTAACTCGAACCATGTCTGATCTGCCAATATGTAACAAGTCAAAACAAACAGTCTACTGTAGTCCAAAACATTGAAAGCAGCCATCTGAACTGTTTCCTTTCTGACTTTTACATTACACATGAAACGTGTCAGTTCAGCGTTAAATCAAAATGTCAATAAATTATGTTACGTTCCGATTAATACAGTAATTTAGAGATGCATTGTTTTATTTTCAGGCGACTTTTCTATTTGTAATGAAATTTGATTAAAATGTACACTGCATGAATAGAAAAACATTTAACACCATTTTTTTCCTTATTTTCGGTCATTTGTTCTCAACTCCCGATAACTCGAACTCCCAATAACTCAAACCTTTTTCATTTTCCTTTGACAATTCAAGTTATCGGGAGTCGACTATATATTTAGTGGCAAGACGGCTCAGCGACTCGTCAGTCACTTTCAAGGATAAAAGAACACGTTATAGGTATATAATTAAGTGGCTCAATGGGTCAGCGGCTCAGCAGTCGCTTTCAAAGATAAAAGAATGAGTTAGGTATATATTTAAGTGGCTTGATGGCTCAGCTGCTAAGCAGTTGCTTTCAAGGATAAAAGAACAAGTTAATAGGTATATATTGGCTCAGTGACTCATCAGTCGCTTTCAAGGATAAAAGAACAAGTTAGGTATATATTTAAGTGGCTCGACGGCTCAGTGGCTCAGCAGTCACTTTCAAGAGTAAAAGAATGAGTTAGGTATATATTTAAATGGCTCAACAGCTCGGTGGCTTGTCAGACTTAGCGTTACTTTATTAAAGAATTAAAGGATTAAAGAACGAGGTAATTATTCACCTGTAGGGCACTTGTTTTGGCTTATGGAGTAAAGAACAAGGTATATTCATGTGTAATGCGCTTGTTTTTTCGACAGCCAAGCCGACGAGCCAGCTGAATTATCTTAATAACAATTAAAAATAACTGCCGAGCCGCAGAGCCAGCTGAATAATATATCTTAGAAACGACTGCTGAGCCGCAGAGCCAACTTAATTTGTATAGCTTCAAAAGTGGCCCTGTATTCTGTACTTTAGCCATAATAACTAGGTATAGTTAACACTACAGCTGCCCCCACTGTTAATCTTTTTTTCTCAGTGCATCCATTAGTACAGTATATTATTTCGCTTGATATTTTGGCTATTCTATTTTCTTAATTGATTGAAAATCAGTTTTCTGTTTTGAACAGTCTTGCGATAATTCAGAAGAAAACACTAATTTTTCTCGTGTTCTGCTTACAAACTATCACTTGTTTCTGGCCCTTCTGATCTTTTTCAAGATCATGGGACGAGGACATGCCATTTAAGACAAACTTCTAGTATGAACTGTTGAAGCAAAGTAGATAAGTAAAAGAGAGCCAAACTATGCAAAAATTCTGAAGGATTAATAATACATAAATTTAATTACACGAACACGTCCCCAACTTTCCTGAGATCATTTTGCTTTTTGCTGTAATGAGTGATCTCAGCGAGGATAAACTTCGGTAATATTCAAATTCAAACGTTCTAAAACTACCAATTTAGACCAGCTGTTTTCAGATTTTTTTGTTTCAATATATTAGGGCTGGGAGCTCAAGCAACAATTACAAACTTGACAGCTGAGCTCGAAACAGATGCCAAAAGATTTCTCACCTCTGTCAATGGAAGCGCTTGCCGTGAGATTTGATTATCTCATTCAGACAAGTACTCTTTTGAATTCTCTTTCTTTCTTGACAAGTCTCAGATACAAATTTTATTTAAATGCCTGAAGACTGATCGAGTCTTTTATATTTTATTTCTACCACTTGAGTTTTTTTATTTACTGTTATGATGTTCCGCCTAAAAGCCGAAAGCACTAGATCGACAGCTGGCTAGTTATATATGTATGTCTTAAGTGGAAACTTTCTCACTTCTCTGCGAGTTTCAATGCTTGCGTTTTCTTTTAAAAATTTTCCTTCAAACCTATTGCAGCTGTTAACTTTATCTCTTGGTTATGGTCTGAGTTTTTCAAACTCCTCGTGTAAAGTGTGATTTGAACGAGAGTTGCTCGCAACACGCTAGCAAGAGAAATTTCTAGACCAGTATGCTGCGAGCGAATGAGAGCTGCTTGCAACACGCTAACAAGAGAAATCCAACTGCTGACCTGAATTATTATTGTGTGACCTTAGATTGTTTATATCTCTGAAATTGAAGGATGATGCACAAATGGTTCGGAGAAAAAGTGCAAAAAGCTGGCTGATTAGCCTCTCATGAATTAAGGTAGTTGCACTGGCAAATTTAGTACATTTTTGACAATACTAGAAACATGGATATTTTCATCCAAAATTCTTCAAACTTGCCACACACAGTCATTGTTATCTGGTGAATGAGTTGTCAACATTTTTTTTGACACAATGACACCTTTTCATGTTAATAATTAACTTTATTACCAACAGCGTATCTTAACATTTTAAAGTTTTTCCTGCAGCCATTTAGTTATTTGGCAATCATCAAAGTTTATTTCGATTCCTCATCAAATAACACAAAAATCTGTGCTTGCAAAATCGGATATTAAAATTTGTCAAAAAGATATAAGCAATTGTTTTTACCTTGAACATCTGCGGCCACCATATGGACAGTTTTGATGCTTGCTCGTGTGCCAAGCACACGATTGTAGTCTTTCACTAGTACGAACTACATGCCAAATTTCATTCGAAAATGTTTGATCATTCCAGAATAAAATGTGATTTTGTGAAACCCTGCTTAGCAAGAAACTCAAATTAAATTCCATTGTGGCGAAGATTCCGCGAAAAATCCGGCAAAATCTATGTTATTGAAGAGTTCGAAGCGCTTCGTGTTCAATGCCGCCATTTTGGATGGTATTTCCGCTGTTTAAAAGGTGTGCAGACCTCAAAACCTTTGTTTGTTTATCCGTTGCTAGGTGCGGCACTTGTCCCAGACTTCCGGTTTCTCGAACATTGACTTTTGAGGACTAGGGACAAGTTTCAAATCCAATATGGCGTATGGAAAGCAAATGGTGCTCGAACAATCAAAACAACGTCCTAAAGCAGCTATCGGATAGGAAATATCGTCGAGAAAAGCCAAGAAATGGACAAAGAGCCTAACAACCGACCCAGTTCCTCACTCGGAAATACTATTGACTTCCGGTAAATTGCCAAATTTTAACTTCACCGTTCTCGCTTCCTCGTGCGTATTTTGTCCCAAAATCGATATATCTATAAAATAGGAGCATTAAGGAACATGATAAGAAAGAAATTTGGGGAAAACAAAAGTACGAAATTTTGCCGGTGCAACTAGCTTAAGTCTTTTAGGGGTGGAGTGAAATAGAATATCACCCCCAAAAACAACTGCGTGACATTGGGCAGAGTGAAATATGATCGCCCCTAAAAATGAGTGCATGGGATGCTACTGAGGGATGGGCCTGACATGGCATTCCCTCTCTGGTATCGCATATATCATAAAACTCGAGCTGTACTACTGCCAGTGGAATTATTATTTAAAATAGGTCTACGTATATTCTACCTCTGATCGATCTGCAGTGTTAAAAGTTTACATTTTGTTGGTAACCTGCATTAATTAACACATGGTCTGCACTCTACAGGACTGAAATAGACTCATCAAAAACCCAACACGAATTGTCTTTCATGCACGACATATCGAAAACAAGAGATTTCATTTCCTCCTCAACATTTACGGGCGACAGCAATTTAAATTAAACCTATGTACAGGTATTTCCATCACCGGCAAACGCAATGTTGCTGCTCATGTTTTGGGAAATATGATAACGACTGATCTTTTTCGCATTTATATGTGTTCTAAATACAACATAAGTTCGGCACGCACGTAAAATTAATCTTCTTACCTTGGGCTTAGCTTAGCGATCTTTGATTGGTGAGCAAGGACGATCTTCGAGGAAGACAATGATGGTAAACTGCCAGCGGGTTGATATATGCAGGCTACATGTTGAAAACATCAGTGAAAACTTAATTTACCCCATGATTAAAGGACAGTTTAGCTTAGAACATTACAGAAAACCACTCAAACGAGAGTACAAACGAAAGCGAAAGAATCGTACGCACTTGAAGGGATAGACGAGAGGGCCCTACTTCAACCGTGAGACTGGAACCGAGTATCACGATCGCCGAGATCATCTTCGTGGAACTGTCGTCGGCAAGAACAAAATGGCGACCCACTGAAGTTGTGTTTTCTCAGAAAACTCGAGCGATTTCAATGAAGTCATTTTATTCTTTCTTGTTTTACACTTCTTATTAGCTCTTGTTTATATGGAGGACCCATTCTGATCAGTAAGACGGCATCACAAGGTAGGTCGATGAAGGAAATTGTTTTTGTTATGTTTCCTTGAGAAAAGGGCCCTCTGATCTATCTCCTCTGTGGCATAGATCAGAGGGCCCTTTAATTTTAGGGTTTTTTATTACATATTCAGCTTTTAGCTGAGGGTTAAGAAAACTGGGGTATTTGACTCTACCTGTGTGACATGTTCACCACATTTAGCAGCATTTAGCATTTAGTAAAAGCTAAAGAAGTCAACAAAATGCACACCTTTGAAAAGGGAAAAAGTCATGTATTTGCTTTCGCTACTGGGCAGCATCACAAAATTTTGGTACAAATGATAAAAGGAAATCGTTCAAAAATCACTTTGTTGGACACTTCCTTTATTTATTAAAATAAGGCTAATTTACAAATAGGGAGAGTTTTCTCCCTTGACATCACAAACCAAAATAATACAGTCAACACCAGAAATAGAAGTACACATTTCATTCTTTATGTTTTGACACTGATGAATACCAAATGTCGTAAACGTATCCACCACATTTCACAGATACTGAGGTGAATAATTGTTTAAGTACTGTATATACAACTTGTTGGAAATTACTGTCGGCCAAAATATTATATGCCAAAATGTCCAGCCAATTTTGCAATATGTTTGGACATGATGTCCGAGAACTTACGTGACTACGTCTTGGAAAATTTTAACGTGTCTGATTTGAAATGGGAATTGAGGTCCGACCAATTTTCTAATAGGTCCGTTCAAAATAAAAGTTTGGAAGGACACATGCCCTTTTAAGAAACAAAAATTATTTCCAGCACTGATATACCACAGAACTCGAATAACTGGCTGAAAACATTATTTTAGTAGCCAAAACAACAAGTGAAGTCAATTTGTTTCTCTTCAGCTGCTTGGAGGTCATTTCTATCAGAGCCCAGGATAAGCACCATTCACTTTTGTGATATTTACTAATATTGATTTAAAGCAATTTTTTGGTCTGATCCATTGAAAAAAACATTCCAGATATAATTCTCTTTACTGATTTCTCTCGTTCACCGGCCCACAAAGCTATTTCTTCCTATGACGACATTCAAAACACATCCACCTCTTGTTATTATTGATAACCGAGTCAGGAATATTGGCACAATCTGGATGGTACCATTCACTGCATTTGCCATCACACAGAACATACTTAGTGTTGTCATTTGGGAGTCGACATGTGCAATAGATTGGTACAGTCCTGCTAGCAACTGGAACAATAACAAGTGGCACTCTCTTCTTTGTTGTTGGAAACTCTTTCATTTCCAGTGCTTCTAAACAGCTCACCAGGTGACTGCGCATGGCTCTCTGGTCATATTGTGTCGTGGTGGGGTTTTTACCATTACATAAAGTGGTTGCAAAGGCTATGGCAAAGAGTGCACAATCATTTGAGCCTTTCTGCTTTTGGACTTTCTCATTGATGATTGTCACTGTTTTCCCCTTGTGATGCAACATTCTGCAGGCATGCTGAATAGCTTTAATGCTGGGTTTTCCGAACAGGCTGTCATAGACTTTCACAGTACCAGGAGGACAGGACAGTGTGCTGATACACACCCAATGTGCGCCAGTATTGATAATTTGTACAAATTCACTTGTGGCAGGGGTGACCAATTTGCCAACTATGGCTGGGTCTTCCAACCCATCAACCAGGGGAAACTTCATTTTCAACAGATTTTGAGCAGCCTCTACTTCTGAATCATATAGCCACCCATTAGGCTTCAAAATAAGTTTTTTACTGTCTGCATGAAGTGTAATTTTTCTTCCAGTAATGTGGTCGTTGTGATTTATCCACACAGCAGTATCTGGAGAGTTTTCATCTATGATAATCATATTTTCCTTGTCTTGTTTTGATGGATTAGCACTACCAGTAACTTCTGGCAAGTCATCTCCTATGAATTCTGGCTGATGGTCAATTTTGGCCTTTTTATAATGGACAGGGCAGTGGCCTTCCATACCTTTCTGTCGTTTCAAGCTGTTTCCCTTCTGGTCGACTCTGCCTTTACATGTATCTGTTAGTGGATTAAGAGGCTGATTTGTTGGTGGATGAAGAGGTTGATCTGTTGGTGGATGAAGAGGTTGATCTGTTGGTGGATCTGCAAGTGCAGGTTTTGAGGTAGACTCATCATTTTTGAGGATTGCATCGGTAACTTGTTGTGGACTTTGAGGAGATGCTGCTGAAGATGTTAGATTGCAATCTTCTGGCAAAATATCTCCTACTATTTCCACCTCAAGATCCATTTTTGTGGGTTTTGAATTCTCACTTGTTTTAAAAGGGTCCACATGCCATCCCTCTTTTAAGTTGGTTGCTACCTGCCCAACTCTTCCTGAATATTTATTTTTGCGTCTTGCTAATGGTAGGCGATTGTGTGTGGTTTTGGATGTTTTCTTGGACTGAACCTTTGGTGCATCCCTTGGTATAGGTTTTGTGGACTGATATGGATTCTGTTCCAAAATAAGACCATTATATGCCTTTGGCACTGAATTCTTCATAAGTACGACACACCTTTGAAGAGTTTTTCTGACCTGCTCAAGTGTATCAGGGTCATCCACTATGAATGTAAGAGACTTGGCTTGATTCATAAGATCTCTGCACTGTGCTGCCACTGTCTTGTTAAATCTCTTGGGATAGGGTAGATTTTCTTTGTTGTTTTCTCTCTCTTGGGAATGACTTTCTTTAGTACCATCTATGACTGGTTCTTCTTTGGAAAACTCTGCTGGCTCTACATGCAAGTTATCGATTGGAAGGATGACAACTTCATCAAGTGTAAAAAATGGAGAATTCCTGTATTTCTTGCTCAGTGACTCAAACCCCCAGTCAGGCTTATGTTTGAATATAGCAAACATATGTTTGCATGGAAGGTGGGTGCGTTGCCAGTCGTCACACATGCATGATGGCGTTGCATCTTGTCCACCAAAGGACACCTTATACCATACTTTCAGCATGGGTGTTTGGCTGTGCACTTCAAATTTTCCATCACCTTTAGAGATTACATGGTGAGCAGGGATTGCATTGGCTAAATCTGTCTTGTCCAAACAGTGCTGTACTATGTGGCGCGGTCTGTTGTAGAGGTAAGGTGGCATCTTTGGATCATACCTTTTGTAGTTTTTGGACCGCCTTGTGTTCTCATCAACATACCTACAAAAATTTAATCATACCGGTATCGTAACTGTCATTCCAGTAATTCTCCACAGGCAATTCTCTGCTCATCGTGATAGTGGTGAGCAGAGAAAACTCCTTTATAAGGTGAGTAAGGTGAGAACAGAGGAATTCTTGCTCTGGTTTGGGGAGGGGAGGGGGGGGGGGGGGTGGGGGGCAGAGAGATACAAATATCTTCCAGGATACTATCAATGGTTGACCAGATACTGTCAATGCTTGACCTCTTTTCGCTCAAGCAAGGGACTCTATATAATTTATAAAGTACATACAGGTCTGTACATGTATGTGATTTTCTGGCATTACTGACAGTAGTGCCTGAATAATTCATTTTTATATCATATGAGCTTACTTTGTGTACTTGTCTGGCAGGAACTGATCAACCAGAATCGTCAGCATGGTACTAAGGTTGGCATTTCTATTTCCTTCCAGGTACTCATGTTTAAAAGATTTGTTCTGCCTTTCAACTCCATTGGTGGTACACACAGAACACAGTAGACGGTCTTTTTTAAATGCCCACACCCACCGCTAAAATAAAATGGAAGAAAAAGGAACATTAATCCTCACAAAAAATGACCAGTTAAACAAAATATGTTGTTTACATCACTGCAGGTTTGATTGACTGTTGCAGAAATAAATTAAAATAATTTGTAACCCTGGTACACGAAGGTGTTTATGTTTCTGTTACAGGTCAAAATTAGCCTTAGGTCATTTCTTCCAACCTACATGATGTAGGTAATTCCTTTTTAAACCTAGGCTCTTATTTTCTTTTAACCTAAGTAGAAGCTACTATCCCCTCTCCCAAGTATATCACCTATTGTAGCATTATTTTTTTTTTACCTTTTTACACTTCTAGGATTTGAATTCTAAACCCCACCACTTAGGAAACGTTGAGTGAACCACCATTTTTTTTAAATATATGACTCCAATCTAAATTGTAACCCTTATAAGGACCCTAAGTTTTACCTAGGTTAAATCAATAACCTGGATATTGTATCATATCTAGTAAGTAATATTTTTTTGTTTACTTTTCATTGTTGGTTTGACAACAAAGTAAATTTTAACAATAATATTGTTGAAATCTTGTTTGGGAATAGGGAATGCTGTCAATTTGCACCTGTGGCACATGTGCCAATCAAAAAATAATTACCTAGTATTTATTGATTGGTACATGTACCACAATGCAAATTTGGATTGCTCCCTTTTTGTGTTTCATATTACAGTAGGTAATGCAAAGTGCATGTGGAATAAACCTTGTGTACCTTGTGTTCCCGTATCCAAGTGTTGTGAAACCACAGTTGAGAAGCTTTTAGCTCTGGCCTTTTCCACACCTCCCATTCCTGTAAATCAGCAAGGGCCTTTTTGTATTCGTTTTCTGTAGCAGCATGGGCAATTCTTCGAAAACGACACAGAATCTCTTTCTTGAATAGGCTTGCTCCATTGGCACCTTTTGAGAACCACCTCTCCCAATTAATTACAGTCTATACTGCCTTTTACATCATGTGCCCTTTGCATTAAGGTAAAAAAAAAATGAATTATTAAATTTAATACCTTGAATTGTATTGTTATGAGAGGGTTGGCTTTACCAAAAGCATTCAGCAAATTTAAGTAAAGAATATGAAAAGCATAATTTGCCTTTTTGGCTTTCATGGTTGCTTTTATAATTGACACCACTGACCTCTTCCCTCTCTCCCCTGAGTAGCAGAGGCACTTACTGGTAGAGTAAATTGGGTATTTTCATTGTTGAAATATTTGCCCAGGGTTTTTACAAAAGTGAATTTCACTTTTTCATAATAGCATTAAAAACATATAGCTTTTTTTATTTCTACTCTCTCACCTGGAAACAACCGCTCCACTGCACCAATTTCAGCCTCACTATAATCAACCAGAAAGGATTTAGGTGACCAGTCAGGGTTCCAATCTGAAATGACTTTCAGGGCTTTCTCGATTTCAGTGCTTGCTTCACTTTGTAACACAAAACTGCCAACAACCTGATAGTCCACATTGGTTTTTACAACTAGGAAAAACAATGGAAGGGCATATTTTGTTTTGTGCGATAGGTGGCGTCAAGCAGACTTAGCTCATTTCCATAGCGATTTAACAGTCTTCTTTGCCACTTAGTTTGATGGACAAACAAAAGACCCTCCTTTCCACTGTCTACTTCTACAACTTCTTCTTCAGAGTCGTCCTCGTCATCACCCCCATTCTCACAGCTTTGTTGAAAGTCAGTCTGCACTTGTACATAAGGATGGTACATAAAGAAATCTTCAGGGTTTTCTTGCTTCCAACCTTCGATTTTCTTATCCAAATTTTCTTGGTCAACCTTTGAATATCTGTTTTTCACTACACACTCATAAATTGTGTTTCTTAAGTCGACTTTACTGGGAAAGAACCTTCTGTTGGATCTTGATGGCACAGGCCCTTCCTTAAAAAGGATTTTGGTCACGTAATGTCGAAGGTGTCGACGCATCTCATTTACTCCACGCACCCCTTCATCCACCAGTTCTTTAATTTGTGCCCTTAGGCGAGGATCCATTCTTTGAAGGAAACCTGCATTCTGAAACAAGAAGATGAATCATTCAATTATTACAGTGTATTATTAAGTGTAAATAAATTAAATGGAAGAGGTAACCCGGGATCAAGCTACTGAAGGCTGATCGAAATACAAGGTATATGTTTCAGAAATACGTTTAAATCACAACTTTATTTAGAAAATGTACAGTAAATTGGTCGCTCTTAAAGTTAACGCAATGATTTCATGGGTCCATCTTTAGTAAGGTAAAAGTCACAAAGGAATTTCTCCAGACTTCTGTTTTCGTTACACACCGTAACCAGTATGTTGCTATGGTGAAAACGTCACACTACACCCAATCATTTCGGAGGGTAAACTTCCTCAGTTCACTCACACTTTCTCAACATTTATTTACCGAAAGAAGACCTTTACCGGCCTGTAAACGAAATGGGACTACTTCACACCGAGAAAATACAAGATAAACCTCATCCGTACGCTACCTTTTCGTTGTTTCCGGGGCGCATTTGCTCGTTACCTTCTCAGCTGCGCTCTTCTTTGAGATAACTGAGGAAGTTGCTGTCACAAAACGTTCACATCATCATCATGCGAGCCGCAAGGGGGGTCTGGGGGCATGCCCGCCCAGAAAATTTTGAAATTTAGAGGCTCAGAAATGCTCTTTTAAGCATTTTCCAAAAATCCAAAAAATTAATATAAAACAGTCCAGAAGTATTAATGTTTATGCATTTGCTATTGGCTGCCTAGTCCCATGTCTGACTACCTTCAAAACGGACTCAGTGCTGTCTGAGAGAGCCAAAGTTTTCAAAATGTTCTGTGGAAGGATATCTCCTGGTCACCTTCAAGCTCACGCCTGCGGCGCTCATATCATCTCATGATCACCTATGTCGCTCTAATGTACCCGCTGCCCCTCCCAATCAAAATCCTGGCTATGGGTCTATATGAGACTATACGGAAAACATTCGTCACTATTTACCAAGGAAAGAAATGAAGCATCTTACTTTATATATATTGTCTTGAACTGTCATTAAATTACAGAGCTATTGTAGGGTTTAAACATTTATTAACGCTAAAATTGATTAAAGGAGCAATTAAAACACACGATATGCATGAAAATCCCTAAATTAAAACGATGGTCAAAATTAGCTCCGATTGCAAACATTCAAAGTTTCTATTTTATTCTTATAATAGCAGTTGATGTCAAGTGCATAATTAGAGTATAAGTTTGGAGCACATATATAATTTTGAATCCTTTCACTCGCAAACGCGCATTTTGGTGCTATTTGGAGGCGCGGTCATTGAACCACTTGTGACGTCATCAATTTGCACGTCAGTGGATTTTTGTGATGATCAGCTGATAGAGCTAGGATTGACCTTTCTACAGGGCTGTTCATTTTGAATATCGGTTGCATTCTGACAGAGCTAATCAAAGAAAAACGCGATCCGTTTTGGGTGCAAAATCGGTGCTCAAACAGGCCAATACACCTGTAATTGATCATGGCCTCCTTTTCAGGGTTTTCCAACTATTTCTGAAGTCCAATTTTTGGCTTATGCGCATGCACCAAAGTGAAATATTGTGCCATTTTATATGGAATCTCTGTCAAAATGTTGCTACAGTGTGAAAAAGTGCTTTTTTAGCCAATTTTAGGGGATTTCAGGATCTTAACACCAAAACTTCAGTTTAACGGTTGAAAAAACGCGTTTTTTCGCGAAATTTTGCACGTGAAAGGGTTAACATGCAAGAAATTTCTTGGTGGATAAAAGAAAATGACTGAACTTCTTGCATGATTTTCCTTTATGTAGTATGATACTACAGAAAGGAAAGGGTATAATCTGAGAGCGATAACGCTCCCTAAAGCGTTCAGTCCATATCCTTGTTCTACTTGAGCTGCGCATGCGATCTAGAAAGGTGTCCACTCTACCGCGCGAACTGGTCCGCGAACTGTGCTTCCTGATGTACGTGCAGTCTCGTACTCAGGCCTCCCCGTCGTTGCTGCTGACAATTAGAAGAAGCCACACCAGGAAAAAGTTGTAACTGAACAACCAAAATTTGTCATTGTAAAAAGAAAAAAAAAACAAGTAAAAAAAGCATTAAAATACGTGAAAATGTGAGTCACCAGGTCGAGTAAAATAGTAAGACTTGGTGAGTAAGAAAGTTTACTCGTCATCGAGTCAATTAACCCATGCCCTTCGTACCTTTGACTTAGGGTTCGAAAATCGTATTTTAGTACCGGTTAGAAAATTCCATTGCAATTAAAACAATGGAACGATTGTGGTACTACAAATGGTACGTTTTCAAAAGAGCACGAGTTGTGACCGTACGCTTCTATTTCTATCGCCCTGAAGCACCGTGAGCTTTGACGATCAAGGAAAGGCAACTACCACTAGCCACATCTTTCGGCATCGTCACGTACACACGAGGAGTCAAGTCTTCTGTGACTAGTTCTTGCATCAAGTCTCCTGAAGAGTTTACACGTGAAGACTAGGCGTCAACCTTTATGTTTCTAAGCCTTCTAAAAAAATACATTGTCTGTTGTGTAGTGAAACATCTCGTGCGTAATTCTATTGAGAAAGAAACGAAAATTTCACTCAGAAAGTACAAAATCTCGTATATTCTTTTCGGGTAAAAATGACTCAAGTATTACATATGCAAAACATTTTATTACAATAGATCTCGTCTAACAACCTACAATTTCGTTTCTCCACTCCTAAGTGGATGTTACATTTGAGGATGTTGAATGTTAATTACGTAGTAACAATGTCCAGCTATAAATGTTCTTCACGTTTTGTGTTTTGATGTTTTGATACAAAACAACGTTTTACAGGACTACACAATGTATAATCGAACTAACTCTAATACATACTTGATATTACTGTAGTAAATATTGACAATAAATGTTCTTCACGTCCTCTGAAAAAATGCAGACAATGCTAATGTTCGAGGACATTTCAAAGCAATTGGACTCCGAACTCTAGAAAACAAAGAACAGGAAATGCGATCTTTCCCGTTGCAAAATTCAAATTGGTTTCGGTCCTCGAGATCAGTGACATTTATGTACAACGAAAGCTTCATACGTGTACTTAAAGCTGACTTGTTTTTCAAGTGACTAAACTAACGCCTCTCTGTATCAGTTTTTGAACAGGTTTGTAACAAAAAATCAAACCAATTGTGACACCTCACTTAAAACCATTTCAATTCGTTAACAGGCTGTTTCAGCTCGTATACTGGGAGGCGTTTATTTTCTTGCTAACACAGTAACGAAACCCTTGGTAGCAGTGACTTTTTGGGGACATTCCAGGAATGTTTTCAACTACATTACAAATTCTGGATTGTCTAATCAAACATTGGTCCTGCAGTGTACACTAAGCAAGACTAAGATGGTAACACGAAGTACCCCAACATGAAACAAAGGTGAAGTAAAACGAAAGACAGTTCTCACAAAACAAACTACGTATGCTGCCAAACAAAAAGAGAGTTTTGAAAGTGTCACAGTTATGTCCAACGCCCCAACATAGTAGTTGTCGGATAGTGTGGCTACCCGGAAATTTAGCGACGTAACACCATTTTAACAGTAATTATTTTACAGTTTCAACCTTTTAGAGTGGTTTTACTTAACCCGTGAAATAGAAACTAAACTTTCAAATACTATTAGACACTAATTTCATTGTCTTCTTTTGTTTAGTTTTGACTATTACGCAATAATTGCTAGATGTTGCTTCACGGGTTAAATAAAATCACTCTAACTACAATTACATGATTCAGTTAAGCAAATACCTTGAGAAAGGAATATTGGCAAGCTTAATGGAGATCTCAAATCTTTCAAGTCATGTGTTGTATCGACGGATACTTGATCAGCATTAACAACCTGTGCCCGGTTTGTTAAAGGACGAATAACACTATTCACCGGATAAATCACTATCCAGTAGCGCAGCACTTATCCACTGAATAGCGACTTATGGGGTGGATAGCGTTTTTCTCCTTTTGAACACTATAAATTGAAAGCAAATGAAAATTCATGAAAATTGCAAGTTTGAAAGGACTGGAAATCCTTCTTCAAACGCTGCATTCGCACATGATTAATAGAGGTAAATAATTATGAAGCCAGCAAACATCAAAGGAGCAAGATATTGGAAGGTCCGTGACCGTGCACATCTTCTGTTTTGCGCTCATACACTATGCTTGAGTTACATAATCATAGCGATAACGGGAAATACGTCTGCGTTCGCAGGCTTTAGGGAATCTTTGTTACAATATTTGCCTCATTTGCATATGCGATTTAGTTTCTAATCGAGCTACAATGAATTCTGAATATTGAAAGAACATGGCACGAATAACTTTCGCTATACATTTGAGCCCGATGTATTATATTCTTGGTTTTCATGTTACGTCATAAAATTCTGAAATCAAAATTTAATAGGCCTGCTAAACTTTTGATATCACTAGGTGTAAGATAAACTACAAATATATCTTTTCGCAAATTTCCAGCTTGGTTGTGCCCTTCGTTTTAAAAACAGAGCATTTTGAATATTCGAGTTCTCCGCCGTATGTGATATCAAGCTGAGTGCCGTGACAAAGTTGTTTTGATTCAAAAAAGGCCTTTCCTTTCCATTTTTGCAGATCGAACATTCCCAATGAAATAAGTGCTGTTTATGTGAAAATGTAATAGATCATGAGCCAAAAGTAGTCGCTATTAATAGGAAAATTAAGTTCCAGATGGTTTCTCTGACTCACGGCGGCCATATTTGTGCCCCTCGGAAGGACACAAATATGGCGTCTCCATACTGAGCTTTATAAGTTTGCGTGGAAAGTTTCGGCAAACAACTCGCAAACGGTGCACCGCACAGACCTGAGATTTGGACAAATCGTTTATCTATTTATCTTCTATAATATCTGAAATTCATAGCTTCTGTCGTTGAATGGTTTCGATTTTATTTTTTTATTGCGTGACAGTGAAAACCACCAATACTTTTTCAGTGACGCGAATTTAAGAACACAAAATGTTACAAAGAATGTATGGGCTCATTAGTGCTTTTGCCATCCAGACATTTTGCATAAGTTGAACGCTAACATCTACTTCAATATTACAGGCAAAGAGCTTCAAATTTCGCAAATAATTAAGTTTCACAAGCACTTTAAACATCTGGAGTCAATTCGTGTGTAGTATGATGCCTTCTTTGTGCAACGTTGTATGCTAATGAGGCAAAATGTAAACAATGACGCCCTATTACACGTAACCACCCATTGTATGTTCTCAGGTTTTGTGCAGGGTCAACAAAATAGCGAACAACAAGAACATATAACAAAGAACTTTGCCAGGCTTCATAACCATTTCCTTCTATTAACAATGATTAAAAGATACCATCTAGCCATGCATACCTCTTTACATTCAACACTTCATAAGAATGAAAATTTACATTATTCCATGCCAACGAGGCCGATGTAAGTAAATTGTCTGTTTATAAACCAAGAAATTAATCGCAGATTTTAGAAAACCTTATCCTCTCCATACAGGCTTAGTGATACGCTAAGCGAAGTCAATGTCTTGATTTCTGCCAAGCGCTGCAACAATTCGTATTCACCGTCTCTTCTTATACCGCTGTGGGTATTAAACGAGAGTCTGAGTGTTGCTAATGAGCTACTTTGCACCAAACCTTCAGCCAGACCATGTCCCCATTCAACACCCGCTTCCGCGTAGTCATGGACTGTAAGACTGAATGTGGTCAATGACCTGTTTTGAGCCAAACCGTTCCCCAGACTGTATCCCCAATTTCCTCTTGTGCCAGCGTAGTCGTGGACTGTAAGACTGAATGTAGTCAATGACGTGTTTTGAGCCAAACTGTTCCCCAGATGGTATCCCCACCCTCCTCCTGTGTCAGCGTAGTTGTGGACTGTAAGACTGAATGTAGTCAATGACCTGTTTTTAGCCAAACCTTTCCCCAGACCGTATCCCCACACTCCTCTTGTGTCAGCGTAGTTGCGGACTGTAAGACTGAATGAAGTCAATGACTTGTTTAGAGCCAAACCGTGCCCCAGACCGTATCCCCACCCTTCTCCTCCTGTGCCAGCGTAGTTGTGGACTGTAAGAGTGAATGTAGTCAATGACCTGTTTTTAGCCAAACCGTTCCCCAGACCGTATCCCCACACTACTCTTGTGCCAGCGTAGTTGTGAACTGTAAGACTGAATGTAGTCAATGACGTGTTTTGAGCCAAACTGTTCCCCAGATGGTATCCCCACCCTCCTCCTGTGTCAGCGTAGTTGTGGACTGTAAGACTGAATGTAGTCAATGACCTGTTTTTAGCCAAACCTTTCCCCAGACCGTATCCCCACACTCCTCTTGTGTCAGCGTAGTTGCGGACTGTAAGACTGAATGAAGTCAATGACTTGTTTAGAGCCAAACCGTGCCCCAGACCGTATCCCCACCCTTCTCCTCCTGTGCCAGCGTAGTTGTGGACTGTAAGACTGAATGTAGTCAATGACCTGTTTTTAGCCAAACCGTTCCCCAGACCGTATCCCCACACTACTCTTGTGCCAGCGTAGTTGTGAACTGTAAGACTGAATGTAGTCAATGACGTGTTTTGAGCCAAACTGTTCCCCAGATGGTATCCCCACCCTTCTCCTCCTGTGTCAGCGTAGTTGTGGACTGTAAGACTGAATGTAGTCAATGACGTGTTTTGAGCCAAACCGTTCCCCAGACCGTATCCCCACCCTCCTCTTGTGCCAGCGTAGTTGTGGACTGTAAGACTGAATGTAGTCAATGACGTGTTTTGGGCCAAACCGTCCCCCAGAAGGTAACCCCACTCTACTTCTGTGCCAGCGTAGTTGTGGACTGTAAGACTGAATGTAGTCAATGACTTGTTTTCTGCCAAACCGTCCCCCAGATCTTTTCCCCAATCTCCTCTTTTGTCATCGCAGCTCTGGACTGTAAGATTTAGTTCATTAAGTGACTTGCTTTCCGAGAATAATTCACTTAGTTCATCTCGGGTCGTGCTACCGATGTTATCTGAATGTGTAGTTGATGTGGGACAAATATTCCCAGGAGGGAAACATTCAAAACCTTCTGTGACCAAACCGTGCACGTTCAGAATAAAAGACTGCATTAAACCTTCTTCGCGTAATCTTTGAAGGGCAGTTCGTCCATAACTCGAAGTTTCGCCCCACAGGTTTATGGTCAGTGTAAAGAGTACATTGTTTGCCACAAAGAATTTTACCAGACAATCAGCAACGCCATCGCTTACTTTGCCGTGGACATTCAAGGTGAGACTAGATAACGGCGAAATTTTAAGCAAGTGACCTCCAATGGCTTCTGTGTTATAAGTGCTCAACTCACCCCATATGTTTATTGCCAAGGTCTTTTTTAAGACGTTATCGTTTGAGATCGGATTAAGGAGCGGAGCCGAAACATTTGCAAATTTTCCTTGCACATTTGGGTGGAGCACCAGAGACTTCCATGAATTATTTTCTGCTAATACGTAAATCTTATCTACCATCGCTATCCAATGTTCTGGAACATCTCCAAAAACTTTGAACATCAGAGAGTGCAAAGTTCTGTTTTCTTGAAAACCTTTCACAAGCGATTCCGCCCCAAGGTTGCTCAGACTTCCATGGGCAATAACAGTAAGAGACTCCAAAACGGTATCTCCCAAAAGGCCCTCACTTAAAGCAGAAGCTAAGCAGTCTTCCACATTTCCGATCAGCGAGAAAGAAATCAGCGATTTGTTGGATAACAAAAGTTTTAAAGACTGACCAACAGTGTCACTCAAAGTACCATAAAACTCAAGGATGACTGACTTCAGCTGTATACTTGCTGATAATCCAATATTAACAGCACGGGCCCAACCATCCTTACTTTCGTTCATTAGTTTTAACCTCACAGTTGTTAGTGAATAACAACATGCTAGACCTCTTCCGAAGGTAACAGCAATATCAGGAGGAATACTCTCAAATACTTCGAGAGTAAAGGAAGAAAGGGACATATTAGAAGCCGATAAGCCCTTCTTTAGAGTGCTTGCTAATAAACTTGTTACCTTGTCAGTAGAAATGAAAAGATCTCTCAGGGCTTTGTTGTTAAGAATGCGACGTACTTCACTTGCACGGTCTTCTGTTAGAGTGTGAGCTTCAGTTAGCATCAGTTTAGTAAGGTGATTCCTTTCAAGTGAAGAGCAGGCCTCGTGTGCATAGCGCACAAATCTCAAAGTGTGCCCATCTCTCAAGCTCAACTCTAAACTTTCTGGTAATGGAATACACCGCCAAACAACCGTTGCTAATTCGTCAGCCGCCCCACTCTCTTTCAGAAGTTCCATTAGGAACACACAGTCTTCTACTTCAGGAGATTGCCAGTTCCAATCTCTGTTTAGAAGCTCTCCCACCTGCTTGAAAAACACTGCTCCATCTTTGCCAAGTATACCAGCAACAAACAAAAACACTTGGCGGTATTTACGCGTAATACCTCTGTTGCCTAGTTGAAAGTAATCAAAAACGTCGATTCCTTCTTTCAGCATCTTCACAGTTGTTAGTGAACTACATGATGATAGACTTCTTCCAAAGTTAACAGCAATATCAATACTCTCAAATACTTTGAGAGTAAAGGAAGAAAGGGACAAATGAGAAGCCGATAAGCCCTTCTTTAGCGTGCTAGCTAATAAACTTGTTACCTTGTCAGTAGAAATGAAAAGATCTTTCAGAGCTTTGTTGTTAAGAATGCGACGTACATCACTTGCACGGTCTTCTGCTAGAGTGTGAGCTTCAGTTAGCATCAGTTTAGTGAGGTGAGCTGGTGCTAAATTCCTTTCAAGTGAAGAGCAGGCCTCATGTGCATAGCGCACAAATCTCAAAGTGCGCACATCTCTCAAGCTCAACTCTAAACTTTCTGGTAATGGAATACACCGCCAAACAACCATTGCTAATTCGTCAGCCGCCCCACTCTCATTCAGAAGTTCCGTTAGGAACACACAGTCCTCTTCTTCAGGAGATTGCCAGTTCCAATTTCTGTTTAGAAACTCTCCCACCTGTTCGAAAAACACTGCTCCGTCCTTGCCAAGTATACCAGCAACAAACAAAAGCACTTGGCGGTATTTACGCGTAATACCTCTGTTGTCTAGTTGAAAGTAATCAAAAACGTTGATTCCCTCTTTCAGCATCTTGCGTGCAAGGTATACCGCAGCTAAAAACTCCTGAAACGTCTTGTGAAGAAAGTGAAACTGATGTCGTGGATTGAGCTTCTTAACACTAGCTTCCATGAAAACAACGCCCAATTTAACAGTTGGAAAACCTCTGCCACTTGTTTTCAGTTTTTCTAGTTTGTCCAGTTCCTCTTCCAGAAAAGAAGGACGATCTTCTACGAGACATCTCCAAGCTAACTCTCCCAATGCGAGTGTGCTAGCTTCAAATTGATTCTCTAAAGCCCTATCATCGTGGTAAACTTCCAAATTATTTTTGGAGCAAAACCTTCTTAGCAGGCATCGGAAAATGACTTGATAAAGCTCTGAACGATTAGATGGCAGATCCCCCTCAAAGTCTTCATAAACAACACAAAGAAGAAGTAAGTTTAATGGATTGTTTCGTAGCGCATGAAGAAAAATGTTTTCATTAATCACTTGAATAAGACTTTCTCCTTTTAACAAATCTTCTGAATCAACATTTTTGAAATGCTTCCTGATGTACTGACAAGCATCCTCAATTGTGAATCCATTTATCTGTAAAAGACTGTCAAAATCATAGCCCTTCCGCACTTCGATTCCCTTCTCTTGACGCGAGGTGGCTAAAATCGAACAATGTGACAAAACTTTTCTTCTCAAAAGTTTATCTACAAATTGTTCGGCTAATTTGGGTAATTCATCAAGGCCATCCAAGATTATAAGAATTTGGGCCTGGTTCTTATCATCCCTGATGTAAGCCATTATGTCTTCCTTCTTCTCTTCCGTCATGTCCTCAGGTAGTAATTGATCATCGATAGCTTGCATTACATCTCCATCCATGTCGCGGCATTTTAGAAGAAACATCAGCTGAAATACAGGGAAATCATGCTTCTTTGGTATTGCTTTTCTTGCCCAGTCGTTTGCTATTTTTAGGCAGAAAGTTGTCTTGCCGATGCCTGGGCTTCCCTCTACAAGCACCATTCTGGCCTTTTCTTGAGTCCCTTTCCCAAACATGTGGAGGAGTCTTTGGAACCAGCCAGAATTCCCATCCCGTTCGCCAAGATTAAAAATTTCATACATGTGAATCTCTTTATCAGTGAGTTGAAAAGTACCTTTTCTTCTCCATTTGACTTCCAACCTGGTGTAGACTTCGTCGAGCGGTAAATGGATGGTGTTGTCCCAAATAAGTGGTTTCAAATTAGAACGTCTAATGTATTCGTCTTCCAGAAGTTTGCAGAAAGCAGTAAGTGAATCACCTGTAAGTGAAGAACATGACAGACATTCCTTCCTGTTATTGGTTAACTGAAACCCTGAGTACTCCAAATTACAGCATATTTTAACGCAGAGGTCATTCATTTACACATGTAACTCACAAGTGGGAGGCTATACATTGAGCAAAGTTAACTCAAACACACAAGTACACTGAAGATTATGCAAGTATGGCAGTAATACTGATATGCCTGGTGCATTACAGTTCAAGCTGCAAGTTTGAAACTACAGTAGTATGTTTAGGACAACCTGAAACTCGAAAAAAATCAGTGACTGATAGTCAACTCTTAAAACATGACAAAGACATAAGATAATTCCTTAAATAGTTTATGTAGCTACCACCCATACAATCACGCCACCAGAAACTCTCTCCCAACTACAGTTAATAGGTTTTTGTGGCTATAGACAACTGCAGTTTGACATGGCTTTTTAAAAAAAAACTGTATGCATAGACACCCAAGAAAGTAAAGTGTAACCGTCATGTGGTTCTAACTTTTGAGTCTCATATCCCGTTCACACCAGAAAACAAAATGAAAATCGGGCAACAGAAAAAAAACTCAACAGCTGTTAATTGGTTTTATCATTGAGGAGCAAGATGCTCGTGTGATGCTACTTGCACTTGGTTTTCGACATTTGGCAAAATGAAATTTTAATCCCTTCATTGATTATGAAATTTGTGAACTAACAATCCAGAACAGTCAGACCATTTCTTGAGTTAACTTTGTTTCAATTACGTTGATGTCTTAGATAGTATGCTACAAAAAGACTCTTTTTGACTCCTTCAAAAAAGGGCATCTCCAGTAAGCCAACATCCATAAGGTAATAACACGCCAAACAATCCCATTTTTTTTTTAAAAAAAGAACATTTTGTGCAGCCCAGTGATTGTGTAATTACCTTTGCGGTGGCCAGCAAGAGATAACCACCATGTACCCTTTCCTGTTGATCTTTCTCTGCATTCTAAAGAACCTACATGTACAAGAGGAAAACGTTTAGTACACACATGATGCACTTTAACTTATTATAAATCAAAACTAGAAACCAAACAAGCAGCCTGCAAAACAGCTAAATAATATTACACATATACATATGTTTCAGCCGATACACTTTGCCACGTTAGCCACCAAGTAAAAGACTTGCGTATCTCACTAAATATCTGGAAATAACTAATAACTAAGCGTAAATTAACCACCATAGCCAATGTTGAAGTATTAGCCCTTGGTCAGAGAAAAATAATCAGTGAACAGATTGATTGAGTGTGTAACTGTTTATATAGTGAAGATATTTGTTAAAACTATTGGAGACAATATGGTAACAGAAAACACATGAATAAATTAACGAATTTGAAGAATTTTGTTGATCCTGAAGGAGCTAATTATGAAGTGCTAATCTAAAAGTTAATTCATGTTAGAACCGACATTTTGCAAGTATTACCGCTGCCAGGATGACTGAAGAAAAAAGTTGCTGTTTTCATTGGAACATAAATACCACGTGAAACGTCATGTTACTATAACATGAACAGCGACCTCTGAACAGTTATGTACAATGCGTTTGTTGTCATCAATAGACATTTACATGTACATCCACTGTACCATCAACTTCTATTAAGGAACTAGTCATGCAGGGCTCGACACTAACGGTAGCCAACTAGCCACAGACTACTAAAAGTTTTGTTTTGGCTAGTAGGTTTTGGGCTTTTACTAGCCATTTTGGCTAGTTAAAATTTCAGGTATCTTTGTACATGGAGAAGGGAAGCACTTAATGGAAATTGAGTGACAGAGCTTCGATCATAACCAGGATATAAAACTATCCGATCGTTCATCCGGGAAATCCGCTTTTTCGTTCTAACTTCGCCATAAAGTCAGTCACACATTAAGTAAAGTTAAGAAGACAATTTCTCTTGTTTTGTTTTGCTTTTACCATGAGATATACGGGCCAAAATACAGAAACAAAGTTTCTTTCAGCTCATAAAATAGCTAACAAGAGCCACATTTGAAAATCGCCCTATAATGCATTGCAAACCTTTGCATAAATTTTGTCACGTATGTCAATGGATTTTGTCTCTGGTGATGTCTAACGGCAATTTTACGTCTGTGTACACCAAAGAATACCTGTTACTGTTAGCCACGTTTTCTGTTGAGAATCTGGATGCCGAATGAGAGAAACTGTTGTCTGCCAATTATTAGTTACACTCAAGCTTGAAAATTCTGGCTAGTAAAAAATTGGTTTTGGCTAGTAAAATCAATGCTGTCACTAGCCACTGGGCTAGTCATCAAAAACGTTAGTCTCGAGCCCTGGTCATGCATTGTAGAAAAATTGCCTTATCTCTCTTTTAGTAATAAAATAATAGTTTTCATCTAAAAGTACTACTTGGTTACTTTTAAATATAAGATTGTACCTTTTTGGTAAAGTCCTGGATGTGTGGGTTCTTCCAGACATTGAGAGGATGCACGAGAAGGCAATGGATTAATGGCTTCCACTGTTGGCTGGTGCTCAGTGCGTATAGATCCTTTAAGAAGAAACATGTACATGCAAGAGATATCATTTACAATCGGACCTGTATAACTGCTTCCTACACGTAGCTTCTGTTACAGCAGCATGCTCAGGTGTGTTTACCTTGATTTGGATTTGGGACGAGGGGGAGGGGTGGGCAGCCGTACATGTACATGAAAACTACCATTATTACAAATCCTATTTACCCCACCTCCCAAAGCCTTCCTATGATCCCCTTTTCTCCTGCACGTAAGTTCCTGACACCACAAGAATAAATCGTTTTCACGTGACGTCACGAGGTACTAAAATCCAAAACTAAAGAGATACCAAAGTTGATATTCGCATCAGGCATGCATATGCATAAGAGGTACTAAAATGATATCCTTTTGCAACTTTTCAGCTCAGTAGCATCCTTCGTTTGGAAACCAGCCCACTATGAATTTCAAAGTTATGGTGGTGCATGACATACAGTTACGATCCTGTTTGCCAAAAAATATACATTTATCTTGTGATATTTTGCTATTTGAGAATGTTTTTATGTAAATGTTTGTCTGTCCAGTACAGAAAATCAGTGGCCAAGATGACCAAAGTAAGTTCCAGATCTTTACAGTATTTTCTGGCCGCCAAATTGGTGCACCACAGAGGTGCACTGATATGGCGAATCCACACTAGGCTCTGTAAACTTGTGAAAAGTATATCAACAAATATCTGAAGTTTGGGATAACGAACAGACCAAAAACTTGGAGAAATGACTCATTTACTTATTTCCTGTAACATCCCATTTTGTTGACCTCATTCAATGAATGGTTGTTCAATTTACATTTTTATTGCGTGACAGTGAAAACAATCTACATAAAGAAACTGATCACAAATAAATAGTATTTGTTTACTACCATTTTATAAATAAAATAATGTACTGTACAATGTACCTTCTTGTTGAATGGTTACACTTTCTTCAGGTCCTAGACAAATTGAACAGGAAGGTGATGGACTGCATTCCATTGCTGAAGGCTGCCAAGTGCTTACCGAGTCTTTTAAGAAAAACATGTACATGCAACATTATAATTAACTATACTAATAACTATAAGTTAATGTTGCATGTGTATTTTTAGTGCATGTCCATTATAGTTTAAGTAATTAAAAATGTTCGTCCCAAACAACAACACAAATTTCCTTATACACAAAACAACATCAAACTGAGAACTTTGCAAATGATGCTTGTTCCTTGTGGTGAACTAAGTTAAATTTAACTAAATTAAATATATACTCGGTTTCTAAACTAAGAACTTGTGAACAAGAAACATTTTTCATGCTCTACCATAGGGCGGTTTACTTTTTCCTACTGAGTAGCCAAAGAACATTTAAAATAAATTATTATTTTCAGAAATTATTTGCATTGCCACGGTGCAGTGAGTGAACAAAATCATTAAGTGTTTCAGAAACCATGCATGATAATGATGAAAAGAATGCTTCAAGTACTCTACTCTATAAAAATTAAAAGCTTGTAAAATTGTCATATGCCTGAAGGTGAAGCCATGGTCTAATAAATTTATATTTAATGTTTTGAAGGGTGGATGTTTGAGATGAAGAATGGAATCAAATTTGCATTGGTCAGTTCACTAATTTATTACCAGGGCCAATTAAAGGATACATGTACATCTGACACTCTACATGCTGTTATCATAAATCTGATTGGTTAATGTACATATATGCATAATATAACACAATCCACTCAATTTTACCAAACTTGCTGACAGAAAATTAATGCACTTATATGTTAAGTGCCCAGGGAATGTTAAAGTCTGTTTGTAGGTCTGCTTTCCAGTGACATACTGTATTTTGCATCATGCAGGCCATGTACATGTAATCTTGTCCACAATTTTCTATTTAATGTGGCTAAATATCATTTAGGCAAGGTTAAACTCGAGCTAATGCAGCTAGCAAGCGTGCCCAATCAACTAATATCAGTTAGGCAAGTAAATACGAGCTTATGCAGTCAGCGGTTTCCCCCTTTAGGAGTACGTGACCTGTGGGGCGGCCTTCACGGGTTTTGCAGGGGCTTATGGTTCATTGCACAATTGCTTTAGTGTATACAGCTGATTGTCGTGGATCAGTTTAACTACTATATTTGCTAGCGAATCATTGCGGATTCTTGCACCCTCTCCTCCCTCCCATTTTGTTCTGGTTCTGGGTAAGTATTTTTCAGGTAAGTAGTTTCCACTGAATTCTTTTCAGTGTGACGGTGTCGGTTAGTGGACGCTCATTAGGTGGTTCCTGCTTTCCAGGGTTGTCATGGATACCTCCTAGCAGCTTATGGCTTTGGCACCCCGCTAACCTTTAAGGCACCAGTTTGCGATGAGTTTAATTTACCACACAACACGTAATAACATAAATTGTGTGCTGTGTATACATGTTCCGGGTGTACATGCACATCCATGAAGAACTATTCTTTGAATACATGCATTACTAACAGTAAGGAATTAATAGTACATGTAAGGCAACAAAAAATTACCGAAAGTTAAGTGCAGCATCTTTTCCACAAGATGAGTACACTGTATCTGCCAGCTGAACTTCTCTGCATACTTTTTACGAAGATAATAAGCATCTTCAAGTCGTATCTCTCTGTCTTTTTGACGGGCAATTCTGATAGCCCTGGCCCATTCTTTAGGATCTTCTGAATCTACTACATGAGAGAAACCTGAAGAAACTTTCTTTAAAGCATCTCCAAGGCCTGAGTTACCACTAACAAGAACAGGCAGACCAGCAGATAAGGCTTCAAGAGCAGTCAAACCAAAACCCTCAGTCCTTGATGGCATGATTGCCAGATCTACCTCACAGAACAATTTGGCTAGTTGTTCCCGATTTTCATTAAAGCGTCGAACAGTTAGCTGACTAGGGGGAATACCATGCTGGAGTAACTTTTTTGCTACCTCATCTTCTTTTCCTGCTGGTGCACCAACAAACATGAGTTGATAAGATGCATTTTCAGTTCGGCAATTGCTTGAACAGCAATGTCATATCCCTTTAGCATGAAATCTTCATTATCGCCACGCCCAAATACCAAGACAGAAAACTTACTTCTTTCTTCAGAGGCTTGTTTGACCCTTTGAAACTCAGTGAAAACGCTTGGGGTGAGATTTAAAACATCTTGATCTTTTTTACTAAAGCGGAGGTAACGAGAGTAAACATCCGCCAGCTTGGGTCCAACAGCAACAACTTGATCAGCCAACTCACAGAGTTTTACTTCTGCTTGGTGCTTTTGTTCTCCTTTGAAAATTGCTTCTTCATAACTTTTGTACATTCCTAGTTCTTCAGGAGCAGTGTGAACAACTTGAATCCACTTACAATTATGATGCCGCTTTATGAGTGGTATTTGACGACCAAGATGAACTCCATGTCCTATTACACAGTGGGGAAGATGATTTTTAGGTAAACAAGACAGCCAATCAATTGGCTCGAAGCCTGGAAGTTCTTCTGCTTCAATGAGCTGAACATTGTGGCCGCCAGCAACTTTTTTATCATCTTCACTACACTGGGGGAGATAAACACTGACTTCCACATTGCATTGCTTAGCTAGTTGTATTGCAAGTTCTCTGTTAATGGTCGACAAGCCCCCCTTTGAAGACTTCCACTCACTACTTAACAGAGTAACTTTCAATCTTCTGTCAGAGGACAAGCTTGGTTTTTCTTCTTCAGGGCCTTCCTGTGATGTAGAGGCTACACTGTGAAAAGGTGATTCCTAAAAAGAAAGATGAGTAAAATTATAAGAGCAAAATAGATCTAGTAAGAATTTCACTGACTCCATGATTTAACTTTTACATTGTAAAAGGTAGCCCGGAAAATGGTAGATATGTGTAAAATATACATGAAATAATTCAGAGTTCAAAATAAATACCTGTGGAGCTCTGCTTTTAGGCTTGGCTTAATATTACACGAAATCAATGTTTACAAAGAAATATTTTTCAGTTTCATTGTGAGTTAATTTAACTTCTGATGTTTGTAAATTATGCAAAAACTACCTTTTCCAGCCTGGACATCGCAGGAAGCCTTCAGAGAAAACCCTGACCACTTAAACTAAAATTCAATTTAAAGAAAACAGCAGTTAATAAAAAAAATACATGTTAAATACCAAAAGAGAAGCCTGGGTTTAAATACATTTGTCAAGGAGGTTGAAACAACATTTCCATGACATTAAATTATTCTGCTGGTCTTCAATAATTTCTTAAGTATATACAAAAATTAAATATTTAATTTATAAACTTACATGTACCAGTTGTCATTGTATGTGCATACACTCTTGAACATCTTTAAGCATGTGACTTGCTTTCAAAAAATAGAAAACTGAAAAAAAAGATTGTAAAAAAATGTATTACAAAATGCAAGATTTTTATAAAGTTGAGTCTCCCACAGTGGCAGATCCAGGGGAGGGGCCCTGGGGGGATGGGCGCCCCCTTAATTTTTCAAAAATAGCGCATTTTCTTTGATTTGCCACAATTTTATCTTCACAGAATTCAACATTCATAATCAAGTGCCCCCCACCCCCCATTAGGTGAAGGTCTGGATCCCCCACTGTCCCATACATGCACAATGTACATATACAAATTAGTGTACCATACAGACTGCAGAACAGCTTTGGCCTGCAAATTGTTGATAAAATGCAGACAATTATTCCCTTGATAAATAGCAACGATGGTACGCCTTAAAGTCTTTTTTTTTCTGTAACCATACTTTAACAGTATTTTGTTTCCTTTTCCCTCCTTTTTATGCATTTTGTAATTGTATTTGTAATCAATAAATAATGTGAAATGAAAAATAAATATCAATAATAATAATAATAAATTATGGAGCAATTAAAGAATGCAGGGCCATTTTTGAAGCGATTTTATTTGGTGGCTCAACGGCTTGGCGGCTCAGCAGTCATTTTCAAAGATAAAAGAACAAGTAAATTATATAATTTGGTAGCTCAACGGCTCGGCAGCTCGTCAGTTGTTTTCAAGGATAAAACGAGTTAGGTATATATTTAAGTGGCTCAACGGCTCAGCGGCTTGTCAGTCGCTTTCAAGGATAAAAGAACGAGTTAGGTATATATTTAATTGGCTCAACGGCTCAGTGGCTCGTCAGTCGCTTTCAAGAATAAAAGAATGAGTTAGATATATATTTAAGTGGCTCGACGGCTCAGCAGCTCGTCAGTCGCTTTCAAGAATAAAAGAATGAGTTAGGTATATATTTAATTGGCTCAACGGCTCAGTGGCTCGTCAGTCGCTTTCAAGGATAAAAGAATGACTTAGGTATATATTTAATTGGCTCGACGGCTCAGCAGCTCGTCAGTCGCTTTCAAGAATAAAAGAACGAGTTAGGTATATATTTAATTGGCTCGGCGGCTCGACAGTGGCTTTCTGGATAAAAGATCAAGTTAGGTATACACTCAACTCCCAATAACTTGAACCCTTGCTAACTCGAACCTTGCATTAACTCGAACCAAAATCGATTTCCCCTAGATTTCCATCATACATTTACTGTAATTTTACCCTCAGCAACTTGAACCCTCGATAACTCGAACCTCCCGATAACTCGAAGCAATTTTCGTTTCACTTCAGGCCATTTTCTATATAATTTTACCCTTAGTAACTCGAACCATGTCTGCCAATATGTGACAAGTCAAAACAAACAGTCTACTGTAGTCCAAAACATTGAAAGCAGCCATCTGAACTTTTTCCTTTCTGACTTTTACATTACACAAAATGTGTCAGTTCAGTGTTAAATCAAAATGTCAATAAATTATGTTACGTTCCGATTAATACAGTAATTTAGAGATGCATTGTTTTATTTTCAGGCGACTTTTCTATTCTGTAATGAAATTTGATTTAAATGTACACTGCATGAATAGAAAAACATTTAACACCATTTTTTCCTTATTTTCAGTCATTTGTTCTCAACTCCTGATAACTCGAACTCCCAATAACTCAAACCATTTTCATTTTCCTTCGACGGTTCAAGTTATCGGGAGTCGACTGTATATTTAGTGGCATGACGGCTCAGCGACTCATCAGTCACTTTCAAGGATAAAAGAACAAGTTAGGTATATAATTAAGTGGCTCAATGGGTCAGCGGCTCAGCAGTCGCTTTCAAAGATAAAAGAATGAGTTAGGTATATATTTAAGTGGCTCAATGGGTCAGCGGATCAGCAGTCGCTTTCAAAGATAAAAGAATGAGTTAGGTATATATTTAAGTGGCTTGATGGCTCAGCTGCTAAGCAGTCGCTTTCAAGAATAAAAGAGCAAGTTAGGTATATATTGGCTCAGTGACTCATCAGTCACTTTCAAGGATAAAAGAATGAGTTAGGTATATATTTTAAGTGGCTCGACGGCTCAGTGGCTCAGCAGTCCCTTTCAAGAATAAAAGAATGAGTTAGGTATATATTTAAATGGCTCAACAGCTCGGCGGCTTGTCAGTAGCGTTACTTGATTGAAGAATTAAAGGATTAAAGAACGAGGTAATTATTCACCTGTAGGGCACTTGTTTTGGCTTATGGAGTAAAGAACAAGGTACATGTATATTCATGTGTAATGCGCTTGTTTTTTCAACAGCCAAGCCGACGAGCCAGCTGAATAATATATCTTAGACTGCCGAGCCACAGAGCCAACTTAATTTGTATAGTTTCAAAAGTGGCAATGTATTCTGTACTTTAGCCATAATAACTAAGTTAAGTTAACACTACAGCTGCCCCCACTGTTAGTCTTTTTTTCTCAGCGCATCCGTTACTACAGTATATTATTTCGCTTGATATTTTGGCTATTCTATTTTCTTAATTGATTGAAAATCAGTTTTCTGTTTTGAACAGTCTTGTGATAATTCAGAAGAAAACACTAATTTTTCTCGTGTTCTGCTCACAAAGTATCACTTGTTTCTGGCCTTCTCTTTTTCAAGATCATGGGACAAGGACATGCCATTTAAGACAAACTTCTAGTATGAACTATTGAAGCAAAGTAGATAAGTAAAAGAGAGCCAAACTGTGCAAAAATTCTGAAGGATTAATAATACATAAATTTAATTACACGAACACGTCCCCAACTTTCCTGAGATCATTTTGCTTTTTGCTGTAATGAGTGATCTCAGCGAGGATAAACTTCAATAATATTCAAATTCAAACATTCTAAAACTACCAATTTAGACCAGCTGTTTTCAGATTTTTTTCTTTCAATGTGCAGTTCCAGAAAATATCCATACCCACCCCATGGAAGGTCAATGGAAATTCCAAGGGGGTGGGGGGCCTCAAAGGCCAAAATTTTAAAAGGAGAGTATGGGGTTTAAGTGGAAATTCCAGAGGGTTGGGGGGGGGGGGGGGGGGTTAAACCAAAAAGCCTTCTGTGGGAGGGGTATGGATATTTTCTGGAACAACACAATATATTAGGGCTGGGAGCTCAAGCAACAATTACAAACTTTACAGCTGAGCTCGAAACGGATGCCAAAAGATTTCTCACCTCTGTCAATGGAAACGCTTGCCGTGAGATTTGATTATCTCAAGTACTCTTTTTAATTCTCTTTCCTTCTTGACAAGTCTCAGTTACAAATTTTACTTAAATGCCTGAAGACTGATCGAGTCTTTTATATTTTATTTCTACCACTTGAGTTTTTTTATTTACTGCTATGATGTTATGCCTAAAAGCAGAAAGCACTGGATGGACAGCTGGCTGGTTATATATGTATGTCTTACTGAGTGGAAAGTTTCTCACTTCTCTGCGAGTTTCAATGCTCGCGTTTTCTTTTAAAAATTTTCCTTCAAACCTATTGCAGCTGCTAACTTTATCTCTTGGTTATGGTCTGATTGTTTCAAACTCCTCGTGTAAAGTGTGATTTGAACGAGAGTTGCTCGCAACACGCTAACAAGAGAAATTTCTAGACCAGTATGATGCGAGCGAATGAGAGCTGCTCGCAACACGCTAACAAGAGAAATCCAACTGCTGACCTGAATTATTATTGTGTGACCTTAGATTATTTATATCTCTGAAATTGAAGGATGATGCCACAAATGGTTTGGAGAAAAAGTGCAAAAAGCTGGCTGATTATTGAATTAAGTCTTTTAGGGGTGGAGTGAAAAAGAATATCACCCCTAAAAAGAACTGCGTGACATTGGGCAGAGTGAAATATGATCGTCCCTAAAAATGAGTGCATGGGATGCTACTGATGAGGGATGGGCCTGACATGGCATTCCTTCTCTGGTATTGCATATATCATAAAACTCGAGCTGTACTACTGCCAGTGGAATTATTATAGGTCTACATACATGTATATTCTACCTCTGATCGATCTGCGGTGTTAAAAGTTTACATTTTGTTGGTAAACTGCATTAATTAACACATGGTCTGCACTCTACAGGACTGAAATAGACTCATTAAAAACCCAACACGAATTGTCTTTCATGCACGACATATCGAAAACAAGAGATTTCATTTCCTCCTCAATATTTACGGGCGACAGCAATTTAAATTAAGGCTAAGTACAGGTATTTCCATTGCAAACGCAATGTTGCTGCTCATGTTTACTGAAATATGATAACGACTGATCTTTTTCGCACTTATATGTGTTCTAAATACAACATAAGTTCGGCACGCACATAAAATTAATCTTCTTACCTTGGGCTTAGCGATCTTTGATTGGTGAGCAAGGACGATCTTCGAGGAAGACAATGATGGTAAACTGCCAGCGGGTTGATATATGCAGACTACATGTTGAAAACATCAGTGAAAACTTAATTAATTTACCCCATGATTAAAGGACAGTTTAGCTTAGAACATTACAGAAAACCACTCAGGCGAGAGTGCAAACGAAAGCGAAAGAATCAGCGTAAGAGGAATCTGTAACTGAATATCCTTCCAAAGTAGGGAGGTTCCCCCACTTCCTTATATGGAAGTGGTAGCCCCTGGGGATTGAGCTTCTGAAGGACTTTATTCAGAAAATGTACAGAGAATTATTCGCTCTTAAAATTAATGCAATGTTTTCATGGGTCCATCTTTAGTAAGGTTAAAGTCACAAAGGAGTTTCTCCAGTCTTCTGTGTTCGTTACACACCGTTACTAGTATGTTGCTATGGTGAAAGCGTCACGCTACACCCAATCATTTCGGAGGGTAAACTTCCTCAGTTCACTCACACTTTCTCAACATTTATTTACCGAAAGAAGACCTTTACCGGCCTGTAAACGAAATGGGACTCCTTCACACCCAGAAAATACAAGATAAATCTCATCTGTACGCTAACTTTTCGTTGTTTCCGGGGCGCATTTGCTCCTTACCTTCTCAGCTGCGCTCTTCTTTGAGATAACTGAGGAAGTTGCTGTCACAAAACGGTCACATCATCATCATGCGAGCCGCAAGGGGGGTCTGGCGGTATGCCCGCCCGGAAAATTTTGAAATCTAGAGGCTCAGAAATGCTCTTTTAAGCATTTTCCAAAAATCCAAAAACTCAATATAATGCTCGTATTATTGTTTATGCATTTGCTATTGGCTGCCTGGTCCCATGTCTAACTACCTTCAAAACGGACTCAGTGCTGTCTGAGAGAGCCAAAGTTTTCAAAATGTTCTGTGGAAGGATATCTCCTGGCCACCTTTAAGCTTTATGTCGCTCTAATGCACCCGCTGCCCCTCCCAATCAACTCCTGGCTGTGGGTCTATATGAGACTATACGGAAAACATTCGTCACTATTTACCAAGGAAAGAAATGAAACATCTTACTTGATATATAATTGTCTTGAACTGTCATTAAATTACAGAGCTATTGTAGGGTTTAAACATTTATTAACGCTAAAATCGACTAAAGGAGCAATTAAAACACACGATATGCATGAAAATCCCTAAATTAAAACGATGGTCAAAATTAGCTCCGATTGCAAACATTCAAAGTTTCTATTTATTCTTATAATAGCAGTTGATGTCAAGTGCATAATTAGAGTATAGGTTTGGAGCACATATATAATTTTGAATCCTTCCACTCGAAAACGCGCATTTAGGTGCTATTTGGAGGCGCGGTCATTGAACCACTTGTGACGTCATCAGTTTGTTCGCTAGTGGATTTTTGTGATGATCAGCTGATAGAGCAAGGATTGACCTTTCCACAGAGCTGTTCATTTTGAATATCGGTTGCATTCTGACAGAGCTAATCAAAGAAAAACGCGATCCGTTTTGGGTGCAAAATCGGTGCTCAAACAGGGCAATACACCTGTCATTGACAGTAAGGCACTACCTCTCCGGAACCTCTATTTCCATTCGCCCGCTCTAAATACTACCTCTATTGTTATTCAGGGCTAGGGGCATTGTTATGACCAGTTATCTATTGTTTTAAGAACCAATGAAGCAACTCGTTCCGAGAGGTAGTGGGCGACCCGTAATTGATCATGGCCTCCTTTTCAGGGTTTTCCAACTATTTCCAAAGTCCAATTTTTGGCGTATGCGCATGCACCAAAGTGAAATATTGTGCATTTTTATATGGAATCTCTGTCAAAATGTTGCTACAGTGTGAAAAAGTGCTTTTTTAGCCAATTTTAGGGGATTTCAGGATCTTAACACCAAAAATTCAGTTTAACGGTTGAAAAAACGCGTTTTTTCGTGAAATTTTGCACGTGAAAGGGTTAACATGCAAGAAATTTATTGGTGGATAAAAAAAATGAGTTAACTTCTTACATGATTTTCCTTTATGTAGTACGACACTACAGAAAGGAAAGGGTATAATCTGAGAGCGATAACGCTCCCCAAAGCGTTCAGTCCATTTCCTTGTTCTACTTGAGCTACGCATGCGATCTAGAAAGGTGTCCACTCTACCGCGCGAGCTGTGCTTCCTGATGTACGTGCAGTCTCGTACTCAGGCCTCCCCGGCGTTGCTGCTGATAATTAGAAGAAGCCACACCAGGAAAAAGTTGTAACTGAACAACCAAAATTTGTCATTGTAAAAAGAAAAAAAAACAAGTTAAAAAAGCATTAAAATATGTGAAAATGTGAGTCACCAGGTCGAGTAAAATAGTAAGACTTGGTGAGTAAGAAAGTTTACTCGTCATCGAGTCAATTAACCCGTGCCCTTCGTACCTTTTACTTAGGGTTCGAAAATCGTATTTTGGTACCGCTTAGAAACTCAATTGCAATCAAAACAATCGAACGATTGTGGTACTACAAATGATACGTTTTCAAAAAAGCACGAGTTGTGACCCGTACGCTTCTATTTCTATCGCCCTGAAGAACAGTGAGCTTTGACGATCAAGGAAAGGCGACTACCACTACCCACATCTTTCTGCATCGTCGCGTACACACGAGGAGTCAAGTCTTCTGTGACTAGTTCTTGCATCAAGTCTCCTGAAGAGTTTACACGCGAGGACTAGGCGCTGTCGAGACTTATCCCCTCGTGTGTGTCGACTTTTATGCTTCTAAGGACAAACGTTCTCAAAACAGCTATATACATTGTCTATTGTGCAATGAAACATCTCGTGTGTAACTGAGAAAGAAACAAAAATTTAACTCGAAAAGTACAAAATCTCGAAAATTATTTTAGGGTAAAAACAACGCAAGTGTCACATATGCAAAACATTTTATTACAATAGATCTCGTCTAACAACCTACAATTTCGTTTCTCCACTCCTAAGTGGATGTTACATTCGAGGATGTTGAATGTTAATTACGTAGTAACAATGTCCAGCTATAAATGTTCTTCGCGTTTCTTGTTTCGATGTTTTGATACAAAACAAGGTTTTATAGGACTACACAAAGTATAATCCAACTAACTCGAATACATACCTGATATTACTGTAGTAAATATTGACAATAAATGTTCTTCACGTCCTCTGAAAAAATACAGACAATGTTAATGTTCGAGGACATTTCAAAGCAATTGGACTCCGAACTCTAGAAAACAAAGAACAGGAAATGCGATCTTTCCCGTTGCAAAATTCAAATTGGTTTCGGTCCTCGAGATCAGTGACACTTAGTGTACAACGAAAGCTTCATACGTGTGTACTTACAGCTGACTTGTTTTCAAGTGACTAGACTAACGCCTCTTTGTATCAGTTATTGAACAGGTTTGTAACAAAAAAATCTAACCAATTGTTACACCTCACTCAAAACCATTTAGTGGGATTGTTTATTTTCTTGCCAACACGGTCACGAAACCCTTGGTAGCAGCGACTTTTTGGGGACATTCCAGGAATGTTTTCAATTACAATACAACTTTTGGATCGTCTAATCAAACATTGATCCTGCAGTGTACACTAAGCAAGACTAAGATGGTAACACAAAGCACCCAACAATGAAACAACGATGAAGTTAAAACGAAACTCAGTTCTCACACAACTAACCCACCTATGCTTCCAAACAAAAAGAGTTTTGAAAGTGTCACAGTTATGTCCAACGCTCCCAAATAGTAGTTGTCGGATAGTGTGGATACCCGGAAATTCAGTGGCATGGCGTAACACTATTTTTCAGTACAGTAATTATTTTACAGTTTTAAACCTTTTAGCTACAATTAAACGATTCAGTTAAGCAATTACCTTCAGAACAGACTATTAGCAAGCTTAAGGCGGGGGTACACCTGAAGCCTGTTTTTCCACCGCTAAACTTGGTTTAATGCGAATATCTCGTCTGCGTTTCAAGTAATCCAGAAGCTCTATGCTCATTTCACAAAGCTATGTTAAGCGGTGTTTTGTAAATTTTTTGGTGATTTTTGGGGATGTTTGGAAAGAGATAGTTTTTCTCAAAGGATTAGTAAAATTTGGAGAAATAAGAAATATTAAAGATTTAATGTGATTTTAAAATTAGAATTTGAAGTTAAAAATTAGTATATGGACACCCAAACAGTCCCCTGACAACCTGGGGTGCTCTTGCGTGGGGGTCAACTGTCTGTTGGTGTTTCAAAAATAATTTTCTTTCTTCTATCCCTTCCTTAAACCTCTTAAAATTTCACTCAAAATCGGGTATACCCCCACCTTAATGGAGATCTCAAATCTTTCAAGTCATGTGTCGTATTGACGGATACTTGATCAGCATTAACAACCTGTGCCCGGTTTGTCAAAGGACGAATACCACCGGATAAATCACTATCCAGTGGATAGCGCAGTTTGTTCTGTTAACACTTATCCACTGGTTAGCGATTTATGCGGCGGATAGTGTTTTTCTCCTTTTGAACAATCAGGACCTGATAAACAAACACTATAAATTGCAAGCAAATTCAAAATCCGTGAAAATTGCAAGTTTGAAAGGAATGGAAATCCTTCTTCAAACGCTGCATTCGCACATAGTTAAAAGAGGTAAATAATTATGAAGCCGGCAAACATCACAGGAGCAAGCAATTGGAAGGTCCATGACCGTGCACATCTTTTGTTTTGCGCTCATACACTATACGTGAATAACATAATCGTAGCGACAGCCGGAAATACGTCTGCGTTCGCAGGCTATAGGGAATATTTGCCTCATTAGCATAAGCGCTTCAGTTTCTGATCAAACCACAAAAATATCAATTCTGAATATTCAAAGAGCATGGCACGATTAACTTTCACTGTAAATTTGAGCCCGATGTATTATATACTTTTTCAGTGACGCGGATTTGAGAACACAAAATTTTACAAAGAATGTATGGGCTCATTAGTGCAGTTTTGCCACACAGACATTTTACATAATTTGAACACTAGCATCTACTTCAATATTACAGACAAAGAGCTGCAAATGTCGCCAATAATTGAGTTTCACAAGCACTTTAAACATCTGGAGTCAATTCGTGTGTAGTATGATGCCTTCTTTGTGCAACGTTGTATGCTAATGAGGCAAAATGTAAACAATGACGCCCTATTACACGTAACCACCCATTGTATGTTCTCAGGTTTTGTGCAGGGTCAACAAGAACATATAACAAAGAACTTTGCCAGGCTTCATAACAATTTCCTTCTATTAACAATGACTCACAAAACTACCATTTAGCCATGCAAACTTCTTTACATTCAGCGTTTCATAACTAAGAATAAAAATTTACATTATTCCATGCCAACGACGCCGATGTAAATAAATTGTCTGTTATTAAGCCAAGAAATTAATCGCAGATTTTAGAAAACCTTGTCATCTCCATACAAGCTTACTGATACGCTAAGCGAAGTTAATGTCCTGATTTCTGCCAAACGTTGCAACAATTGGTATTCACGGTCTCTACTTTTACCGCTGTGGTTATTAAACGAGAGTCTGAGTGTTGTTAATGAGCCACTTTGCACCAAACCTTCAGCCAGACCATGTACCCATTCAACACTCGTTTCCGCGTAGTTGTGGACTGAGAGACTGAATGTAGTCAATGACGTGTTTTGGGCCAAACCGTTACCCAGACCGTATCCCCACTCTCCTCTTGTGCCCGCGTAGTCGTGGACTGTAAGACTGAATGTAGTCAACGACTTGTTTTCTGTCAAACCGTCCCACAGACGGTCTCCCCACTCCCCTATTGTGTCAGCGTAGTTGTGAACTGTAAGACTGAATGTAGTCAATGACGTGTTTTTCGCCAAACCGTTTCCCAGACCGTATCCCCACTCTCCTCCTGTGTCAGCGTAGTTGTGAACTGTAAGACTGAATGTAGTCAATGACGTGTTTTTCGCCAAACCGTTCCACAGACCGTATCCCCAATCTTTTTCTGCGCCAGCGTAGTTGTTGACTGAAAGACTGAATGTAGCCAATGACTTGTTTTTCGCCAAACTGTTCCCCAGATCTTGTCCCCAATCTCCTCTTGCATCATCGCAGCTGTGGACTGTGAGACTAAGTTCATTAAGTGACTTGCTTTCCGAGAATAATTCAATTAGTTCATCTCGCGTAGTGCTATTGATGTTAACGGAAAGTGTAGTTGATGTCGAACGAATATTACCAGGCGGTAAACATTCTGAACCTTCCGTGACCAAACCGTGCAAGTTCAAAGTAAAACACTGCATTAAACCTTCTCTTTGTAATCTTTGAAGGGCAGTTCGTCCATAACTCGTAGTTTCGCCCCACAGGTTTATGGTCAGTGTAAAGAGTACATTGTTTGCCATAAAGAATTTTACCAGACAATCAGCAACGCCATCGCTTACTTTGCCGTGGACATTCAAGGTGAGACTAGATAATGGCGAAATTTTAAGCAAGTGACCTCCAATGGCTTCTGTGTTATAAGTGCTCAACTCACCCCATATGTTTATTGTCAAGGTCTTTTGTAAGATGTTATCGTTTGAGATCGGAGTAAGGAGCGAAGCTGAAACATCTGCAAATTTTCCTTGCACATTTGGGTGGAGCACTAGAGACTTCCATGACTTATCTGCTGCTGATACACGTATTTTACCAACCAGCGCTATCAAATGATCTGGGACATCACCAAAAACTTTGAACGCCAGAGAGTGCAAAGTTCTATTCTTCTGAACACCTTTTGCAAACAAATCGACCACATAGATGCTCAGACTTCCATGGACAATAACTGTGAGAGACTCTAAAGCGGTTTCCCCTGAAAGACCCTCACTTAAAGCAGAAGCAAAGCAGGCTTCCATATTTCCAGCGAGAACCAGCGACAAAGAAATCAGCGATGTGTTGGATAATAACAGTTTTAAACCTTCAACAACAGTGCTACTTGGAAAAACATAAAACTCAAGGGTGACTGACTTCAGCTGTGAACTTGCAGATAACGCAGTATCAACAGCACGGGCCCAGCCATTGTTACTTTCGCGAATTAGTTTCAACGTCACAGTTGTCAGTGAATGACATGATGACAAACTTCTTCCGAACGTAACAGCAACATCAGGAGAAATACTCTCAAATGCTTTGAGAGTAAAAGAAGAAAGGGACGAACAAGAAGGCAAAACCTTCAATAGAGTGCTTGCTAATAAACTTGTCATGTTGGCAGAAACCTCAACATCTTTCAAGACTTTGTTCGCGTCTAGAATGCAATGAATTCCCCTTTCACACTCTTCAGCGAGAGTGTGGCTGTGAATATCACTTGCACTGTCTTTAGTGAGAGTCTGGCGTGCTTCAGTAGTAAGGCTCAATTTGGTAAGCTGCACTGGTGCTGAATTCGTTTCAAGTAAAGAGGCCTCGTGTGCATATCGCACAAATTTCAAAGTGTGCCACTCTTGTAAACGTACCTCTAAATTCTGAGGTAATGGAATACAAGGGCAAACAACCATTGCTAAATCGTTGGCAGCTCCACTTTCATTCAAAAGTTCAATTAAGAAAGTACAGTCTTCTTCGGGAGAGTGCCAGTTCCAATGCCTGTATAGAATCTCTCCAATTTGCTTGATAAACATGGCTCCATCCTTGCCCAGAATACCAGCAACGAACAAAACTACTTGTCGGTATTTACTAGTAATATCCCTTTTGCTTAACTGAAAGTAATCAAAAATGTTAATTTCTTCCGTAGACATCTTGAGTTTTAGGTACGCCACAGCTAAGTACTCCTGAAATGTCCTGTGAACAAAGTGATATTCATGTCGTGGATTGAGCTTCTTAACACTAGCTTCCATGTAAACAAAGCCAAATTTAGCAACTGGAAAACCTTTGCCATTGGATCGCATTTTTTCTAGCTTGTCTATTTCTTCTTCCAAAAACGAAGAACGATCTTCTCGCAGACATCTCCACGCTATCTCTCCCAATAAGAGTGTGCTAGCTTCAAACTGATTCTCTAAAGCACTGTCATCGTAGTGAACTTCCAAATAATATTTGGTGCAAAACCTTCTTAGCAGGCATTGGAAAATGATTTGATAAAGCTCTGAACGGTTAGCTGGGAGATCACCGCTAAAATCTTCAAAAACAACGCAGAGAAGAACTAAGTTCAATGGATTGTTTCGTAGTGCATGTAGAAAAATGTTTTCTTCAATAGCTTGAATAAGGCTTTCTGATTTTAACAAATCTTCTGAATCAACATTTTTAAAATGCTTCCTGATGTACTCGGAAGCATCCTCAATTGTGAATCCATTTATCTGTAAAAGACTGTCAAAATCATAGTACTTTCGCACTTCGATTCCCTTTTCTTGACGCGAGGTAGCTAAAATCGAACAATGTGACAAAACTCTTCTTTTCAAAAGTTTATCTACAAATTGTTCGGCTAATTTGGGTAATTCATCAAGGCCATCCAAGACTATAAGAATTTCGGCCTGGTTCTTATCATCCTTGATGTCGTCCATTATGTCCTCTTTCTTCTCTTCCGTCATGTCCTCGGGTAGTAATTGATCTTCGATAGCTTGCATTACATCTCCATCCATGTCGCGGCATTTTAGAAGAAGCATAAGCTGAAATACGGGGAAATCATGCTCCTTTGGTATTGCTTTTCTTGCCCAGTCGTTTGCTATTTTTAGGCAGAAAGTTGACTTGCCGATGCCTGGGCTTCCCTCTACAAGCACCATTCTGGCCTTTTCTTGAGTCCCTTTCCCAAACATGTGGAGGAGTCTTTGGAACCAGCCAGAATTCCCAACCCTTTCGCCAAGATTAAAAATTTCATACATGTGAATCTCTTTATCAGTGAGTTGAAAAGTACCTTTCCTTCTCCATTTGACTTCCAACCTGGTGTAGACTTCGTCGAGCGGTAAATGGATGGTGTTGTCCCAAATAAGTGGTTTCAAATTAGAACGTCTAATGTATTCGTCTTCCAGAAGTTTGCGGAAAGCACGATGATCACCTGTAAGTGAAGAACATGACACTAGTTCCTTCCTGTTTTTGGTTAAATGAAACCTTGAGTATTCCAAATTACAGCATATTTTAACGCAGAGGTCATTCATTTACACATGTAACTCACAAGTGGGAGGCTATACATTGAGCAAAGTTAACTCAAACACACAAGTACATTGAAGATTATGCAAGTATGACAGTAATACTGATATGCCTGGTGCATTACAGTTCAAGCTGGAAGTTTGAAACTAGTATGTTTAGGACAACCTGAAACTTGAAAAAAATCAGTGACTGATAGTCAGCTCTTAAAACATGACAAAGACATAAGATAATTCCTTAAATAATTTATGTAGCTACCACCCATACAATCACGCCACCAGAAACTCTCTCCCAAGTACAGTTAATAGGTTTATGTAACCGTCATGTGGTTCTAACTTTTGAGTCTCATATCCCGTTCACACCAGAAAACAAAATGAAAATCGGGCAACAGAAAAAAAAACTCAACAGCTTTTAATTGGTTTTATCATTGAGGAGCAAGATGCTCATGTGATTCTACTTGCACTTGTTTTTCGACATTTGGCAAAATGAAATTTTAATCCCTTTATTAATTATGAAATTTGTGAACTAACAATCCAGAACAGTCAGAGCATTTCTTTAAGCAATTTCAGAATGAAATTAAATAGTATGCTACAAAAAGACTCTTTTTGACTCCTTAAAAAAGGGCATCTCCAGTAAGCCAACACCCACAAGGTAATAACACGCCAAACAAACCCATTTTTTTTTTTAAAAAAAAAGAACATTTTGTAAAGCCCAGTGATAATGTAATTACCTTTGCGGTGGTCACTAGATCGAGATAACCACCTTTTACCCTTTCCTGTTGATCCTTCTCTGCCTTCCAAAGAACCTTAATGTACAAGAAGAAAACGTTGAGTACACACGTGAAGCACTTAAGCTTATCATCAAATCAAAACTAAAACCAAACAAGCAGCCTGAATACAGCTAAATAAAATTACACATATACATATGTTTCAGTGGAGAAACTTTGCCACGTTAGCCACCAAGTAAAACACTTGAGTATCTCACTAATTATCTGGAAATAACTAATTACTAAGCATAAATTAACCGCCAAAGCCAATGTTCAAGTATTAGCCTTTGGTCAGAGAACAGATCGATTGACTGTGTAACTGTTTCTATAGTGAAGTTAAAATTATTGGAGCAATATGGTAAGAGAAAACACATGAATAAATTAATAAATTTGAAGAATTTTTGTCGATCCTGAACGAGCTAATTAATTATGAAGTGATAAAAAAAATTAACTCATGCCAGAAATGACGTTTTGCAGTGGATGTACATGCAAATGTCTGTTGATGACAACAAACACATTGTACATAATTGTTCAGAGGTCGCTGTACATGTTATAGTAACATGACGTTTCACTTGGTATTTACGTTCCAATGAAAAAAAAGCAACTTTTCTCTTCAGTCATCGTGGCAGTGGTAATACTTGCAAAATGTCATATCTAGCATGAATTAGTTTTTTTTAGCACTTCATAATTAGCTCCTTCATAATAATTAGCACTTCATAATTAGCTCCTTCAGGATCGACAAAAATTTTTCAAATTCTTCATGTTATAGTAACGACATTTCACTTGGTATTTACGTTCCAATGAAAAAAAGCAACTTTTCCCTTCAGTCATCGTGGCAGTGGTAATACTTGCAAAACGTCATTAGAAGTTGATGGTAAGGAACTATAGTCATGCACTGTAGAAAAATTGGCTTATTATCTCTCTTTTACTAATAAAATAGTAGTTTAAACCTACAAGTACTACTTTAACTTGGTTACTTTGAATTTAAGATTGTACCTTTTTGGTGAAGTCCTGGATCTGTGGGTTCTTCCAGACTTTGAGGGGATACACGAGAAGGCAATGGATTAATGGCTTCCACTGTTGGCTGGTGCTCAGTGCGTATAGATCCTTGAAGAAACACGTACATGCAAGGGATATCATTTACAAGCGGACCTGTATAACTACTTTCTACATGTTGCTTCTGTTACAGCAGCATGGTGTGTCTACCTTGATATGGATTTGAGAGGAGGGGGAAGGGTGGGTAGCCTTACATGCACATGAAAACTACCAGTTCATGAATGTACAGTATCATTAATTTTTTTTGTCATGAATATTTTTTTTTTACACCACATACATGTACTGTCTTTTCCCCTGGTCCCTGAATTTATCAGCCAAAGTGTTTGTTTATCCATATCTGCCCCACTCTCCCCCAAAATACAGATGAGTTTATTTCATTGACTTGAATGTTGTGTCTGCTATAATATTAATTATCTTCTCGTATGACCTACTTTGTTACAAATCCTGTTTACCCCACCTCCCAAAGCCTTCCCATGCATGATCCCCTTTTCCCCTGCACCTAAGTTCCTGGCATCTGTCATCACCTCCCTCCCCCTCCTGTACCAGTATGGTTTAACTGTAGATCGCACGAATAGATTGTTTATTTCCTGTAATATCCCATTTTGTTGACCCCATTCAATGAATGGTAGTTTTATTGCGTGACAGTGAAAACGATCTATATAAAGAAACTGATCACAAATAAACAGGGTCCGAAATTGCGCCTTCCTGGTCACCAATGCGACTAAATATTGAGAGCTGGCGACCAGAATTTTACAACTGGTCGCCAGCAGGCGACTAGACTTTCAATTAAGTCCTTCGTCTTTAGGTGACTTGTTATTGCACTGCTATTTGCTTTGTTAAATATATTGTGGGAGACATCGATTGGGATTAAAATTCAGAGCCGTTCTCCAACAATTGACTCATTTTCTATCCTGGTGAAATAAAACTTAAGTAAATTTCCACTTAGTGTAGCTCCCAAACAGCTGCGATCAACACGAGTCGAACATTGTGTAGCCGCCATGTTGTTTTCCTAATGCCTGGTTACTAAGCTACGACATTTCGCGAATGCAACAACGAACTGTTGTCACGCAAAATTCTATGGAAAAACTGTGTTGAATGAAGAGATATCTGTTAACAAGTACTAGGAAAAGATCAATCATATGTAAAAGTTGGTGGGCATGCTGTTTAATTTCTATTAAAGAGCTGAAGTGGGTAAGACTTTGAAGTAGTTGCCGTTTCAATGTTGGAGAGTTTTCATTCTATGAAGAAGACTTCGAAAGACTCGACTTTCTTTTGATTTCTTGTCGTTATTGTTCTCTGGTAGGAATATAATTGATTTTTTAGCATAAAAATGGCCAAAAATACACTAGCATAACAAGTATTTTGTCTTTTAGTGCAAGAGGAAAGATCGAAAAAATTTTGGCGACCAGAAATTGCCATCTGGCGACTAAGAATTTTGGTCCAGTCGCCAGTTGGCGCCAACATAAAAAAGTTAATTTCGGACCCTGATAAATAGTATTTGTTTACTACCATTTTATAAATAAAATAATGTACTGTACAATGTACCTTCTTGTTGAATGGTTACACCTTCTTCAGGTCCTGGACAGACTGAATGGGAAAGTGATGGACTGCATTCCACTGCTGAAGGCTGCCAGGTGCTTACTACAGAGCCTTTTAAGAAAAAATTTATAGGTATGCAACATTTACTAATAACAATATAAGTAATTGCATATGTGCATTTTTAGTGCATGTGCATTATAGTTTATTATAAGTAATTAACAATGTTCGTCCCAAACAACAACACAAATTTCCCTATACACAAACAATGTCAAACCGAGTTGCAAACAATGCTTGTTTCTTGTGGTTACCTAAGTTAAATTTAACTAAAATTAAACGTGTACTCAGTTTCTAAACTGAGAACTTGTGAACAAGAAACATTTTTGATGCTCTACCATAGGGTTTACATGTAATTTTTCCTACTGAGTAGCCAAAAAACATTTAAAATAAATTATTATTTTCACGAATTATTTGAATTGCATCGGTGCAGTGAGTGAACAAAATCAAGTGTTTCAGTAGCCATGCATGATAATGATGAAAAGAATGTTTAAAGTATTCTATTCTACAAAAATTAAAAGCTTGTAAAATTATCATATGCCTGCCTGAAGGCAAAGCCATGGGTCAAAGCATTTTAGGGTGGATGTTTGAGATGAAGAATGGAATCAATTATTTCCATGGTTCAATTCACTAATAATTATACCAGGGCCAATTAAAGGAAACGTCTAACACTCTACATGCTGTTATCATAATTTTGATTGGTAAATGTACATATACATGTATGCATAATATAATACAATCCACTCAATTTTACCAAACTTTATATGTAAAGCAGGGAATTTTAAAGTCTGTTTGTCGGTCTGCTTTCCAGTGACATACTGTATTTTGCATCATGCAGGCCATGTAAACTTGTCCACAATTTTCTATTTATTTACCACACAATGCATAATAATGTTCATTAAGTACTGTAATTGTGTACTGTGTATACATGTTCCGGGCGTACATGCACATCCACGAAAAACTATTCTTCAAATACATGTCTTACAGTATAGGAATTAATAGTACATGTAAGGCAACAAAAAAATTACCGAAGGTGAGATGCAGCATCTTTTCCACAAGATGAGTACACTGTTTCTGCCAGCTGAACTTCTCTGCATACTTTTCATGAAGAATCTTGACTTCTTCAAGTCGTACCTCTCTTTCTTTTTCACGGACATTTTTGACTGCCTTGGCCCATTCTTTAGGATCTTCTGACTCTACTACACAATAGGAACCAGAAGGAACCTTCTTCAGAGCATCCCCAAGTCCTGAGTTACTACTAACAAGAATGGGCAGACCAGCAGATAAAGCTTCAAGAGCAGTCAAACCAAAGCCCTCAGTCCTTGATGGCATGATTGCCAGATCTACCTCACAGAACAATTTGGCTAGTTGTTCCCGGTTTTCATTAAAGCGTCGAACAATAAGCTGACTAGGGGGAATACCATGCTGGAGTAACTTTTTTGCTACCTCATCTTCTTTTCCTGCTGGTGCACCAACAAACATGAGTTGATATGATGCGTCTTTCAGTTCGGCAATTGCTTGAACAGCAATGTCATATCCCTTTAGCATGAAATCTTCATTATCACCACGCCCAAATACCAAGACAGAAAACTTACTTCTTTCTTCAGAGGCTTGTTTGACCCTGTGAAACTCAGTGAAAATGCTTGGGGTGAGATTTAAAACATCTTGATCTTTCTGACTAAAGCGGAGGTACCGAGAGTAAACATCGGCCAGTTTGGGTCCAACAGCAACAACTTGATCGGCCAGCTCACAGAGTTTTACTTCTGCTTGGTGCTTTTGCTCACCTTTGAAAACTGCTTCTTCATAGCTTTTGTACATTCCAAGTTCTTCAGGAGCAGTGTGAACAACTTGAATCCACTTACAATCATGATGATGCCGCTTAATGAGTGGTATTTGACGACCAAGATGAACTCCATGTCCTATTACACAGTGGGGAAGATGATTTTTAGGTAGAGAAGACAGCCAATCAATTGGCTCGAAGCCTGGAAGTTCTTCTGCTTCAATGAGCTGAACATTGTGAGTACTAGCAACTTTCTTATCATCTTCACTACACTGGGGGAGATAAACACTGACTTCCACATTGCGTTGCTTAGCTAGTTGTATTGCAAGTTCTCTGTTAATGGTCGACAAGCCCCCCTTTGAAGATTTCCACTCACTACTCAAAAGAGTAACTTTTAATCTTCTGTCAGAGGACAAGCTTGGTTTTTCTTCTTCAGGGCCTCCCTGTGATGTAGAGGCTAGACTGCGAAAAGGTGATTCCTGAAAAGAAAGATGAGCAAAATAAGAGCAAAATAAATCTAAATAAATAAGAATTTCACTGACTCCATGATTAACTTTTACATCGTAAAAGGTAACCCTGAAAATGGTAGATATGTGTAAAATATACATAAATAATTCAGAGTTCAAAATAAATAACTGTGGAGCTCTGCTTTTAGGCTTGGCTTAATATTACATGAAATCAATATTTACTAAGAAACATTTTCAGTTTCATTGTGAGTTAATTACTTCTGATGTTTGTAAATTATGCAAAAACGTACCTTTTCCAGCCTGGACATCGCAGGAAGCCTTCAGAGAAAACCCTGACCGCTTAAACTAAAATTAAATTTAAAGAAAACAGCAGTTGACAAAAAAGAAATACATGTTAAATACCAAAAGAGAAGCCTGGGTTTAAATACATTTGTCAAGGAGGTTGAAACAACATTTCCATGACATTAAATTATTCTGCTGGTCTTCAATAATTTCTTAAGTATATACAAAAATTAAATAATTAATTTATAAACTTACATGTACCAGTTGTCATTGCATGTGCATACACTCTTGAACATCTTTAAGCATGTGACATGCTTTCAAAAAATAGAAAACTGAAAAAAAGATTGTAAAAAAATGTATTACAAAATGCAAGATTTTTATAAAGTTGAGTCTCCCACACTGACGGATCTAGGGGAGGGACCTGGGGGGGACAGGTGCCCCCATCCCCTTAAAGTCACACCTTCCCCCCCCCACTAGGTAAAGGTCATTTTTTGCAGACGGCCGACTTTTACTCATGGAAATAACAGACTTGTTGCAACATATCTTTATGATCGAGTCTTTACTCTGTTCTTTTTTTATTCCAGTGAAAAAAGATGTCATCTTGTGACCCATTGTTTGGTAGAATGTAATGCACCTTCTTTGTCAACAATACGTAAATCTGCATTTTTGTTGAAAAAAACGAATCTCGGCTTTCAGTGCATGGTCATCAGAAGTAGTTTGACATCTCGTTTTGAAGCTCTCAAAAAACTCAGTGGTTTCTAAAATTAAAATTGGCGTTCAAGTTAAGAGGCGAAATGTTAAAGTTCTCAAAATCTTCACCTTACTTTCACAAGTTCGTTCACGCACTTGCGAACAAAACAGTAAACAAAAGGATACATATTCAACTATCCACCTTGAGGTCGTTTAATTAAGCTATTGTCCTTGTTCATTGAAATCGGTTGTTTTGCTTTTCCTGAAAATATAACACCTTTCTGCAAGTGAAATGAAACGAATTAGACCGAACACTGGTCGGCATGACTTTCGTGGCCGCCGAAGACATTACCCAAAGGAATAACCTGAGCCCTCGGGGTAAAAATGCCAGCGGTTTCACCCATTTCTGAATGGCACACTTAAATTGACGTGAAGTTATAATGATCGTGCACTGCTTAAGATTAGGCCTGGACAACTCCTTTGTGACATTTGTATATTTGCCGTACTATATTAAATTCGGTCTTTTGACCTTTTCGCTTCTCACTTGTTTTTGAAAGGGCACTACGTGCTCTAGCTCTGTGATTTGCCACGTTTAGCCTGCGCAGCTGGCGGGCAGGATTAGCGGGCACAAGTGAATTTTTCTCGCGCGGGCAAAGCCCGCGTCAGCGAGCGGCGCAGCCGCAAGTGAAATTCCCGTCTGCCGGATTTCTTAGGGGTTTTGCTATCCGCCCACTTTTATCGCCTTTGATTTCAAATTAAATAAGCCAATCAGAGAGTGAGGTGTAATACAAATCGCGTTAAAGGGCATTAAATTGACACTCATAAACAAACTCTTGATGGCGCAAGGATGATAACGCAAAGGACATTACACCAAAATAGCCTCCAAAACGGGGCCCTAAACCCAAAGAAGGAGTTGTAAATGACATATGCAGATTGTGCTCTACTAATCTGAAGGAGACTAATAGATGTGTTGCATTATTCGCAGACAGTATTAGTTGAATGGAGCTTGCCTAGCACGGTTTCCTGTTTGCAAAGTTTGACACCTCTGGCTCTGTAATTTACCACATGTTTCGCTATAATTGCGGTTTGTTTTGCATTAGCTCATTGTTATTTGCAAGGTATACTTTAGCTCTGGAAGGACAAGATCTGATATAATATTCCGTGAAATTGTTGATAACTTGCATTTAATATTTGTGATGCCGGTCCCGGCCCAGTTTATTTTATAACACTGTTGCAAGATGCACCGATGTACTGATCTTATCACGGATGACATATTTATCTTGCTTCGTAAGAGACTGTTTGTGATTCGCGAAAGCTAAAATTTGGTTTTAGAGAAACGTTATCTGTGTTGTAAAGGTTATACTCAGCTTGCATTAATTTGATCGGGCGGTTTGTCTCTTAAGCTTGACGGTTGGATTTTACCTCCCTTGCGTACTGCCAAAACATCATTTCCCGAAAGCAACTAAATCACAGTCTGTTTTCCTTTAGAATATTTTTCTGCTTTCGCTGCCGGGACATTTAGTGAATACATAGCTTTCTCTTTACCTTCCTTTCCTCCGCATTCTCCATTTTGCCATCTGCACGTAAAACACAGATTAACATTTGATTGACGTTTCACAGCTCTAAGCCAATCCGAAATTCACGTGCACTGGCGAATGCATAATTCAAAAAAACCCACGCATTCCGGCAGGCGGGATCTCAACTCGACTCCTCACCAAACCCCTTGCTGCTTGGCGGCCAAGACCAAAGCATGCGGCCAAGACCAATAAAGTGAACTTGTAATCATGCCGAAAGTATCAAATTATACGAGAACTCGAATCGAGGTCCTTGACAAGCAAGGTCTCCCTCCAGTTGCAATTTTAAGATCTTTGAAGAACGAAGGTTTGGCCGTCAGTCTCGCTAGTGTTACGCGAATCATGAAAAAGCTACGAATTACCGGCTCCGTGGCAAACTTACCGCGTTCAGGCAGACCGAAGAAGCTCTCCAAGGAAGGAAAAGCCTTCATCGACCAACAAATGGAGAAAAATGACGAGATGACGAATGGGCAGATCCAGAAGAAGCTGGAAAGATACGGAATTTCCGTATGTTCATCCACCGTATGCAGAATGAGAAAAAAGCTTGGTTGGACTCTGCAGAAGACGGCATATTGTCAGCTCATCTGAGCCCCGAACAAAGTGAAACGACTGGAGTACGCTCAACACGTGTTGGAAAGTGGCAACACTTTCGACAATGTGATCTTCTCTGACGAATGCTCCGTTTCCCTTCAGCAGTACCGCCGTACCTGCTACCGGAAGATCAACAAGCCGATGAAGCGCAAGCCAAAACCGAAGCATCCAGTTAAAGTTCATGTTTGGGGTAGAATTAGCAGACATGGTGCCACAAAGATTTGCATCTTTGATGGCATCATGGATGCTGTTCTGTTCTGTAACATTCTAGAAACTACCCTGGTTCCGGAAAGTGCACCGATGTACTCCTCCCCCCCCCCCTCATCAAATGAGTTTTGGCTTTCTACCTACCTTCTAGTAGATCCCTGACACCCCCCCCCCCCCCCCACCCCTGACCCAAACAAAGAAGTTCTACTGTTGGAAACTATCGCATCACAAGAACCCTCCCCTCCCTCCCCTCCCCTTTCACCCCCATCCCCATCCCCATCCCCCTCCACTCCCTACGTCTTACAACGGGTTTCGGATTTCGGATTCCTGATTTCTGACTCCTGATTTCCGATTTCTGATTTCGGGTTCCTGATTTCTGATTTCCGATTTCCGATTTCTGATTTCTGATTTCCAATTTCTGATTTCTGATTTCTGATTTCTGATTTCCGATTTCTGATTTCTGATTTTGGATTCCTGATTTCTGATTTCAGGTTTCGGGTTTCTGATTTCTGATGACAAAAATATCCGTTTTCTGATTTTTCAAAATTAATTTACAGGAATATATTGCGAGTTATTTTTGATTTCCGATTTATCTGAAAGAAGCCATGGTTTGGCCGCAAAATCAGGTAATTTATTTGTTTTCTAGTTTCTGTTTCATCTTTTCTGGTTTCAGAATTCGTTGTGGCGCAATTATTCATTTTCTGTTTCCCCAGCTTGGATTTCCAGACATGAATATGCTGTTTGCTGATCTCTGGAAACTAAAATCCAAAATAGTTTTGCGGGTTGTCCTGATTTCTGATTTCTGAAATCCAATATCGGATTGGCCGCAAATCTATAGCTGATCCAAAACAGTCAACAGATTTGCATGTGTGAGATTTCAAATCCACATTGAATTCATCATGTGGTGCCAGAATGTAACACAACGTACAAGGGAAGTAAAACGGCAAACCTAAAGATCAAGCTCAAGAGACCAAACGCTTGATCAAAGTTATGCAATAAGCATAACGGTTACCTTGAAAACAAACTGTTAGCTTTCTCAACGTTATGCTTCAACAGTCGCTGGTGAATCCAGACGAAGCTATATATGTCTGGACAAGGCATCACAAATATTTAATGCAAGCAATCAACAATTCCACAGAATATTTCAGACCTTGTCCTTCCAGAGCGAACACTTTGAGAGCATATCTTGCAAATAACTCTATAAACAGGAAATTGTGCAGACTGATGACCTCTAGACATTTGCAAGGCCACAGTCTTATAACTCTATTCAACTTATGCTGCTTCCAAATATTACAACATATAACTTACCCTTCAGAAACAAGTGAGAAGCAAAAAGGTCAAAAGACCAAACTTTATATAGGTTGGAGTCGTGTAGGCCATTATAATTTCTGTAAACATTATGGCAACATCTCGTCCACGATAAAATGCCTCAAGGCACACCACTTGCTTGACCTTTAAATTTACATTCGAATAGATACTTTTTGAAATGGCAGCCTGAAAGCTGCTATAAAACATGGCATGTAATAGCGGTAAGGTTGGAGCACGTATGATAGCCTATAGCTTTGAAATCGATCAAAGGACAGCGCGACAAAATACTTGATGGTAGAGGACCCCTCCCTAATGTTTTTGATTGCCCAAAAGGCACATGACCAGACCAAACCAGGGTCTCTCTTTTCTCGCTCTAGGGGGCAGGAGAGAGAGACCCTGGGAACGAGGTTGTACACATTAGTGTACAATGCAGACCGCAGAACAGCTTTGGCCTGCAAACTGATGATAAAATGCAACAATGATACCCTTGATAAATAAGAAAGATGGTACCCTTATAGTCAGTGTTTTTTTTCTGTAACCATACTATAACAGTATTTTTTTTCTTTTCCCTCCTTTTTATGTGTTTTGTAATTGTATTTGCGATCAATAAATTATGTGAAATGAAAAATAAATGTCAATAATAATAATAATAATAATAATAATAATAATAATAATAATAATAATAATAATAACATTATATAGCGAATTCTCCAACTGCTGACCTGAATTATTATTGTGTGACCTTAGATTGTTTATATCTCTCAAATTGAAGGATGATGCCACAAATGGTTTGGAGAGAAAAAGTGCAAAAAACTGGCTGATTAACCTTTCATGAAGTCTTCTAGGGGTGGAGTGAAATAGGAGATCACCCCTAAAACTGACTGCATGGGACGCTACTGATCGAGGGATGGGCCTGACATGCCTTCTCTGGTATTGCGTATCATAAAACTCGAGCAGTACTACTGTCAGTAGAATTGTTATAGGCCCACATATATTCTATCTCTGATCGATCTGCAGTGTAAAGTTTGCATTTTGTTCGTATTAATTAACACATGGTCTGCACTCTACATGACTGAAATAGACTCATCAAAAACCCAACACAAATTGTCCTTCATGCACGACATATCGAAAACAAGAGATTTCATTTCTTACAGCAATTTAAATTAAGCCTATGTACAGGTATTTCCATAGCAAACGCAATGTTGCTGCTCGCGTTTAGGGAAATATGATAACGACTGATCTTTTTTGCATTAAAATGTGTTCTAAATCCAACATAAGTTCGGCACGCACATATAATTAATCTTCTTACCTTGGGCTTAGCGATCTTTGATTGGTGAGCAAGGACGATCTTCGAGGAAGACACGGTAAACAGCCAGCGGGTTGATATATGCAGACTACATGTTGAAAACATCAGTGAAAACTTGATTTACCCCATGATTACAGGACAGTTTAGCTTAGAACATTACAGAAAACCACTAAGACGAGAGTGCAAACGAAAGCGAAAGAATCAGTACAAGAAGAATGTGTAACTGAATATCACGACGTCCTGCCGAAATAGGGGGGTTCCCCCACTTCCTTATATGGAAGAGGTAACCCAGGATCAAGCTACTGAAGGCTGATCGAATACAAGGTGTATGTTTCAGAAATACGTTTAAATCGCAATTTTATTTAGAAAATGTACAGTAAATTGGTCGCTCTTAAAGTTAACGGAATGATTTCATGGGTCCATCTTAAGTAAGATAAAAGTCACAAAGGAATTTCTCCAGACTTCCGCTTTCGTTACACACCACGTTACCAGTATGTTGCTATGGTGAAAACGTCACGCTACACCCAATCATTTCGGAGGGTAAACTTCCTCAGTTCACTCACACTTTCTCAACATTTATTTACCGAAAGAAGACCTTTACCGGCCTGTAAACGAAATGGGACTCCTTCACACCCAGAAAATACAAGATAAACCTCATCCGTACGCTAACTTTTCGTTGTTTCCGGGCGCATTTGCTCGTTACCTTCTCAGCTGCGCTCTTCTTTGAGATAATGCACCAGTCATTTGAAATCCCCGACCCCCCCCCCCCTCGGGGATAGGCGGGGCATTCACTTTTTTTGCAAGTGAAGGCAAGTGAAGTCCCCGGTCCCCAGGAGAAAAGTGAATGGTGAACTCCCCCGCCCCCACATGCTATAAAAAAGTAATCTTTCGTAGAAAACTTGTTTTTGCCAAGCGCAACAATGGATGAGAAAAAGGGAAGATAAAAACGTTGGTAGCCGTGAAATTAACACGTTGATTTCAGAGTAGCTAGCAACAGGGCAATACACTTGCAAAGGCCCCTCGATGGACAAGGAAGAAGACGACTATTGCCAAATCAACTTTTTATTTTGAATAAAGGTTATTAAAAACTTTTTCTGTTTTACAACTTGATGTTACAAAATGCAAGATCACAGCAAACTGAAACTCAATAGCAATGCAGTCTTCTGACGTCTGGAATGACTCAGCATACTTATCAATACCATATCATTGAAATAAGCCTACCTTTCGTCACCAGACTTTGAATATCTTCTGCCAATATAGCCTTCTTTGAATTCTGGTACGACACTTTACAAAACAATTTTTACTTCGCGCTATCATTAGGCAGCAAAATACCGCAAAGCAACCGATCAACCGAGCGAGTCAACACAAATAATTCAAACCGCTGAGCATGGAGTGACTGCCCCGCTTATTCCCCGGTCCGGCATGCGAAGGCAGTGATTTCTGGTGCATCCCCCGCCTAACGGGGAACCAAAATGGAGTGAATCTGAAGTGAGGGCCCCGCTTTTACCCCGCCTATGCCCGAGGGGGGGGGGGGGGGTCGGGGATTTCAAATGACTGGTGCATAACTGAGGAAGTTGCTGTCACAAAACGGTCACATCATCATCATGCGAGCCGCAAGGGGGGTCTGGTGGCATGCCCACCCGGAAAATTTTGAAATCTAGAGGCTCAGAAATGCTCTTTTAAGCATTTTCAAAAAATCCAAAAACTCAATATAATGCTTGTATTATTGTTTATGCATTTGCTATTGGCTGCCTGGTCCCATGTCTAACTACCTTCAAAATGGACTCAGTGCTGTCTGAGAGAGCCAAAGTTTTCAAAATGTTCTGTGGAAGGATATCTCCTGGTCACCTTCAAGCTCACGCCTGTGGCGCTCATATCATCTTATGATCACCTATGTCGCTCTAATGTACCCGCTGCCCCTCCCAATCAACTCCTGGCTATGGGTCTATATGAGACTATACGGAAAACATTCGTCACTATTTACCAAGGAAAGAAATGAAACATCTTACTTTATATATATTGTCTTAAACTGTCATTAAATTACAGAGCTATTGTAGGGTTTAAACATTTATTTACGCTAAAATCGACTAAAGGAGCAATTAAAACACACGATATGCATGAAAATCCCTAAATTAAAACGATGGTCAAAATTAGCTACGATTGCAAACATTCAAAGTTTCTATTTTATTCTTATAATAGCAGTTGATGTCAAGTGCATAACTAGAGTATAAGTTTGGAGCACATATATAATTTTTAATCCTTTCACTCGAAAAGGCGCATTTAGGTGCTATTTGGGGGCGCGGTCATTGAATCACTTGTGACGTCATCAGTTCGCTCGCCAGTGGATTTTTGTGACAAACAGCTGATAGACCTAGGATTGACCTTTCCACAGAGCTGTTCATTTTGAATATCGGTTGCATTCTGACAGAGCTAATCAAAGAAAAACGCGATCCGTTTTGGGTGCAAAATCGGTGCTCAAACAGGCCAATACACCTGTAATTGATCATGGCCTCCTTTTCAGGGTTTTCCAACTATTTCCAAAGTCCAATTTTTGGCGTATGCGCATTCACCAAAGTGAAATATTGTGCATTTTTACATGGAATCTCTGTCAAAATGTTGCTACAGTATGAAAAAGTGCTTTTTTAGCCAATTTTAGGGGATTTCAGGATCTTAACACCAAAAATTCAATTTAACGGTTGAAAAAACGCGTTTTTTCGCGAAATTTTGCACGTGAAAGGGTTAACATGCAAGAAATTTCTTGGTGGATAAAAAAAATGAGTTAACTTCTTGCATGATTTCCCTTTATGTAGTACGACACTACAGAAAGGAAAGGGTATAATCTGAGAGCGATAACGCTCCCTAAAGCGTTCAGTCCATCTCCTTGTTCTACTGGAGCTGCGCATGCGATCTAGAAAGGTGTCCACTCTACCGCGCGAACTGTGCTTCCTGATGTACGTGCAGTTTGGTACTCAGGCCTCCCCGGCGTTGCTGCTGATAATTAGAAGAAGTCACACCAGGAAAAAGTTGTAACTGAACAACCAAAATTTGTCATTGTAAAAAGAAAACCAAGTTAAAAAAGCATTAAAATATGTGAAAATGTGAGTCACCAGGTCGAGTAAAATAGTAAGACTTGGTGAGTAAGAAAGTTTACTCGTCATCGAGTCAATTAACCCATGTCCTTCGTACCTTTTACTTAGGGTTCGAAAATCGTATTTTGGTACAGCTTAGAAAATTCCATTGCAATTAAAACAATCGAACGATTGTGGTACTACAAATGATACGTTTTCAAAAAAGCACGAGTTGTGACCGTACGCTTCTATTTCTATCGCCCTGAAGCACCGTGAGCTTCGACGATCAAGAAAAGGCAACTACCACTACCCACATCTTTCGGCATCGTCACGTACACACGAGGAGTCAAGTCTTCTGTGACTAGTTCTTGCATCAAGTCTCCTGAAGAGTTTACACGCGAAGACTAGGCGCTGTCGAGACTTATCTCCTCGTGTGTGTCGACCTTTATGTTTCTAAGCCTTCTAAAAAAATACATTGTCTGTTGCGTAGTGAAAAATCTCGTGCGTAATTCTATTGAGAAAGAAACGAAAATTTCACTCAGAAAGAACAAAATCTCGTATATTATTTCCGGGCAAAAACGACGCAAGTATCACATATGCAAAACATTTTATTACAATAGATCTCGTTTTAAAGCCTAGAATTTCGTTTCTCCACTCTTAAGTGGATGTTACATTCGAGGATGTTGATTGTTTATTACTTAGTAACAATGTCCAGCTGTAAATGTTCTTCGCGTTTCTTGTTTCGATGTTTTGATACAAAACAAGGTTTTATAGGATTACACAATGTACAATCGAACTAACTCTAATATATACTTGGTATTACTGTAGTAAATATTGACAATAAATGTTCTTCACGTTCTCTGAAAAAATACAGACAACGTTAATGTTCGAGGACATTTCAAAGCAACTGGACTAAGAACTCTAGGAAACAAAGAACAGGAAATGCGATCTTTCCCGTTGCAAAATTCAAATTGGTTTCGGTCCTCGAGATCAGCGACACTTATGTACAACGAAAGCTTCATATATGTGTACTTACAGCTGACATGTTTTTCAAGTGACTAAACTAACGCCTCTCTGTATCAGTTATTGAACTGGTGTGTAACAAAAAATCTAACCAATTGTTACACCTCACTCAAAACCATTTCAATTCATTAACAGGCTGTTTCAGGACGTATAGTGGGATTGTTTATTTTCTTGCTAACACGGTCACGAAACCCTTGGTAGCAGCGACTTTTTGGGGACATTCCAGGAATGTTTTCAATTACAATACAAATTTTGGCTTGTCTAATCAAACATTGGTTCTGCAGTGTACACTAAGCAAGACTAAGATGTTAACATAAAGTACTCGAACATGAAACAAAGGTGAATTAAAACGAAACTCAGTTCTCACAAAACAAACCACCTATGCTGCCAAACAAAAAGAGAGTTTTGAAAGTGTCACAGTTATGTCCAACGCCACAACATAGTAGTTGTCGGATAGTGTGGCTACCCGGAAATTTAGTGGCGTAACACCATTTTAACAGTAATTATTTTACAGTTTCAACCTTTTAGACTGGTTTTACTTAACCCGTGAAATAGAAACTAAACTTTCAAATACTATTAGACACTAATTTCATTGTCTTCTTTTGTTTAGTTTTGACTATTACGCAATAATTGCTACAGTAGATGTTGTTTCACGGGTTAAATAAAATCACTCTAACTACAATTAAATGATTCAGTTAAGCAATTACCTTCAGAAAGGAATATTGGCAAGCTTAATGGCGAGTTGTATCGACGGACACTTGATCAGCATTAACAACCTGTGCCCGGTTTGTCAAAGGACGAATAACATTATCCACGGGATAAATCACTATCCAGTGGATAGCGCAGTTTCTTCTGTTAATACTTATCCACTGGATAGCGATTTATGCGGCGGATAGAGTTTTTCTCCTTTTGAAAAATCAGGACCTGATAAACAAACACTATAAATTAAAAGCAAATGGAAATTCGAGAAAATTGCTAGTTTGGAAGGAATGGAAATCCTTCTTCAAACGCTCGCATTCGCACATAGTTAATATAGAGGTAAATAATTATGAAGCCAGCAAACATCAAAGGAGCAAGCAATTGAAAGGTCCATGACAGTGCACATCTTTTGTTTTGCGCTCATACACTATGCGTGAATTACATAATCGTAGCAACAGCCGGAAATACGTCTGCGTTCGCAGGCTGTAGGGAATCTTTGTTTACAGTATTTGTCTCATTATCATAAGCGCTTTAGTTTCTAATAGAGCATTGAAAGAGCATGGCACGATGTATTATTTGAGCCCGCTGTATTATATACTTTTTCAGTGACGCGGATATGAGAAAACGAAATATTACATAGGATGTATGAGGTCATAAGTGCTTTTGCCACCCAGGCAGAAATTTTGCATAATTTGAACACTAACATCTGCTTCAATATTGCAGGCAATGAGCTGCAAATGTCGCCAATAATTAAGTTTCACAAGCGCTTTAAACATCTGGAGTCAATTCGTGTGTAGTATGATGCTTTCAATGACGTCAGCAACGGTCGCCCTATTACACGTAACCACCCATTGCATGTTCTCAGGTTTTGTGCTGGGTCAACAACATAGCGAACAAGAACATATAACAAAAAACTTTGCCAGGCTTCATAACCATTTCCTTCTTTTACCAGTGATTCATAAAACTACCATCTAGCCATGAAAACTTCTTTACATTCAATGTTTCATAAGAAGGAAAATTTACATTATTCCATGCCAACGAGGCCGATGTAAGTAAATTGTCTCTTTTTAAACAAAGAAATTAATCGCAGATTTTACAAAACCTTGTCTTCTCCATACAAGCTTACTGATACACTAAGTGAAGTTAATGTCTTGATTTCCGCCAAACGCTGCAAAAATTCGTATTCACCGTCTCTACTTATACCGCTGTGGTTATTAAACGAGAGTCTGAGTGTTGATAATGAGCCACTTTGCACCAAACCTTTAGCCAGACCATGTCCCCATTCAACACCCGCTTCCGCGTAGTTGTGGACTGTAAGACTGAATGTAGTCAATGACGTGTTTTTAGCCAAACCGTTCCCCAGACCGTATCCCCACCCTTCTCCTCCTGTGTCAGCGTAGTCGTGGACTGTAAGACTGAATGTAGTCAATGACGTGTTTTGAGCCAAACCGTTCCCCAGACAGTGTCCCCACTCTCCTCTTGTGTCAGCGTAGTTGTGGACTGTAAGACTGAATGTAGTCAATGACTTGTTTTTAGCCAAACCGTCCCCCAGATTGTATTCCCACACTTCTAGGCCAGCGTAGTCGTGGACTGCAAGACTGAATGTAGTCAATGACGTGTTTTGAGCCAAACCGTTCTTCAGACCGTCTGCCCAACGTCCTCCTGTGCCAGCGTAGTTGTTGACTGTAAGACTGAATGTATTCAATGACGTGTTTTGAGCCAAACCGTTCTCCAGACAGTATCCCCACTCTTCTTTTGTGTCAATGTAGTAGTGGGCTGGAAGTCTGCCGGAGAATGCGTATGCACGACTGCGGAATGAAGCCAAACCTCTCCCCAGATCGTGTCTCACCTCTGTTCTTGTGCCAGCGTGGTCGTGGACTGTAAGACTGAATGTAGTCAATGACGTGTTTTCAGCCAAACCGTTCCCCAGACTGAATCCCCACTCTCCTTTTGTGCCAGCGTAGTCATGGACTGTAAGACTGAATGTAGTCAATGAAGTGTTTTGAGCCAAACCGTTCCCCAGACTGAATCCCCACTCTCCTTTTGTGCCAGCGTAGTCATGGACTGTAAGACTGAATGTAGTCAATGAAGTGTTTTGAGCCAAACCGTTCCCCAGACTGAATCCCCACTCTCCTTCTGTGTTGGCTGTAAGATCGAATGCAGTCAATGACTTGTTTTTAGCCATCCCGTTCCCCAGACCTTGTCCCCAATCTCCTCTTTTGTCATCGCAGCTGTAGACCTTGAGTTCATTAAGTGCCTTGCTTTCCGAGAATAATTTACTTAGTTCATCTCGCGTAGTGCTACTGATGTTAACTGAAAGTGTAGTTGATGTCGAACAAATATTCCCAGGAGGTAAACATTCTGAGCCTTTCGTGACCAAACCATACACGTTCAGAATAAACGACTGCATTAACCCTTCTCTGCGTAATCTTTGAAGGGCAGTTCGTCCATAACTCGTCGTTTGGTCCCACAGGTTAATGGTCAATGAAGGGAGTACATTGTTTGCCACAAAGAATTTAACAAGACAATCAGCAACGCCATCGCTTACGTTGCCGTGGACATTCAAGGTAAGACTGGATAATGGCAAAGTTTTAAGCAAGTGACCTCCAATGGCTTCTGTGTTACAAGTACTCAACTCACCCCATATGTTTATTGTCAAGGTCTTTTTTAAGACGTTATCGTTTGAGATCGGATTAAGGAGCGGAGCCGAAACATCTGCAAATTTTCCTTGCACATTTGGGTGGAGCACCAGAGACTTCCATGAATTATTTTCTGCTAATACGTAAATCTTATCAACTATCTCTATCCAATGTTCTGGAACATCTCCAAAAACTTTAAACGTCAAAGAGTGCAAAGTTCTGTTTTCTTGAAAACCTTTCACAAGCGAATCCGCCTCAACGTTGCTCAGACTTCCATGGGCAATAACAGTGAGAGACTCCAAAGAGGTTTCTCCCAAAAGGCCCTCACTTAAAGCAGAAGCTAAGCAGTCTTCCACATTTCCGAAAACGATCAGCGAGAAAGAAATCAGCGATGTGTGGGATAACAACAGTTTTAAAGACTGAACAACAGTGTTATTCAAAGGACCATAAAACTCAAGGATCACTGACTTCAGCTGTGTATTTGCTGATAATCCATTTCTAACAGCACGGGCCCAACCATCCTTACTTTCGTTCATTAGTTTTAACGTCACAGTTGTTAGTGAATAACAACATGCTAGACTTGTTCCTAAGTTACCAGCAACAGAAGGAAGAATACTGTCAAATACTTTGAGAGTAAAGCAAGAAAGGGACAAATTAGAAGCTGATAAGCCCTTCATCAGCGTGCTTGCTAATAAACTTGTTACCTTGTCAGTAGAAATGAAAAGATCTTTCAGGGATTTGTTGTTAAGAATGCGATGTACATCACTTGCACTGTCGTCTGTTAGAGTGTGAGCGTCAGTTAGCATCAGTTTAGTGAGGGGAGCTGGTGCTAAATTCCTTTCAAGTGAAGAGCAGGCCTCGTGTGCATAGCGCACAAATCTCAAAGTGTGCACATCTCTCGAGCTCAACTCTAAACTTTCTGGTAATGGAATACACCGCCAAACAACCGTTGCTAATTCGTCAGCAGCCCCACTCTCATTCAGAAGTTCCGTTAGGAACACACAGTCTTCTTCTTTAGGAGATTGCCAGTTCCAATCTCTGTTTAGAAGCTCTCCCACCTGCTTGAAAAACACTGCTCCGTCATTTCCAAGTATACCAGCAACAAACAAAAATACTTGGCGGTATTTACGCGTAATACCTCTCTTGTCTAGTTGAAAGTAATCAAAAACGTTGATTTCCTCTTTCAGCATCTTACGTACAAGGTATAGAGCAGCTAAAAACTCCTGAAACGTCTTGTGAAGAAAGTGAAACTGATGTAGTGGATCGAGCTTCTTAACACTAGCTTCCATGAAAACAACGCCCAATTTAACAGCTGGAAAACCTTTGCCACTGGTTTTCACTTTTTCCAGTTTGTCCAGTTCCTCTTCCAGAAATGAAGAACGATCTTCTAGGAGACATCTCCAAGCTAACTCTCCCAATACGAGTGTGCTAGCTTCAAATTGATTCTCTAAAGCCCTATCATCGTGGTAAACTTCCAAATTATTTTTGGAGCAAAACCTTCTTAGCAGGCATCGGAAAATGATTTGATAAAGCTCTGAACGATTAGATGGCAGATCCCCGTCAAAGTCTTCATAAACAACGCAAAGAAGGAGTAAGTTTAATGGATTGTTTCGAAGTGCATGTAGAAAAATGTTCTCATTAATGACTCGACTGAGACTTTCTCCTTTTAACATATCTTCTGGATTAACATTCTTGAAATGCTTTCTGATGTACTCAGAAACATCCTCAATGGTAAATCCATTTATCTGTAAAAGACTGTCAAAATCATAGCGCTGTCGCACTTCAATTCCCTTCTCTTGACGAGAGGTGGCCAAAACAGAACAACGAGACAAAACTTTTCTTCTCAAAAGTTTATCTACAAATGGCTCAGCTGATTCTGGTAACTCATCAAGGCCATCCAAAATCATAAGAATCTTGTCCTGGTTCTCCACATCCCTGATATAATCCATTAGGTCTTTCTTCCTTTTTTCCGTCATGTCCTCTGGTAGTAACTGATCGTTGATGGCCTGTATTACATCTCTATCTATGTCGCGGCATTTCAAAAGCAGCATCAGCTTGAACACAGGGAAACCATGCATCTTTGGTATTGCTTTCATCGCCCAGTCATTTGCCATTTTTAGGCAGAAAGTTGACTTGCCGATGCCAGGGCTTCCCTCTACTAGCACCATTCTGGCCTTTTCCTGAATCCCTTCCCCGCACTTGCAATGGAGTCTTCGGAAACAGCCAGATTTTCTAGCCCGTTCACCAAGGTTAAAAATTTCATACATGTGAATCTCTTTATCAGCGAGTTGAAAAGTAGCTTTTCTTCTCCATTTGACTTCCAACCTAGTGTAGACTTCATGGAGAGGTAAATGGATGGTACTGTCCCAAAGAAGTGGTTTCAAATTAGAACGTCTGATGTATTCATCTTTCAGAAATTCGCGGAAAGGACGATGACCTCTACCTGTATTGGAACAACAGCATAATAATTCCTTCTCTTTTTAGTTACACACTACCCTTCTGAGTACTCCAAACTACAGTAAACCACCCAAACAAACTCACTGTGAGAAACAACATTCCAAAGACATTCAATAAGCTTTTCATGGATATATAGTTTGACTATGTTTTCTCAAAAAACCTTGGTGAATGATGAAATCGCCTTAATGAATACTCACAGAGAAGTGCAAGTTTCATGCAGTTCTAACTTTTATTTAATTAAGCTGGACGTTTATGTGATGTCACTTCTTTATCGAAATCTGGCAAAATGAATTTGAAACTTTTTATTAATATGAACTTTGGTATCCCTGAAAGTGAGAGGCTTAAACTGTGCACAGTCGAACAATCCAGAACAGCGCATTTATAATAATAACAATAATAACTGCTTATTTATCACCAATAACAAGGATAAAATACATTGACTTGACTTTTGGCCATAACCCTAGGTGAGTCTCTTTCTCTTTCTCTCTTTCGCCATGCCACAGGGTCCCGAGCAGCCACCGATAAAATACATTACTATTACTAATACTATTATTATGTACATTTTAGTAGTGTTCTATTGGAAATTCGCAAATCTCTTTGGTTCTCCCATTGTTTCTTTTCATTGATAGAGCACATATCGGGCGCACGCTGCTCTTTGAAGGGATAAATTTTCTTGCTTTTAAGCCAAAAAGTACATGAAATTGTAGGTTTCTGAACCACAATCCTTTAGAGTTTCTACTAAAATCTTGGACAACTCGCCCTCGTTGTCTATGAGCGAATAGTCAACTCAGCTGCACTTCCCTGGCTATTAGCTCATAGAAAACCCGGGCTCGTAGTCTAATTGTTAAAAATAATTAAGTTATTAACATTTACACACTGTGTGTTGATGGAAAGTAATAAATTAGCCAGAATGCTTCATGCGACATATGTTCCTGTTGATACAGGCTTTGGTATTATTGATCGTCATTGGCCTGAGATTGTGAGAGTGACCTTCACTATTTCTGTTAGCACTTTCAGAATGATAATTTTCGTTAAGCATGAGATTGTTTCATATTAGAATTTTTTTGTCTTCTGCGCTGTAAAAATGGAGCTCAAGTCGGGGGAGGGGAGCAGTCCTTACAGTGGACTTACAGACCTCCCGCACAGTAGTCCAGCGCTCTACCAATTGAGCTAACCAAGAGAACCACCAAACACCTGGTTCATTTAAGTATTTTAAAGAGGTATTCAAGTTTAGAAAAGAGATGCAGTATCCCTACTATCCGGTATGTGAAACAGGTACCATTTTCTTCTTTTTCTTTCAAAAATAGTATATAAACTAAGGGTGAATGTTGTATCTTGGGGAGGATCCTCCCCCTATAAAATACGTTTGTGTACACCCCCTCTGGGGGATAGGGCACTCCAGTAAGCCAATGTCCTCAAAGGGAACCTGTACTCTTATGACAAGTTGACATTGAATTGTTTGAAGTAATGCCTAAATTTTAAACTTTACTGGACAAAGGAGAAATGACATGTAATAGTTACAAAAAATGGAAAAAGGTTATCGTTTTTAAATTTCCCATGCGCCGCTATAATATTTGCCACTATTGTTAGAAAGCAAAGGAATTCAACGTCAAATTGTCATAAGAGTAAAGGTTCCCTTAAAAGTACACACACAGTGAAAGCTCTCATTTAGTACAAGAATACATTGTACAGCCTAGCAGAGTTTACTTACCTTTGAGGAATAACCGCCTTTTACCTTTTTCTGTAGATCCTTCTTCGCTTTCTAAAGAACCTTCATGTACAAGAAGAAAAAGTTTATTACACACGTGATGCACCTTGGCATTGAATAAAAAAAAGAGAAAAATAATGATGGGGTTAGTGTTTGAGTATTAATCCTTTGTCACAGCAAATTAGTGGATAGATTCATTGTGTTCTTTCCTGTTTACTGTATATAGTAAAGGCAGCAGGATAACAGAAAACACATGAATAAATTAATTAGTTTGAAGCGTTTGTTGATCCAAAAGCATCCTCGGAGACCCAGGGGCAGTTAGTGGGGGCGAGGGAAAGTCGTAACGGGCGAAAAAAAATTTCGGCGAAGAAAAGTAAAGTACGAAACGAGGAGCTCCTCGTTTCGTACTCTGAGCCTATGCAACATTAAAGGACTCTAAGGAACATCAGTACTGTTATGTCACATTCAAGTACTGCATAGGTCTCTTATATCAAACCAAGTACCATACATATCTTGTTCTTTCTTGGGGGAGGGTGGGGACGCTTATTTGAGGCTAGGCGCAAATTCAACCATTTACAGTAATTCCAACACATTTAATAAGCTACGCATGGACATATAGTTACACTATGTTTTCTAAAAAAAAACAGGGTGCACGATGAAATTACTTTGATGAAGAACAAGTGCTAACAGAGTTACATATGAGTTGGAGTATGGAAAAGAGTAGGGAAAGGGAAAACTGTCATCTAAGTACAGTTGTATTAAAATGGGCTTTTCAAAATATCTCGAAGAAACCCACCAAATGGTTGGTTCATTTGTTTTTGAAGTTATTCAAGTTTAGAAGAGAGATGCTGTATCCCTTCTCTAGGTACGTGAAATTATGGGGTGCCATTTTCAATTAGGTATCCTTTTCTGTCAAAAATGGTAAATGAATTAAGGGTAAGGGTGGGGCAGAGCCTCCTTGTATAAAATACATTTCAGGTGTCATTATGTCAATGTTAGCAACTCATTCAACACATACCGTAAAATTCTGGTTATAAGCCCTGGGCTTATACAACTTCATAAGAGGTTTTGGGTGGGCTTATAAGCGGAGGGGATTATATCCAGGGGAGGGGGGGGGGCTTATAAGGGGAATAAAAGAATGTTTGAAACAAGCCACATTAGTGTTGATCAAAATATGTTTTTAAGTTAAAAAGTCAAAATAAAGCAACTTTTAACCCTGTTCAGTAGTGTCATCTAGCAGAGGGGGGCTTATATCCAGGGGGGGGGGGGTGGGGGCTTATAACCGGGTGTATTTATTTTGTTTCCAGTTAGATGGACCTATAACCGGGGAGCTTATAAGCAGGGAGGGGGGGGGGGGGGGGGGGGGCTTACAACCAGAATTCTATGGTAACAGTGAATATTGAGGAAGGTTTCAAGATTTGAGTGAAAATATCCCTTTGTTTAGTACCGTCAAAAAATGCACCAAATTTGCAGAAGTGAGTAACTTAAAAGAAAAAATAAATTAATGACTTCGGCTAAATTATAGTCACTTCCTTTTTCAGCAATCTACAGCTCTTAGAATGCTTGCTTTCATATTTACATTAACACCTTATTATACTAAAGGATTGCATATTATTTTTTTGAAAAAGGCTTTTGTGTTGTCATGCGAAGAGGCTCTGCAGGTTATCCTATAGATGTACAAGATAAAAAATTCAGTTTCAATTTGAAATTAATTAAAGTTGGTGAAAAATGAAACCTTGCTTGACCTTAATCTCTTGTTTAGTAAATAATTTACATTGAAAGTGTTAACTGGTTGCCACTTTACTGACTTTATGGAAATGCCACTGCAAATCATCATCATCATCATTGTTAATTTGAATTTAAGATAATTTGTACCTTTTTGGTGAACTCCCAGATCTGTGGGTTCTTGAAGACTTTGAGTGGGTACATGAGAAAGCAATGGCCTAATGAACTCCACTGATGAGGGGTGCCCAGCACCAAAAGATCCTTCAAGAAGAAACACATACAAAAGATATGATTCTCAACTGCAGCTAAAAAAAAGATAATTTCTAGCTTCTGTTACAGTGATGCATGCACATTATATGTACAACCCTCCAAGTTGCGACCATTTTAGTCGCCATGGCGGCTAGAATTTTGGAGCTGGCAACTAAATTAGAACGCAAGTCGCCAGCTCGGCGACTAAAATTAACGTGACCTATGCGTCAGGAGCTTGAGCGGACTATCATCCGGAGCGAAGAAAAAACGTTCTGAGCGTTAGGAATTCACTTTGCAAAGCTAGTTGTTGTGGATTTTAACCTACAGAAATGGAGACTGAATACACCGTACACACCGTAAATGAGCTCTGTGGGACGCGACGAAATTCGTTCCTTTCGACTGAACTTTGGCACGTGACAATTGTACTGTAAAGCTCGACGGTGACGGGATCTACAAATACCGTTAACAACCGCAGATAAGCCACACCCTGAATTTACCAACTTAGGTAAGGTAAGGTAACGTCTTTATTTTTCGAGGGTAGCACTTAATAGCTATAAAGCTAATAAACCTGTGGCTCTCCTATTTACAATTGTGGGTCACGATAGCCGACGATAGCCACGAACAGCAGAATCTCCCTCCATCTTGAAACTTCAGTAAACAAACATCGTTCTCGGCCTAGTCCCAACTTCAATTTTGGAAAAAAAAAGTTTTTTTTAAAGAGTCTTCAGAAGTTTTCTTCATCGAATGCAACTCACTATGGCAATGAAACGGAATTGAACATCAAAGTCTCACCCACAATTTTAGCGTTTAAATATAATGAGCATCATTTCCTTTAACTTTGACATATGACTGATCTTTTTCTGGTACTTGTTGACAGGAATTCCTTCATTCAATACTTTTTTTCCACAAATTTTTGCGAACAAGAACGCGTGTACTGGTGTTACGTTCGTTGAACGTTTGTAGCTTAGTAACCAGGCATTACATTGAACACGTGGGACTAGGCCGAGAACGATGTTTGTTTACTGAAGTTTCAAGATGGAGGGAGATTCTGCTGTTCGTGGCTATCGTCGGCTATCGTGACCCACAAACAGATTTGACAGCCAACTGTCGGAGATAAACTTGTTGCACAAAGAGAGTTTTGTAATCAATTTGTCATCAAAGTGCTAAACGGCAAAGTTCGACCACATGAAAAACTCGAGAATAGCGGGGAATTTTCTCGCTCGTGGAGGCCGGGGATCGATTACTGTTGAAGTTTATTTCAGGCCGTCGACGACGCAAACAGCTTCGTGGGGGAATGGAAATTTTGTGCTGTGTGACGTTTTCCTGTTCTAGAAAAGCTACCATAAACCGCTTAAAGGATCTGCTGACGAAGGCTTCCATAAAAGTGTTTATTCACTGAAATTTACGGCACCTTTTTGAAATGTTCCCGCAGATAAGCCGGACCCCCTGCTTACATCCAGATGTATTTGAGAAACATATTTTGTTTCAGTGGACACGAAAATACTTGACTTAAAAGCAAACTTGATATCACAAGCACTAGCCATCATTAAAACATGTGCATATTGATTCTATAAATAAAAAACCGTGATGAAAAGTGGCTTGCAGTTGTAAATAAATTTTATTTGTGTGAACGAACCTGGGTTTATTTTCAAATTGTCAAAGATTTCATCAATAAAAAATATCCGTCTTAGTGATTGCCCTAAAACTTGTGAAAGTATTTTCGCATTGAGTTTTCGCGTTCCGCAGTTCGCATATTTTCGTAAAATTAAATTTTTCGTAGAGCTCTACGTTGTTAGATAAATTATAATAAGATTATTGTTTATTAATTAATTATTAATTTATGCATATATTTTGGCGACTAAAATTTTTCACTGGCGACCAAACTTGAACAGTCAGTGGCCAAATGGCCACTAAGGAAAAAAGTTAACTTGGAGGGTTGGTAACTAGTATATGATTTGAAATTTTTTTTCTGGGGGGGGGGGGGGGGGGGGTGGGTAGCCAGGTAGTCAGGCTCACATGAAAGCTATCATTCCTATCATTATATTTTTTGCACAATAACCTGCCCTGTCTTTTTCCCTGTTCCGTAAATCTATCTGCCAAAGTGTTTGTTTATTCACTCTGCCCCACTCTCCCCCCAAAAAAGAGAGATCAGAATAGCCTTTAAACATTTGTGACTGATTTAATTACAGTGGCAATTATCTTTTATATTTTCTCCTCTGAATGTCCTACTGTACTTCTTATTTTTATAAAAAATAAAATAAATACACCTTATTCGATGGTTTAACATATAATACACACGGATATTTTGCACTGTCTGCGAGTTTTGTAGTATTTACGAGCAATGAGCAAAATGTCCGCTCAAATTATATGTTAAACCATCGAATAAGGGATTTATTATTCCACTAATAAAATAAAGTTTGGTTCAGCAATCTTGTCGCGCCGCTTTCAGTCCGTATTTTTGCCCTGTTCTACAGTGTAATAACGTGGCATATTTTTCGCGTTCTTTTGCCCTAATATGGAAAAATGGTGGAATAATAAATACCACAAAATGTACTGTACATTGTACCTTCTTGGTGAATGGTTACACCTTGTTCAGGTCCTAGACATGTTGAATGGGATTCAAGTGATTGACTGAATTCCACTGCTGAAGGCTGTGCAGTGCCAAAAGAGCCTTTCAAGAAAAATCAAAATGCAACTTACATTAATTACTGAATACAGTAATTTAGGGTTTTCGATAAGGGCCGGCAGCCGGCGAAACTCGCCGGCTACTCCACACGTTTTCGTAGCCTACTTTGATTAACAACTTACTCGAATTTTAAGAATTAGCATGGTAAATAATTTGCCACAACATGAACCGCGGATCGGCCAACATTTAATTCGTTTCACGCAAAAGAAACTTGCCATAAATCTTGGTTAAAATATATCGACTCAGGGCTTGAAATTTGGACCAATAAGGTCGCCAATGTGACTAACATTTCATAAAAATTCTGCTTTCGTCACCAAAATGGCGACTACATTTCTGTGTGTTAACGATGAATAACGGGCATTTCCTCAGACATTGTGCCCTTCCAGATTTAAGTTATATCGAAAGATCTTTGCTTCTAAGACATCCAAAATACATGTAAGAAAAGAAGTCAATCCATCCTCTTCCTTTGCTGTAAAAGATTCTATCACATCGGAAAACTCCCAGAAAGCTGACCGTGTTTGAAACACCCTACAATGCTTTGCAAGCCCTTGAGCACATCATGTATGCCTATGGGTTGTGTCTCTTGTTGATTCCTTTGATAGTGGCCTCAAAATCTTGTATATTGTGTTTGTTTTAAACCTACTGTAGTGATAAGATTGTTTTGTTTTTCCTTTTCAATATTCGTTTGGCGACTATTTTGTCTGCATGATGATTAGAACCGTTGAATAAAACGCTAGAAAATAGAGCATGTACATGGTTTTGTCAAAAATGACCTAATTCTTGCCTCAGAATGCAGGAAATACACTCCTAGAGGTTCGGATTTTAAAAGTTTCCCGGGGGAGCATGCCCCCGGGCCCCCCTAGAAGGTCGCGCGTGTGACACGAGTAACCCCTTCACCGCCTACTTCTACAATTCTGCCGCCTACTTCTATTCTTATTGAAAACCCTGAAAAAATTACCGAAAGTGAGATTTAGCATCCTTTCCACAAGACAATGAGACTGTTTCTGCCAGCTGAACTTCTCTGCATACTTTTCACGAAGAATTTTAACTTCTGCAAGTCGTACTTCTCTTTCTTTTTCACGGACACTTTTCACTGCCTTGGCCCATTCTTTAGGATCTTCTGACTCTACTACACAACAGGAACCAGAAGGAACCTTCTTCAGAGCATCCCCAAGTCCTGAGTTACTACTAACAAGAACAGGCAGACCAGCAGATAAAGCTTCAAGAGCAGTCAAACCAAAGCCCTCAGTCCTTGATGGCATGATTGCCAGATCTACCTCGCAGAACAATTTGGCTAGTTGTTCCCTGCTTTCATTAAAGCGTCGAACAGTTAGCTGACTAGGTGGAATACCATGCTGGAGTAACTTTTTTGCTACCTCATCTTCTTTTCCTGCTGGTGCACCAACAAACATGAGTTGATAGGATGTGTCTTTCAGTTCGGCAATTGCTTGAACAGCAATGTCATATCCCTTTAGCGCGAAATCTTCATTATCACCACGCCCAAATACCAAGACAGAAAACTTACTTCTTTCTTCAGAGGCTTGTTTGACCCTTTGAAACTCAGTGAAAATGCTTGGGGTGAGATTTAAAACTTTTTTATCTTTTTTACTAAAGCGGAGGTAACGAGAGTAAACATCTGCCAGCTTGGGTCCAACAGCAACAACTTGATCAGCCAGCTCACAGAGTTTTACTTCTGCTTGGTGCTTTTGCTCTCCTTTGAAAATTGCGTCTTCATAACTTTTGTACATTCCAAGTTCTTCAGGAGCAGTGTGAACAACTTGAATCCACTTACAATCATGATGTTGCTTTATGACTTGTATTTGATGACCAAGATGAACTCCATGTCCTATTACACAGTGGGGAAGATGATTTTTAGGTAGAAAAGACAGCCAATCAATTGGCTCAAAGCCTGGAAGTTCTTCTGCTTCAATGAGCTCAACATTGTGAGTACTAGCAACTTTCTTATCATCTTCACTACATTGGGGGAGATAAACACTGACTTCCACATTGTGTTGCTTAGCTAGTTGTATTGCAAGTTCTCTGTTAATGGTCGACAAGCCCCCCTTTGAAGACTTCCACTCACTACTTAACAGAGTAACTTTCAATCTTCTGTCAGAGGACAAGCTTGGTTTTTCTTCTTCAGGTCCTTCCTGTGATGTAGAGGCTACACTGCAAAAAGGTGATTCCTAAAAAGAAAGATGAGCAAAATTATATTTGAGCAAAATAAATCTAATAAGAATTTCACTGACTCCATGATTAACTTTAACATTGTAAAAGGTAACCCTGAAAATGGTAGATATGATTGTGTAAAATAATACATAAATAATTCAGAGTTCAAAATAAATAACTGTGGAGCTCTGCTTTTAGGCTTGGCTTAATATCACATGAAATCAATGTTTACAAATAAACATTTTCAGTTTCATTGTGAGTTAATTAATACTTTTGATGTTTGAAAATTATGCAAAAACTACCTTTTTCAGCCTGGACATCGCAGGAAGCCTTCAGAGAAAACCCTGACCGCTTAAACTAAAATTAAATTTAAAGAAAACAGCAGTTAACAAAAAATAAATACATGTTAAATACCAAAAGAGAAGCCTGGGTTTAAATACATTTGTCAAGGAGGTTGAAACAACATTTCCATGACATTAAATTATTCTGCTGGTCTTCAATAATTTCTTAAGGGGGGAGACTCTTAACTACAGATCCAGAGCAGTTGCTAAGGAATTGCTGAAGACTGTATTTTGAAGCAAGCGATCTTGAAGCTTTTTGTAACGCTAAATGGTGAATTTTATTTGGGGGTACACCTTCTTTGAAAAGCATATCATTGCGCGTGCGAAACTAGTGCCAGTCCCAAACCGCGCGTTAAAATTTAAAATGCCTAAAACTCCAAGGAAACAAGTTAAAGTTCTGATTTCTTTTACGAATCAGAGATAACGTCGCCATCTTTATAATCTGACGTATGCTTTTACCGTTTGCACGAAAAGAGGAAACACTACCGATGGAAGTCTGTAAATATGAGTGTTTATTACGCCATAACTCTTATAATAATGCAAATTTCATGAAAACGATACGTCACATTACGCATGTGGACATTCTTTATCTATTGACGCTCATTGAAATTTTAAAATCTATCAAACGTTTGAGCTTTAGGGTTTTTTCTATTCTGGTCACGTGATACGTTAAATATGGCCGTGACTTCAAACTCTTGGAGGAATCTTCAATAGAACAAACTCATGTAAAAAGCTTATCCATATGAGGTTTGATTTCCAAAATATGGCAATTAGAAACCTGCCTTAGAAACAAATTGGTAGTTAAGAGTCTCCCCCCTTAAGTATATACAAAAATTAAATATTTTATTTATAAACTTACATGTACCAGTTGTCATTGCATGTGCATACACTCTTGAACATCTTTAAGCATGTGACTTGCTTTCAAAAAATAGAAAACTGAAAAAAAAGATTGTAAAAAAATGTATTACAAAATGCAAGAATTTTATAAAGTTGAGTCTCCCACAGTGGCAGATCCAGGGGAAGGGCCCTGGGGGGATGGGCGCCCCGTTAATTTTTCAAAAATAGCGCATTTTCTTTGATTTGCCACAATTTTATCTTCACAGAAGTCAACATTCATAATCAAGTGCCCCCCCACCCCCCATTAGGTGAATGTCTGGATCCCCCACTGTCCCATACATGTACATATATACAAATTGGTGTACCATACAGACCGCAGAACAGCTTTGGCCTGCAAATTGTTGATAAAATGCAGACAATTATTCCCTTGATAAATAGCAAAGATGGTACCCTTATAGTCTTTTTTTTCTGTAACCATACTTCAACAGTATTTTGTTTCCTTTTCCCTCCTTTTTATGCATTTTGTAATTGTATTTGTAATCAATAAATAATGTGAAATGAAAAATAAATATCAATAATAATAATAATAATAATAATAATAATAAAAATGGAGCAATTACAGAATGCAGGGCCATTTTTGAAGCGATTTTATTTGGTGGCTCAACGGCTTGGCGGCTCGGCAGTCATTTTCAAGGATAAAAGAACAAGTAAATTATATAATTTGGTAGCTCAACGGCTTGGCAGCTCGTCAGTTGTTTTCAAGGATAAAACCAGTTAGGTATATATTTAAGTGGCTCAACGGCTCAGCGGTTCGTCAGTCGCTTTCAAGGATAAAAGAACGAGTTAGGTATATATTTACATGGCTTGACGGCTTAGTGGCTCAGCAGTCGCTTTCAAGGATAAAAGAACGAGTTAGGTATATATTTACGTGGCTTGACGGCTCAGTGGCTCGTCAGTCGCTTTCAAGGATAAAAGAACGAGTCAGGTATACATTTAAGTGGCTCGATGGCTCAGCAGTCTCTTTCAAGAATAAAGGAACGAGTTAGGTATATATTTAAGTGGCTTGATGGCTCAGCTGCTAAGCAGTCGCTTTCAAGGATAAAAGAACAAGTTAGGTCCCCAGTAAAAATATGGGTGTGATCACGGTGTGATCAAGGTGTGATTACGGGCGTGATCACAAAGCATGATCACAGGTAAAAACTTTTTACTGGTGATCATGCTGTGATCATGCCGTGATCACGGAATAAATTGTGATGAGAGATGATCACACCTTGATAGCTGATACCGTGATCATGCCCTTAATCACGGTAGCGTGATCACGGTCTGAATAATAAAAATGCGTCCATCATGGGCTTGATCAGAATATACTTGAATTTACTACTCAGATAGATGCTAAATAAAACAACTAACACCTTGATCAAAATTATTTAGTCTTTATTTTTACAACACGCTTTCACTGAATTAACCGTTCGCTGTACTTGTGAAATCTATTCCAAAGCAACTAACGAACTTGTTGTGGGCAAATGCCTACACTTACCTCTATTAATTAACTTGTAACCAAATGAACTGTAAAATAAATTGACCAAATGAAGACGTTTTAATTTATCCACAAGAGTCGACCGTTCGGCGAGGATGCCTGTTTAGAAAGCTACATTCTAAGAATTACTTTGTGCATTTCAATATTCACTAACATTTGCTCACCTCGATCGGTCTCAGTTTCTTTCCTCATTACAAAATTGAATTATCCAAGAAGCAATGTGTTGTAGAGAATGCCAACCGATTCATATTTTTAAAACAGGCTGGAGAAGCAATTCAACTTGCTGAACGGACTCAGTGAACATCAACGTGCTTCCACGATATCTATCTATTACATGGACCGCAGTTACACTGTTGCATCCCCCACACTGAAAATTACAAATTTCTCTTCACAAAGTCAAAACACTTTGAATTCTCAAATTCTGCATCATAGCGAGCTAGGGACCTTTATCAAAGACTTTTCCAGCCTGTGTTCCCGCTGCAAGACCAACGGTTGACTTCAAGTTTGTAAAATGAGCAAGCGGTAAAATTGAGAACAATGAACGTGTTGTCATCGTTAGCCAATCGCATTTCGTCTATGCTTCATGAACCTGCAGATTATGTTACAGTCAGCTATTGTTGGGCCTGATCAGTCACGTATTACGAAATGGAGCTTCCAAATATAAATTTATGCCGAAAAACTGAAGAAGGGAAACAAGAAATGATGTTGCAAAGTGTTGCCATCGATGTGACTACGAGCATGATGCCAAGTTGTTCAATGAGAAACATTCGCCTACTTAATTTGTCGGCGAACAAATTAATTTACGCAGTAACGGCAAAAGCAATTGATCTTTATCGGTGAGTAAGTAATACATTTTTGAATAAAAGAGAATAATTACTGCTTATATAACTTAAAATCTTTTCAAGTCATTTAAAACTTGAGCTATGACTAGCTGCTTTCCGCAACAACTGATCCGATATTTGGTCACGCGACTCACGGCCCACTTAGTATACGACGAATAAATTGCTACTAACATAAACTTAATAACACTGCTAATCTCATCACAGATGCCGGCTCAAGAGGTACCGTAAGCCCTTTTCAAGCTAATATAACTCGCTGAATTTATGGGAAGTTGCAGTTATAGTCACTGTTATACATGTAGTCTATCACACCATGACTACAATGTGATCACAGTGAATTGGGAGTGATCACTCTCATCACCGCGTGACAGGAGTCATCACGGGTGTGATCACTCCCATCACATCGTGATCACGCCAGTCTAAAGGCGTGATCAAGGTAAAAGGCATGATCACACCCGTGAACACGCTGTGATCACAAAATATTTTTACTGGGGGTATATATTGGCTCAGTGACTCATCAGTCGCTTTCAAGGATAAAAGAACGAGTTAGGTATATATATTTAAGTGGCTCGACGGCTCAGTGGCTCATCAGCAGTTGCTTTCAAGAATAAAAGAATGAATTAGGTATATATTTAAATGGCTCAACAGCTTGGCGGCTTGTCAGTAGCGTTACTTGATTAAAGAATTAAAGGATTAAAGAACGAGGTAATTATTCACCTGTAGGGCACTTGTTTTGGCTTATGGAGTAAAGAACAAGGTATATTCATGTGTAATGCGCTTGTTTTTTCGACAGCCAAGCCGACGAGCCAGCTGAATAATACATCTTAATAACAATTAAAAATAACTGCCGAGCTGCCGAGCCAGCTGAATAATATATCTTAGAAACGACTGCCAAGCCGCAGAGCCAACTTAATTTGTATAGCTTCAAAAGTGGCCCTGTATTCTGTACTTTAGCCATAATAACTAAGGATAGTTAACACTACAGCTGCCCCCACTGTTAATCTTTTTTTCTCAGTGCATCCGTTACTACAGTATATTATTTTGTTTGATATTTTGGCTATTCTATTTTCTTATTAATTGATTGAAAATCAGTTTTCTGTTTTGAACAGTCTTGCGATAATTCAGAAGAAAACACTAATTTTTCTTGTGTTCTGCTCACAAAGTATCACTTGTTTCTGGCCTTCTCTTTTTCAAGATCACGGGACAAGGACATGCCATTTAAGACAAACTTCTAGTATGAACTGTTGAAGCAAAGTAGATAAGTAAAAGAAATCCAAACTATGCAAAAATTCTGAAGGATTAATAATACATAAATTTAATTACACGAACACGTCCCCAACTTTCCTGAGATCATTTTGCTTTTTGCTGTAATGAGTGATCTCAGCGAGGATAAACTTCGGTAATATTCAAATTCAAATGTTCTAAAACTACCAATTTAGACCAGCTGTTTTCAGAGTTTTTTGTTTCAATATATTAGGGCTGGAAGCTCAAGCAACAATTACAAACTTGACAGCTGAGCTCGAAACGGATGCCAAAAGATTTCTCACCTCTGTCAATGGAAGCGCTTGCCATGAGATTTGATTATCTCAAGTACTCTTTTGAATTCTCTTTCCTTCTTGACAAGTCTCAGTTACAAATTTTACTTAAATGCCTGAAGACTGATCGAGTCTTTTATATTTTATTTCCACCACTTGAGTTTTTTGTGTCTAGTATAGACACATTGTAAAGCTGTTCAAGGTCGGATAAGGCTTCATGTAAGACAAAAAATGACGTAATGCTGCTTAAGTTTCTGTGGAGTTTCACTTACATGACCAACTACTTGAAGTAAAAACCCCGCGTAATGTAACCACGTCGATATTTTGTCGTGAAGTCGTGTTAAGTCGGTAATCTCCATTTTGTAACGAAAGTTTTCGGGACCAACTGAATTCGGAGAAGCAAATGTTCCGAGTTGATATCGTCGATCATCGTAAAACCCATGTGCTTTGATGTGCTTTGCTGTGCTTTGTTGTTGACAGTCCACTGCTTGCGGATTTCGAGATTATTTCGGTGAGTAAACCAGTTGTTTTCTTATTATTATGAATTTCTTAAAAGGTACTTTCTTCATATGTCACAGCTTTCGAAGAAGGTGTAAGTCTGGTAGAATGGAAGGCTTTCAAAAGTGCTTTCAAGCAGCAGTTCGTCGTATGTGCCGCGGTCGAAAAGACTCCGCAGCGCTGTTGAGAATCACCGCTCCACTGCCTCGGAAAATAGAAATTGAGCATCATAAGCCCCATCTGGGGAATAAAAAGCCCTTGAAGGGAATGATTGAGCCCCATGTGGGAATTATTAAGCCCCATTTGGGGATTTCAAAGCCCCCAGTCCACTTCCTTCGACAAAGAAAACAGATTGCTTTGAAGTAATTGCAACCACAACTGTGTCTTCATACAAAGTCTGTACAAATTGCTCTAAGAAAGTAGTATTAGATGGTTCTAAATCCACTGTAAAATGCAATTTCTGTAATGCAACAATGAGCACAAAGAAATGTCCCAGTCATTTTTATGCACGTGTTATTCTTAAAAAGAATGAAACTAAAAGTACCTTATCCTTTTTCCACAGTTCACTAATATCTCTCATACGCCTATTTAATGAACAAAACAAAGAGTCACTGAGTGAATCTGATATAACAGAGCAGCAGTTGGAAGACGTCATATTATCATTTGACACCATAAACATAACATATGACTTCTCTACTTTTAAAGTAATAGAAGTATCACATTGACTCACAAGTTTCAAATAAATGTTCATGTTCAGTAGTGACATCTACGTTTCACGTAACTCAGTTAATAAGAACACCTTTCTTGAGATTGTGTTACTTCTACAATTCACTGCATGGTGGAAGAACTCTTGCGTTATTAATATTGTTACAAGCAATGTACTGTTTTATGTTCAAATTCTTCTACAATTCACTGTATGGTGGAAGAACTGTTGAGTTATTGTTACAAGCAATATACAGTTTTATGTTCAAATTCTTCTACAATTCACTGTATGGTGGAAGAACTGTTGCGTTATTGTTACAAGCAATATACAGTTTTATGTTCAAATTCTTCTACAATTCACTGTATGGTGAAAGAACTGTTGCGTTATTGTTACAAGCAATATAAGAATAAAGCATAACAATTGTGTCTACATTTGGTTTTACAGTGTACTGTCTCTTCCAAATGCACCTTAACAGCCCTAACCATTCAATATCTATTTTACATTCATTTCATACTAGACACACGTACGCAGTGCGGACCTATTTTTTATTTACTGTTATAATGTTCCGCCTAAAAGCCGAAAGCACTGGATGGACAGCTGGCTAGTTATATATGTATGTCTCAAGTGGAAACTTTCTCACTTCTCTGCGAGTTTCAATACTCGCGTTTTCTTTTAAAAATTTTCCTTCAAACCTATTGCAGCTGCTAACTTTATCTCTTGGTTAAGGTCTGAGTTTTTCAAACTCCTCGTGTAAAGTGTGATTTGAACAAGAGTTGCTCGCAACACGCTAACAAGAGAAATTTCTAGACCAGTACGCTGCGAGCAAATGAGAGCTGCTCGCAACATGCTAACAAGAGAAATCCAACTGCTGACCTGAATTATTATTGTGTGACCTTAGATTGTTTATATCTCTGAAATTGAAGGATGATGCCACAAATGGTTTGGAGAAAAAGTGCAAAAAGCTGGCTGATTATTGAATTAAGTCTTTTAGGGGTGGAGTGAAAAAGAATATCACCCCTAAAAACAACTGTGTGACATTGGGCAGAGTGAAATATGATCGCCCCTAAAAATGAGTGCATGGGATGCTACTGAGGGATGGGCCTGACATGCCTTCTCTGGTATTGCATATATCATAAAACTCGAGCTGTACTACTGCCAGTGGAATTATTATTTTATAGGTCTACATATATTCTATCTCTGATCGATCTGCAGTGTTAAAAGTTTACATTTTGTTGGTAACCTGCATTAATTAACACATGGTCTGCACTCTACAGGACTGAAATAGACTCATCAAAAACCCAACACGAATTGTCTTTCATGCACGACATATCGAAAACAAGAGATTTCATTTCCTCCTCAATATTTACGTTTATATTTTTTAAGCTAAGTACAGGTATTTCCATCGCAAACGCAATGTTGCTGCTCATGTTTTGGGAAATATGATAACGACTGATCTTTTTCGCATTTATATGTGTTCTAAATACAACATAAGTTCGGCACGCACATAAAATTAATCTTCTTACCTTGGGCTTAGCGATCTTTGATTGGTGAGCAAGGACGATCTTCGAGGAAGACAATGATGGTAAACTGCCAGCGGGTTGATATATGCAGACTACATGTTGAAAACATCAGTGAAAACTTAATTTACCCCATGATTAAAGGACAGTTTAGCTTAGAACATTACAGAAAACCACTCAGGCGAGAGTGCAAACGAAAGCGAAAGAATCAGCGTAAGAGGAATGGGTAACTGAATATCACGACGTCCTGCCAAAGTAGGGAGGTTCCCCCACTTCCTTATATGGAAGTGGTAGCCCCTGGGGATTGAGCTACTGAAGGACTTTATTCAGAAAATGTACAGAGAATTATTCGCTCTTAAAATTAATGCAATGTTTTCATGGGTCCATCTTTAGTAAGGTTAAAGTCACAAAGGAGTTTCTCCAGTCTTCTGTGTTCGTTACACACCGTTACTAGTATGTTGCTATGGTGAAAGCGTCACGCTACACCCAATCATTTCGGAGGGTAAACTTCCTCAGTTCACTCACACTTTCTCGACATTTATCTACCGAAAGAAGACCTTCACCGGCCTGTAAACGAAATGGGACTCCTTCACACCCAGAAAATACAGGATAAACCTCATCCGTACGCTAACTTTTCGTTGTTTCCGGGGCGCATTTGTTCGTTACCTTGTCAGCTGCGCTCTTCTTTGAGATAACTGAGGAAGTTGCTGTCACAAAACGATCACATCATCATCATGCGAGCCGCAAGGGGGGTCTGAGGGCATGCCTGCCCAGAAAATTTTGAAATCTAGAGGCTCAGAAATGCTCTTTTAAGCATTTTCCAAAAATAAAAAAAATCAATATAAAACAGTCCAGAAGTATTAATGTTTATGCATTTGCTATTGGCTGCCTGGTCCCATGTCTAACTACCTTCAAAACGGACTCAGTGCTGTCTGAGAGAGCCAAAGTTTTCAAAATGTTCTGTGGAAGGATATCTCCTGGCCACCTTCAAGCTCACGCCTCCGGCGCTCATATCATCTCATCATCACCTATGTCGCTCTAATGCACCCGCTGCCCCTCCCAATCAAAATCCTGGCTATGGGTCTATATGAGACCATACAGAAAACACTCACCACGATTTGCAAAGGAAAGAAATGAAACATCTTACTTGATATATAACTATTGTCTTGAACTGTCATTGAACTACAGAGCTATTGTAGGGTTTAAACATTTATTAACGCTAAAATCGACTAAAGGAGCAATTAAAACACACGATATGCATGAAAATCCCTAAATTAAAACGATGGTCAAAATTAGCTCCGACTGCGAACATTCAGTTTCGATTTTATTCTTATAATAGCAGTTGATGTCAAGTGCATAATTAGAGTATAAGTTTGGAGCACATATATAATTTTTAATCCTTTCACTCGCAAACGCGCATTTTGGTGCTATTTGGAGGCGCGGTCATTGAACCACTTGTGACGTCATCAGTTTGTTCGCTAGTGGATTTTTGTGATGATCAGCTGATAGAGCTAGGATTGACCTTTCCACAGAGCTGTTCATTTTGAATATCGGTTGCATTCTGACAGAGCTAATCAAAGAAAAACGCGATCCGTTTTGGGTGCAAAATCGGTGCTCAAACAGGCCAATACACATGTAATTGATCATGGCCTCCTTTTCAGGGTTTTCCAACTATTTCCAAAGTCCAATTTTTGGCGTATGCGTATGCACCAAAGTGAAATATTGTGCATTTTTATATGGAATCTCTGTCAAAATGTTGCTACAGTTTGAAAAAAGTGCATTTTTAGCCAATTTTAGGGAATTTCAGGATCTTAACACCAAAAAATCAATTTAACGGTTGAAAAAACGCGTTTTTTTCGCGAAATTTTGCACGTGAAAGGGTTAACATGCAAGGAATTTCTTGGTGGATAAAAAAAAATGAGTTAAGTTCTTGCATGATTTTCCTTTATGTAGTACGACACTACAGAAAGGAAAGGGTATAATCTAAGAGCGATAACGCTCCCTAAAGCGTTCAGTCCATTTCCCTGTTCTACTTGGGCTACGCATGCGATCTAGAAAGGTGTCCACTCTACCGCGCGAGCTGTGCTTCCTGATGTACGTGCAGTCTCGTACTCAGGCCTCCCCGGCGTTGCTGCTGATAATTCGAATAAGGCACACCAGGAAAAAGTTGTAACTGAACAACCAAAATTTGTCATTGTAAAAAGAAAAAAAACCAAGTTAAAAAAGCATTAAAATATGTGAAAATGTGAGTCACCAGGTCGAGTAAAATAGTAAGACTTGGTGAGTAAGAAAGTTTACTCGTCATCGAGTCAATTAACCTATGCCCTTCGTACCTTTCACTTAGGGTTCGAAAATCGTATTTTAGTACCGCTTAGAAAATTCCATTACAATCAAAACAATGGAACGATTGTGGTACTTCAAATGCTACGTTTTCAAAAAAGCACGAGTTGTGACCGTACGCTTCTATTTCTATCGCCCTGAAGCACCGTGGGCTTCGACGATCAAGGAAAGGCAACTACCACTACCCACATCTTTCTGCATCGTCGCGTACACACGAGGAGTCAAGTCTTCTGTGACTAGTTCTTGCATCAAGTCTCCTGAAGAGTTTACACGCGAGGACTAGGCGCTGTCGAGACGTATCTCCTCGTGTGTGTCAACCTTTATGTTTCTAAGCCTTCTAAAAAAAATACATTGTCTGTTGTGTAGTGAAACATCTCGCGCGTAATTCTATTGAGAAAGAAACGAAAATTTCACTCAGAAAGTACAAAATCTCGTATATTCTTTTCGGTTAAAAATGACGCAAGTATCACATATGCAAAACATTTTATTACAATAGATCTCGTCTAACAACCTACAATTTCGTTTCCCCACTCCTAAGTGGATGTTACATTCGAAGATGTTGAATGTTAATTACGTAGTAACAATGTCCAGCTATAAATGTTCTTCGCGTTTCTTGTTTTGATGTTTTGATACAAAACAAGGTTTTATAGGATCACACAATGTATAATCCAATTACCTCTAATACATACTTGATATTACTGTAGTAAATATTGACAATAAATGTTCTTCACGTCCTCTGAAAAAATACAATGTTAATGTTCGAGGACATTTCAAAGCAATTGGACTCCGAACTCTAGAAAACAAAGAACAGGAAATGCGATCTTTCCCGTTCAAAATTCAAATTGGTTTCAATCCTCGAGATCAGAGACATTTATGTACCATGAAAGCTTCATACATGTGTACTTACAGCTGGCTTGTTTTTCAAGTGACTAAACTAACGCCTCTCTGTATCAGTTTTTGAACAGGTTTGTAACAAAAAATCAAACCAATTGTTACACCTCACTTAAAACCATTTCAATTCGTTAACAGGCTGTTTCAGCACGTATAGTGGGAGGCGTTTATTTTCTTGCTAACACAGTAACGAAACCCTTGGTAGCAGTGACTTTTTGGGGACATTCCAGGAATGTTTTCAACTACATTACAAATTTTGGATTGTCTAATCAAACATTGGTCCTGCAGTGTACACTAAGCAAGACTAAGATGGTAACACGAAGTACCCCAACATGAAACAGAGGTGAAGTAAAACGAAAGACAGTTCTCACAAAACAAACTACGTATGCTGCCAAACAAAAAGAGAGTTTTGAAAGTGTCACAGTTATGTCCAACGCCCCAACATAGTAGTTGTCGGATAGTGTGGCTACCCGGAAATTTAGTGACGTAACACCATTTTAACAGTAATTATTTTACAGTTTCAACCTTTTAGAGTGGTTTTACTTAACCCGTGAAATAGAAACTAAACTTTCAAATACTATTAGACACTAATTTCATTGTCTTCTTTTGTTTAGTTTTGACTATTACGCAATAATTGCTAGATGTTGCTTCACGGGTTAAATACAATCACTCTACAATTAAATGATTCAGTTAAGCAAATACCTTGAGAAAGGAATATTGGCAAGCTTAATGGCGATCTCAAATCTTTCAAGCCATGTGTTGTATCGACGGATACTTGATCAGCATTAACAACCTGTGCCCGGTTTGTTAAAGGACGAATAACACTATTCACCGGATAAATCACTATCCAGTAGCGCAGCACTTATCCACTGAATAGCGACTTATGGGGTGGATAGCGTTCTTCTCCTTTTGAACACTATAAATTGAAAGCAAATGAAAATTCATGAAAATTGCAAGTTTGAAAGGACTGGAAATCCTTCTTCAAACGCTGCATTCGCACATGATTAATAGAGGTAAATAATTATGAAGCCAGCAAACATCAAAGGAGCAAGATATTGGGAGGTCCGTGACCGTGCACATCTTCTGTTTTGCGCTCATACACTATGCTTGAGTTACATAATCATAGCGATAACCGGAAATACGTCTGCGTTCGCAGGCTTTAGGGAATCTTTGTTACAATATTTGCCTCATTTGCATATGCGATTTAGTTTCTAATCGAGCTACAATGAATTCTGAATATTGAAAGAACATGGCACGAATAACTTTCGCTATACATTTGAGCCCGATGTATTATATACTTTTTCAGTGACGCGAATTTAAGAACACAAAATGTTACAAAGAATGTATGGGCTCATTAGTGCTTTTGCCACCCAGACATTTTGCATAAGTTGAACGCTAACATCTACTTCAATATTACAGGCAAAGAGCTTCAAATTTCGCAAATAATTAAGTTTCACAAGCACTTTAAACATCTGGAGTCAATTCTTGTGTGGTATGATGCCTTCTTTGTGCAACGTTGTATGCTAATGAGGCAAAATGTAAACAATGACGCCCTATTACACGTAACCACCCATTGTATGTTCTCAGGTTTTGTGCAGGGTCAACAAAATAGCGAACAACAAGAACATATAACAAAGAACTTTGCCAGGCTTCATAACCATTTCCTTCTATTAACAATGATTAAAAGATACCATCTAGCCATGCATACCTCTTTACATTCAACATTTCATAAGAATGAAAGTTTACATTATTCCATGCCAACGAGGCCGATGTAAGTAAATTGTCTGTTTATAAACCAAGAAATTAATCGCAGATTTTAGAAAACCTTATCCTCTCCATACAAGCTTACTGATACGCTAAGCGAAGTCAATGTCTTGATTTCTGCCAAGCGTTGCAACAATTGGTTTTCACGGTCTCTACTTATACCGCTGTGGTTATTAAACGAGAGTCTGAGTGTTGCTAATGAGCTACTTTGCACCAAACCTTCAGCCAGACCATGTCCCCATTCAACACCCGCTTCCGCGTAGTTGTGGACTGTAAGACTGAATGTAGTCAATGACTTGTTTTGAGCCAAACTGTTCCCCAGACCGTATCCCCACTCTCCTCCTGTGCCAGCGTAGTCGTGGACTGTAAGACTGAATGTAGTCAATGACTTGTTTTCAGCCAAACCGTTCCACAGTCTGTGTCCCCACTCTCCTCTTGTGGCAGAGTAGTCGTGGACTGTAAGACTGAATGTAGTCAATGACGTGTTTTGAGCCAACCTGTTCCCCAGACCGTATCCCCACCCTCCTTTTGTGTCAGCGTAGTTGTGAACTGTAAGACTGAATGTAGTCAATGACTTGTTATGAGCCAAACCGTTCCCCAGAACGTATCCCCACCCTCCTTTTGTGTCAGCGTAGTCGTGGACTGTAAGACTGAATGTAGTCAATGACGTGTTTTTAGCCAAACCGTTCGCCAGACCGTATCTCCACTCTCCTCTTGTGCCAGCGTAGTCATGGACTGTAAGACTGAATGTAGTCAATGACGTGTTTTTAGCCAAACCGTTCGCCAGACCGTATCTCCACTCTCCTCTTGTGCCAGCGTAGTCATGGACTGCAAGACTGAATGTAGTCAATGACGTGTTTTGAGCCAAACCGCTCCACAGATCGTATCTCCACTCTCCTCTTGTGCCAGCGTAGTCATGGACTGCAAGACTGAATGTAGTAAATGACGTGTTTTTAGCCAAACCGCTCCCCAGACCGTATCTCCACTCTCCTCTTGTGCCAGCGTTGTTGTGGACCGTTAGACTGAATGCAGTCAATGACGTGTTTTGAGCCAAACCGTCCCCCAGATCTTGTTCCCAATCTCCTCTTTTGTCATCGCAGCTGTGGACCTCGAGACTTAGTTCATTAAATGACTTGCTTCCCGAGAATAATTTACTTAGTTTATCTCGCGTAGTGCTACTGATGTTAACTGAAAGTGTAGTTGATGTCGAACAAATATTCCCAGGAGGTAAACATTCTGAACCTTCCGTGACAAAACCGTGCATGTTCAGAATAAAAGACTGCATTAACCCTTCTCTGCGTAATCTTTGAAGGGCAGTTCGTCCATAACTCGTCGTTTGGCCCCACAGGTTAATGGTCAATGAAGGGAGTACATTCTTTGCCACAAAGAATTTAACAAGACAATCAGCAACGCCATTACTTATGTTGCCGTAGACATTCAAGGTAAGACTGGATAATGGCAAAGTTTTAAGCAAGTGACCTCCAATGGCTTCTGTGTTACATGTACTCAACTCACCCCATATGTTTATTGTCAAGGTCTTTTTTAAGACGTTATCGTTTGAGATCGGATTAAAGAGCGGAGCCGAAACATCTGCAAATTTTCCTTGCACATTTGGGTGGAGCACTAGAGACTTCCATGACTTATCTGCTGCTGATACACGTATTTTACCAACCAGCGCTATCAAATGATCTGGGACATCTCCAAAAACTTTGAACGCCAGAGAGTGCAACGTTCTGTTCTTCTGAACACCTTTCGCAAACAAATCGACCACATAGATGCTCACACTTCCATGGACAATAACAGTGAGAGACTCTAAAGGGTTTCCCCTGAAAGACCGTCACTTAAAGCAGAAGCAAAGCAGGCTTCCATATTTCCAGCGAGAACCAGCGACAAAGAAATCAGCGATGTGTTGGATAATAACAGTTTTAAACCTTCAACAACAGTGCTACTTGGAAAAACATAAAACTCAAGGGTGACTGACTTCAGCTGTGAACTTGCAGATAACGCAGTATCAACAGCACGGGCCCAACCATTGTTACTTTCGCGAATTAGTTTCAACGTCACAGTTGTCAGTGAATGACATGATGATAAACTTCTTCCGAACGTAACAGCAGCATCAGGAGAAATACTCCCAAATGCTTTGAGAGTAAAAGAAGAAAGGGACGAACAAGAAGGCAAAACCTTCAATAGAGTGCTTGCTAATAAACTTGTCATGTTGGCAGAAACCGCAACATCTTTCAAGACTTTGTTCGCGTCTAGAATGCAATGAATTCCCCTTTCACTGTCTTCAGCGAGAGTGTGGCTGTGAATATTACTTGCACTGTCTTTAGTGAGAGTCTGGCGTGCTTCAGTAGTAAGGCTCAATTTGGTAAGCTGCACTGGTGCTGAATTTGTTTCATAACTAAGAATAGAAATTTACATTATTCCATGCCAACGAGGCCGATGTAAGTAAATTGTCTGTTGATAAGCCAAGAAATTAATCGCAGATTTTAGAAAACCTTGCCATCTCCATACAAGCTTACTGATACGCTAAGCGAAGTTAATGTCCTGATTTCTGCCAAACGTTGCAACAATTGGTTTTCACGGTCTCTACTTTTACCGCTGTGGTTATTAAACGAGAGTCTGAGTGTTGCTAATGAGCCACTTTGCACCAAACCTTCAGCCAGACCATGTACCCATTCAACACCCGCTTCCGCGTAGTCATGGACTGTAAGACTGAATGTAGTCAATGACGTGTTTTTCGCCAAACCGTTCCCCAGACAGTAGCTCCACTGCCCTCCTGTGTCAGCGTAGTCGTGGACTGTAAGACTGAATGTAGTCAATGACGTGTTTTTCGCCAAACCATTCCCCAGACCGTATCTCCACTCTCCTCTTGTGCCAGCGTAGTTGTTGACTGTAAGACTGAATGTAGTCAATGACGTGTTTTTCGCCAAACCGTTCCCCAGATAGTAGCTCCACTGCCCTCCTGTGTCAGCGTAGTCGTGGACTGTAAGACTGAATGTAGTCAATGACGTGTTTTTCGCCAAACCGTTCCCCAGATAGTAGCTCCACTGCCCTCCTGTGCCAGCGTAGTCGTGGACTGTAAGACTGAATGTAGTCAATGACGTGTTTTTCGCCAAACCATTCCCCAGACCGTATCTCCACTTTCCTCTTGTGCCAGCGTAGTTGTTGACTGTAAGACTGAATGTAGTCAATGACGTGTTTTTCGCCAAACCGTTCCCCAGACAGTATCTCCACTCTCCTCTTGTGCCAGCGTAGTCATGGACTGTAAGACTGAATGTAGTCAATGACGTGTTTTTCGCCAAACCGTTCCCCAGACCGTATCTCCACCCTCCTTTTGTGCCAGCGTAGTCATGGACTGTAAGACTGAATGTAGTCAATGACGTGTTTTTCGCCAAACCGTTCCCCAGACCGTATCCCCACTCTCCTCTTGTGTCAACGTAGTTGTTGACTGTAAGACTGAATGTAGTCAATGACGTGTTTTGAGCCAAACCGTTCCCCAGATAGTCTCCCCACTCTCCTCTTGTGTCAGCGTAGTTGTGAACTGTAAGACTGAATGTAGTCAATGACCTGTTTTTCGCCAATTCGTTCCCCAGATAGTCTCCCCACTTTCCTCTTGTGCCAGCGTAGTTGTTGACTGTAAGACTGAATGTAGTCAATGACGTGTTTTTCGCCAAACCGTTCCCCAGATAGTCTCCCCACTCTCCTCTTGTGTCAACGTAGTTGTTGACTGTAAGACTGAATGTAGTCAATGACGTGTTTTTCGCCAAACCGTTCCCCAGATAGTCTCCCCACTCTCCTCTTGTGTCAACGTAGTTGTTGACTGTAAGACTGAATGTAGTCAATGACGTGTTTTGAGCCAAACCGTTCCCCAGACCGTATCCCCACGTTTTTTCTGTGCCAGTGTAGTTGTTGACTGTAAGACTGAATGTAGTCAATGATGTGTTTTTCGCCAAACTGTTCCCCAGACCGTATCCCCACTCTTTTTCTGTGCCAGCGTAGTTGTGGACTGTAAGACTGAATGTAGTCAATGACTTGTTTTTCGCCAAACTGTTCCCCAGATCTTGTCCCCAATCTCCTCTTGCATCATCGCAGCTGTGGACTGTGAGCCTTAGTTCATTAAGTGACTTGCTTTCCGAGAATAATTCAATTAGTTCATCTCGCGTAGTGCTATTGATGTTAACTGAAAGTGTAGTTGATGTCGAACGAATATTACCAGGAGGTAAACATTCTGAACCTTCCGTGACCAAACCGTGCAAGTTCAAAGTAAAACACTGCATTAAACCTTCTCTTTGTAATCTTTGAAGGGCAGTTCGTCCATAACTCGTAGTTTCGCCCCACAGGTTTATGGTCAGTGTAAAGAGTACATTGTTTGCCATAAAGAATTTTACCAGACAATCAGCAACGCCATCGCTTACTTTGCCGTGGACATTCAAGGTGAGACTAGATAATGGCGAAATTTTAAGCAAGTGACCTCCAATGGCTTCTGTGTTATAAGTGCTCAACTCACCCCATATGTTTATTGTCAAGGTCTTTTGTAAGATGTTATCGTTTGAGATCGGAGTAAGGAGCGAAGCTGAAACATCTGCAAATTTTCCTTGCACGTTTGGGTGGAGCACTAGAGACTTCCATGACTTATCTGCTGCTGATACACGTATTTTACCAACCAGCGCTATCAAATGATCTGGGACATCTCCAAAAACTTTGAACGCCAGAGAGTGCAACGTTCTGTTCTTCTGAACACCTTTCGCAAACAAATCGACCACATAGATGCTCACACTTCCATGGACAATAACAGTGAGAGACTCTAAAGCGGTTTCCCCTGAAAGACCGTCACTTAAAGCAGAAGCAAAGCAGGCTTCCATATTTCCAGCGAGAACCAGCGACAAAGAAATCAGCGATGTGTTGGATAATAACAGTTTTAAACCTTCAACAACAGTGCTACTTGGAAAAACATAAAACTCAAGGGTGACTGACTTCAGCTGTGAACTTGCAGATAACGCAGTATCAACAGCACGGGCCCAACCATTGTTACTTTCGCGAACTAGTTTCAACGTCACAGTTGTCAGTGAATGACATGATGATAAACTTCTTCCGAACGTAACAGCAGCATCAGGAGAAATACTCCCAAATGCTTTGAGAGTAAAAGAAGAAAGGGACGAACAAGAAGGCAAAACCTTTAATAGAGTGCTTGCTAATAAACTTGTCATGTTGGCAGAAACCGCAACATCTTTCAAGACTTTGTTCGTGTCTAGAATGCAATGAATTCCCCTTTCACTGTCTTCAGCGAGAGTGTGGCTGTGAATATTACTTGCACTGCCTTTAGTGAGAGTCTGGCGTGCTTCAGTAGTAAGGCTCAATTTGGTAAGCTGCACTGGTGCTGAATTCGTTTCAAGTGAAGAGGCCTCGTGTGCATATCGCACAAATTTCAAAGTGTGCCACTCTTGTAAGCGTACCTCTAAATTCTGAGGTAATGGAATACAAGGGCAAACAACCATTGCCAAATCGTTGGCAGCTCCACTCTCATTCAAAAGTTCAATTAAGAAAGTACAGTCTTCTTCGGGAGAGTACCAGTTCCAATGCCTGTATAGAAACTCTCCAATCTGCTTGGTAAACATGACTCCATCCTTGCCTAGAATACCAGCAACAAACAAAAATACTTGTCGGTATTTACTAGTGATATCCCCTTTGCTTAACTGAAAGTGATCAAAAATGTTAATTTCTTCCGTCGACATCTTGAGTGCTAGGTACGCCGCAGCTAAGTACTCCTGAAATGTCCTGTGAACAAAGTGATATTCATGTCGTGGATTGAGCTTCTTAACACCAGCTTCCATGTAAATAAAGCCAAATTTAGCAACTTGAAAACCTTTGCCATTGGATCTCTTTTTTTCTAGCTTGTCTAGTTCTTCCTCCAAAAAAGAAGAACGATCTTCTTGGAGACATCTCCATGCTAACCCTCCTAATAAGAGAGTGCTAGCTTCAAACTGATTCTCTAAAACTCTGTCATCGTATGGGACTTCCAAATAATTTTTGGAGCAAAATCTTCTTAGCAGGCATCGAAAAATGATTTGATAAAGCTCTGAACGGTTAGATGGGAGATCCCCCTTAAAGTCTTCAAAAATAACACAAAGAAGAAGTAAATTTAATGGATTGTTTCGTAGTGCATGTAGAACAGTGTTTTCTTTAATAGCTTGAATAAGGCTTTCTCCTTTTGACAAATCTTCTGAGTCGACATTTCTGAAATGCTTCCTGATGTACTCAAAGGCATCCTTAATTGTGAATCCATTTATCTGTAAAAGACTGTCAAAATCATAGAACTTTCGCATTTCAATTCCCTTCTCTTGACGCGAGGTGGCTAAAACAGAACAATGTGGCAAAACTTTTCTTCTCAAAAGTTTATCTACAAATGGCTCAGCTAATTTTGGTAATTCATCAAGGCCATCCAAGATGAGAAGAATCTTGTCCTGATTCTGCTCATCCCTGATATAATCCATTAGGTCTTTCTTCTTCTCTTCCGTCACGTCCTCGGGAAGTAATTGATCATTGATGGCTTGCATTACATCTCTATCCATGTCGCGACATTTCAGAAGTAACATCAGCTTGAACACAGGGAAACCATGCTTCTTTGGAATTGCTTTCCTGGCCCAGTCATTTGCTATTTTTAGGCAGAAAGTTGTCTTGCCGATACCAGGGCTTCCCTCTACAAGCACCATTCTTGCCCTTTCTCGAGCACCTCTCCTTAACATGTCGCGGAGTCTTTGGAATCTGCCAGCCCGTTCACCCAGGTTAAAAATTTCATACATGTGAATCTCTTTATCAGTGAGTTGAAAAGTACCTTTCTTCCTCCATTTGACTTCCAACCTAGTATAGACTTCATCGAGAGGTAAATGGATGGTGCTGTCCCAAAGAAGCGGTTTCAAATTAGAGCGTCTGATGTACTCATCTTTCAGAAGTTCGCGGTAAGGACGAAGTCTGTTACCTGTATTGGAACAACAGAGCATAATAATTCCTTCTCTTTTAAGTCACACTACCATCTCCAAACTACAGCATATTTCAGCACGGAGGTCATCCGTTTGGCCATGTGACTCACATGGGCGGTTGGCTCTACACTGAGCAAAGTTAATTTGAATGCACTATTACTTTCCAATTCCCCATTGTGTAATAATGTGATAGAGAAGATTATGAAACGCATGGCAGTAACAATGTAACAATGCATTACAGTTCAAGCTAGATGATAGTTTAAACCACATGATGTATTTTTGTAGTGACTGCATGAGACTGGATAAATCAGGGGCTGGTAGTCAACTCTACAAACACCACAAAGGAATATAGGAAGAGATGAATAACTAACTTATAAACAACCTAAACAAACTCTCTGTGAGAAACAAATTCCAAATACTTTCATGGATATATAGTTTGACTTAATGTTTTCTAAAAAACTGAGTGAATGATGAAATCACCTTAAATAGTAACAAAAAATGGAAAAAGATAACTGCTTTTATTTGAATTTATTTGGATTTTATGACGTATAATAGTTGCTGGAAAGCAAAGGATCTTTTTGGAAAAAGGGTAGAGGTTCCCTTTAAAGTAATAACACAGTGAAAAGTCTCATTTAATACAAGAATGCATTGCACAGCCAAGCAGAGTTTAATTACCTTTCAGGAATAACCGCCTACTCTTTTCTGTAGATCCTGCTTTGCTTTCTAAAGAAACTGAACAAGAAGAAAACGTTTATTGCACATGTGATGCACCTTGGCATCAAATCAAAAACAGAAAATTATGGGGTTAATGTTTGAGTATTAATCCTTTGTCAGCAATTTAGTGGATAGATTCATTGAGTTCTTGCCTATAATAATAATTATAATAATATTAATAATAATAACAATAATAATTAAAATAATATTAATAATAATAATAATAATAATAATAATAATAATAATAATAATAATAATAACAACAATAAAAATACTATAACACACAAATAAATAAATACATGTAGGTTTGAAGCATTTGTTGATCCAAAAGGAGCAAAAATGCTACTCCAAAAAACATAATTTGTGAAGGCTTTCAACTATTATACACTGCCATGAAAAACAATTAATTGTTTCCCTTGGAAGCAATCTACAGCTCTAAGAATGCTTGTTTTAATGTTTGCATAAACATACATGCAATTAACACTTAAGTATGCTTAAGGATTTTTCATACTATTGTTTAGAGAGTTTAAACATTGTCATAATTAATTTTGTTCGTAAAAGTGTACCCCCGCCCGAATATAAGCCCCTTCTGCTGGATGACAGTACTTTACATGTATTTTGACTTTTTAACTTAAAAACATATTTCAATCAACACTATCGTGGCTCGTTTTGAAACATTTTTCATTTATTCCACTTATAAGCCCCCCCGGATATACATGTAAGCCCCTCCGCTTATAAGCCAACCCAAAACCACTTACTAAGTTGTATAAGCGCAGGGCTTATAACCGGAATTTTATGGTATGTTATGGGCTGCCATGATGTGATAATTTCTGTAAGGCCCATTTGTACACTTTCAAATGGGATATTGTCGTTGATGCTGCTGTAAATACTTAATTGAGATACTCAATAAACATGTGATGTTGTCAATTTTTGCCTTTTTTGTGCCAGCCTGATCATGAGAGTAGGCTCTCTTTGGGGGCAGCGCATGAGCATGGAAGCCATGAGTTATGGCGAGTAAAGCAAGTCGCTGAGTCAGCAAGCAAAGCAACCCACGAGCAATGAGAGCCTGGCCTTCAATGGAGAGTGTTTGTCCTTGAACATAGCATTCTCCAAGAAAAGACAGATAACCTGTGGCCAATAACTCCTAAATGTGAATGTTGCGACTGATATGATGAATTATCCGTTACATTCTTTCTCCCCCGAATGTCCCACTTTGTAAGAAATCCTGTTTCCCCTCCATCTCCCACCTCGTTAAGCCTTCCCATCCCCTTTTCTCCAACAGATATAGGTTCCTGGCACCTTTCACCACCCAACAAGTTTTCCCTTTCTTGAATGTTACAACTGGGGGTCACAACAATAAAGCAACCGATAAAAAATAAATATTTGTTTACTACCAACCATTTTAGAAATAGAATAATGTACTGTACACTGTACCTTCTTGGTGAAAAGTTGCACCTTCGTCAGGGCTTGGACAAGCTGAATGGGAAAGTAATGGCCTGCATTCCACTCCTGAAGGCCTCCCAGTGCCGAAAGAGCCTTTCAAGAGAAATTACACATACAACATTTACTAATGATGTATTAAAAGGGGGTGGGGCGCTTATTCAATATTTTACGCTGTAGGATGAGTGCTAATTCAAAGGTCCCAGGCACTTATTTGAACCTGGACACTAATTCAAATACGGTAATTCTAAATACATTTAATAAGCTTTTCGTGTATGTTGTGGTTTAAATTTATCTTTGGTTTAAAAATTTTCAAACCAGTTTAATTTTTATTTTCCTTTGTTTCAGATTATGATAATGAATATGAGACAATGAAAAACCAAAATCAAACTGGTTTGAAAATTTTTAAACCAAAGATAAATTTAAACCACAACAGATATATAGTTTGACTAGGTTTTCTTAAAAACCTGGGTGCATGATGAAATCACTTTGATGAACAGTCGCAGAGTACTGATGTAACTGTCATGCAGTTGTTAATTTTGAGTCTGTTTATTTAAGCCAGATGTTCTTGTGATGCCACTGTCTTGTTTTTCGAAATCTGGCAAAATGAATTTGAAACTTTTCATCAATTATGAGCTTTGGCATTCCTGAAAGTGAAAGGCTTTTATTCTGTATAGTCTCACAATCCATAAACTGAGCAGTTCTTTAAGCAATTTTAGAATGATTTTTTGTAAAGCATGAAAGTGGTTCAGTTAAGTTCATATCTAAATTAGCTGGTATGCTACATGTACAACCAGAATTTTCTTGACTATTATCCTAGAATGGAACTCCAGTCACTACAGGGAGGGGCTTTCCTTACAGCTGACTATATGGGGAGGCTCTGTCCAAAAGGGGTGCCTGGCTGGGGGAATATAAAACGTAGGGATTTTATGAGTCGGAGTAAAGAAAAGAGTAAGGAAAAGGGAAAACTATCATCTAAGTTCAGTTGTATTAAAATGGGCTTTTCAAAATATCTCGAAGAGACCCACAAAATGGTTGGTTCATTGAAGTAGTTTTGGAAGTGCAAAAGGAAAGATGCGATTCCTGGCAAGCGAAGCGAGCCGAAAATTTTCCGCACAATCCAACGTGTTTTCTGCATAATCGCTTTCTTCCGCATAAAATTTACTTGCTAAAGGATTTCATATTATTTTTTAAAACATTTGACAGGTTTAAATGTTGTCATACAAAGAGGCTTTGCAGGTTATCCTATAGATGTGCAAGATAAAAAAATCATCATCATCATCTCATTGTTGTTAATTTGAATGAATTTAAGATCATTTGTACCTTTTTGGTGAACTCTCAGATCTGTGGGTTCTTCAAGACTTCGAGTGGGTACATGAGAAAGCAATGGCTTAATGAACTCCACTGATGAGGGGTGCCCAGTACCTAAAGACCCTTCAAGAAGAAACACATACAAAAGATTATTATTTTCAACTGCAACTGAAAAACTAATTTCTAGCTTCTGTTGAAGTGATGCATGTGCATTATATGTAACTATATGATTTGTAAAACATTATTTTTATTATTATGATTTGTTTTTTGGGGGGGGGGGGGGGGCGGGAGGGGGCGTAGCCAGGTAGTCAGGCTCACATGAAAACTATCATTCCCATCATTATATTATTTGCACCTGTATATACTGTACCTGCCCTGTCGTTTCCCCTGTTCCCTGTCAGAATCTATCTGTCAAAGTGTTGGTTTGTTCACCGTGCCCCACTCTCCCCAAAAAGAGAGACAAAAATAACCCATTAAATATTGTGACTGATTTAATTATACAGTCAAAATTATCTCTTCTCTTATGTCCCACTTCTTATTTTTACATAGGTATAATAAATACATACTAAATGCACTGTACAATGTACCTTCTTGGTGAATGGTTACACCTTCTTCAGGTACTAGACAAGCTGAATGGGAAAGTGATTGACTGCATTCCACTGCTGAAAGCTGCACACTAGCGCCGAAAGAGCCTTTCAAGAAAAATCAAAATGCAACATTTGCTGAATAAAGTTAAAGAAACAAATTTACTCAGTTTCCAAACTGAGAACTTGTGAACTAGAAACATTTTTCATGCTCAACCACAGGGTTTACCCTTTCCTACAGAGTAACCAAGGAACATAATTATTTTCACAATTATTTTGATTTGCAAGATGCAGTGAGTGAAAAAAATCAAGTGTTTAAATAAAATCATTAACCATAAATAATGACGATGAAAAAGTGTTTCATTAGTATTCTACTCTATAATGAAAATTAAAAGCCTGTCCGTGGAGCCATGGTCAACCCATTTAACATTTAACATTTTGGATCAATTATCTCATTTTGATTGAATACTGGATTCTTCTTTTGAAGGGTGGATGTTTGAGGTGAAGAATGAGATCAAATTTCTATTGGTTTATTCACTACTTCAATACCAAAGCTTAAGGATACATTTGATACTGCATGGTAGTATCATAAATCTGTTATAAAATTATTATCCAACTTTCTGACAAAACAGCAATATGTACATGTATGTACATGTATGTGTACTAAGCAAACAATTTTGAAAGCAGTGGCCTAAACTCAATAGCAGAGCAAAGAAAAGGAAGATTACACTGTATAAAAAATTTACCGAAAGTGAGATTTAGCATCTTTTCCACAAGACAATCACACTGTTTCTGCCAGCTGAACTTCTCTGCATACTTTTCACGAAGAATTTTAACTTCTTCAAGTCGTATCTCTCTGACTTTTTGACGGGCAATTCTGATAGCCTTGGCCCATTCTTTAGGATCTTCTGAATCAACTACATGAGAGAAACCTGAAGGAACTTTCGTCAAAGCATCTCCAAGGCCCGAGTTGCCACTAACAAGAACAGGCAGACCAGCAGATAAAGCTTCAAGAGCAGTCAATCCAAAGCCCTCAGTCCTTGATGGCATGATTGCCAGATCTACCTCACAGAACAATTTGGCTAGTTGTTCCCGGCTTTCATTAAAGCGTCGAACAGTTAGCTGACTAGGGGGAATACCATGCTGGAGTAACTTTTTTGCTACCTCATCTTCTTTTCCTGCTGGTGCACCAACAAACAAGAGTTGATAGGATGTGTCTTTCAGTTCGGCAATTGCTTGAACAGCAATGTCATATCCCTTTAGCATGAAATCTTCATTATCACCACGCCCAAATACCAAGACAGAAAACTTATTTCTTTCTTCAGAGGCTTGTTTGACCCTGTCAAACTCAGTAAAAATGCTTGGGGTGAGATTTAAAACATCTTGATCTTTCTGACTAGAGCGGAGGTACCGAGAGTAAACATCGGCCAGCTTGGGTCCAACAGCAACAACTTGATCGGCCAGCTCACAGAGTTTTACTTCTGCTTGGTGCTTTTGCTCACCTTTGAAAATTGCTTCTTCATAGCTTTTGTACATTCCAAGTTCTTCAGGAGCAGTGTGAACAACTTGAATCCACTTACAATCATGATGATGACGCTTAATGAGTGGTATTTGACGACCAAGATGAACTCCATGTCCTATTACACAGTGGGGAAGATGATTTTTAGGTAGAAAAGACAGCCAATCAATTGGCTCGAAGCCTGGAAGTTCTTCTGCTTCAATGAGCTGAACATTGTGGCCACCAGCAACTTTTCTATCATCTTCACTACACTGGGGGAGATAAACACTGACTTCCACATTGCGTTGCTTAGCTAGTTGTATTGCAAGTTCTCTGTTGATGGTCGACAAGCCCCCCTTTGAAGACTTCCACTCACTACTCAAAAGAGTAACTTTTAATCTTCTGTCAGAGGACAAGCTTGAATTTTCTTCTTCTAGGCCTTCCCGTGATGTAGAGGCTAGACTGTGAAAGGGTGATTCCTAAAAAGATAGATGAGCAAAATCATAACGGCAAGATAAATCTGAAAAGAATTTTATTGACTCAATGATTAAATTAAACATTGTATAAGATAGCCCTGAAAATGGCGTACATAATGTGTAAATACATAAATTCAGAGTTCAATAAAGGGCAAAATAAATAACTGTGGAGTTCTGCAGTTAGGCTTGGCTTTAAAATCTCAAATGAAATCAATGTTTACAAAGAAACATCTTCACTTTCACTGTGAGTTACTTGAATTCAGACTTGAATGCCACACACTGCTTACAAAAACTGAAGTACTGTAATACTGCACAACTAATAATTAAAAGTACTGTCTGTGCATGTACTGTAATAAACTGGGCAGCAAAATTAACCCAGCAGTGATAAAACAGACAAAACTGAATAGTTCATGCAAAATTAAATTCTTCAGCCACACAACTCATCCATAAAAGCAAGCAACTCTTTGCAAATTAAAAAATGCAAATAAAGCTCGCACTGACTATCAAAACAAACTGCTTTTTAACGCAAAATTGCCTATACCCCTAAAACTTCTTTTGGCCAAATGAAACCTTTGTATAATACTTACTAGCAAGCTGCCACAAAAAATTTGGTTTTTGGTTAGACTGCAATTTTTTTTATCAATTTTCAAAGTGGAGAAATTAAAATAGTGATTATTAGAAACATGGCAAGTACACCAATCTGGTCAAAACGGACTGGGTCCAGTCCAATTTGTGAAGCCAACCCAGTACAGTCAACTCTCATTATAGCGGACACACTTGGAACTTCGTTTAGTGTCCATATTAGCGAGAGTCCATAAAAACGGGAGTCATTTCCAGTCAAACCCCTAGAGTCGGGGATCTGGATTTTGTCCGTAATAGCGAGTGTCCGTAATAGCGGGGTGTACGCAAGGCGAAAGTTGACTGTTCATCAGTCAACAGTCAAGTCAAACATATAACTTGTGAGCATTGAGTTGTGTGGTCGACTCCAGCCTCGCTACCATTCAAAGGCCAGGTCACTGACTAGACAACTGTAAAATGGCCTATTCAAGATAATTGAACACTAACTTTGCTTCATATATGCATATCAGAAAATTATGACTGACTAAGCTGTATTAGTGTTTGCTCACCCTAGTCCCACCACTTCCCTGTACCCACTCTCTCAACCATTCCTATACTGAACATTGTTACTTAACCCTTTGCCTACCAAGGACGTATATACGTCCTTGTCTGTTGTCACGCAACGACCGAGGACGTATATATACGTCCTCAATCAAATGGACATTACTGGGAGCCTGGTTGTTCGTGATGCGTTGAATAAATCATCCCTGGTTGTTGAGAAAGGTCTGGCACTACGTTGGAAAGACCGCTGACTGAATAAAATTGCCTTTTGTTTGGACAATTTACAAAATGGCGGCTTGTGTGTGTGAAGGCAGAATGGACACAGATGAAGCTCCAGCTGAAATTTTTCCTGATTGCAACTCCAATGTAAGCAATTTAAGTCACAGCGAATTTGAGCCAAGTGATTCTGAAGAGTCTGAACAAAAAGATGAAGAAGGTGGCAAAGAAGAAGCTTCGATCGATCGAAGAAATTGAACCTCAAAATGTACGTGGTCAAGGAGTTCACCGGGGAGCTGTACGAGACCACCATACAGTCAGAGAACGCAGAAAAAGGAGAGGAAATCATTTCAAATGCTTAATCTAGGTGTACTTTAATATTTTATCTGAAAAGATGCCATTTCTTAGCCAAATGTAGAATCTCATTAAAAATTCAATATGGCCGCCGGTTGCTTAGTGTATTTGGCTCTGGTAGGGGGTTAATTGTACTAATTCTCCTCATTCCTCAATTGCATTGGATAAAAATTATTATTATTTAACACTACAGTGGCCAGCTTTAATTTACCTTTATCTTTTGACAGATTTCCAAAAAATTATTAAGGCCCGTTTACACAGACGATTTTTGTTGCGCAACTCAATGCAATTTTTGTCGCGTCAAAGTTGCAACAAGTTTCGAGCATGTTCGAAGCTTGATGCAACTTTGGCGCGATAAAAGTTGCATTGAGTTGCACGACAAAAATCGCCCATGTAAATGGGCCTAAGCAACTTCGTGCAACTTCGGCGCGACAAAAATTGCATCGAGTTGCACGACAAAAATCGCCTGTGTAAACGGGCCTTTAAAGACCCCTTATGAAATGTCACTGGTTCTACATGCATAACGATATCTTATGTTTATGTAAAAAATGCATTAAATTACCTTTTCTAGCCTGGACATCATAGGAAGCCTTCACAGAACAACTTGACTGCTCAAACTGAAATTTAATTTGGGATAATAAAAAATATTAATTAAACTATATCCTGAACCAGTCATTAACCTAGAAGCCTAAGGCTGTGTAGCAAGCATTCCCATGCCATGCATCTGCGTGTAGGTGAAGTTTCTGGCTGCGTGAAAATTGGGGCGAGAGCATGGTGCTGCATGGCAATGTTCATTGACAATTGTGTGGTTCCAGAAAATATCCATACCCCCACCACGGAGGGAATTGGAAATTCCAGAGGGGTGGGGGGGTCAAAGGCCCAGGAAATTCCGGAGAGGAGGGGGTGTTGTTAGTGAATTTACGTTTCCAGATGGTCAAGTTCGATGCCATGCAAATTTGTTTCAAAATCGTTTCTTACCTACTCTGAAAAATCTTTTACATAGAAAAAATAGCAGCCTAGGTTTTCGATACATGGCCATATTACATTTTAAACAGGTTTTCTTCTTCCTGAAAGCACAGTGAAAGCTAACAAGTTCGCAGAAATCCTCCATGTTGTTCCACGAATGCGACCGCCATTACTTGTACCAGTCCAAGAAAAATTGTCACGTGGCTTGACCGAAATGCACTGGTGACTAGAGTTGTTTGTTTCTTGCGTTCGATTGACAGAAAGTCGTCCTTGTTTGCGAAAGTTTTTCTGTTTTTTGATGATGAAAATAGTGTAACAATTTCAGAAACCCGAGAATATCTTGTTCTTGTTATTTCTGGCTATTTGTTGCAATTTTCCGGGTCAATTTGGCTTTCTCTACGAGCGTGTTTGCAAATTTGTGATCATGTTTACGGTGAATGTTGTCAACAGTTTTCAATCCATGTTCTAATACATTTAGCGGTTTTCTTTTGGATTGGAATGAAAGGGGATGGATTGTTATACATCAAGGTAAACTTACAAGTGACTACCAGATATTTTTTCTGCTTACTTTTGAAGAAATTAATGACGTATTTTTTGTCTTCAACAGTATGTATCGTTAAGATGGTTCGATCGATGATTCGGTTGAACACTATAGCGATGTTTACAATGGAAGGCGGCCTAATGTTTAGAACATTTGCACAATTTCTTTTTAAATTGCTTTTCCAGAGGGACAGGGGGGTATGAAAGAAACTTTTGGAAAATCTGGAGGGGAGGGGGGGGTTTATTTTCCTTCACAAAAATGGAAATTCCGGATAGGTGGGGGGTCTTAGCTGGAATTCCCTCCGTGGTGGGGGTATGGATATTTTCTGGAACTGCACATTGTATCAAATTCATGTGGATAATTTGAACGAATTCCCCTCCTCCCTCCTTTTCCTTTTCTGCATTTGCCCCAATTTTTGCGCAACCAGAATCAATCGCTCGCACACAACATATAGCACTTCGCTCACATGGGAACACATGCTATGCAGGATAAAGAAGCCTAGGTTTGTTTAAAGGGGTGAGACAATGTTCATATTGCATCGTATCCTGAAATATTTACAGTAAAATCAGCTCAAGAATTAGTGTTCTTATCAATGAATCCATCAACAGAAATTTGATTGTATTCTTTGCTTCAATAAAGCATTTTCACCTGACGTCACGGCAGCCATTTGGTGTTCCAAGACAAAGAAACGGCGGCTATATTGGTGTGCAAAGCCATTCCTTCAGGAAGTAAACTCTACTTTTATGCAAAAATCATCTTTTGTTTTAGTACCATTCTTGAAGAGAATATTGTTATTTCAATGTTTAAATGGCCACTCAATTCAAAACAGAACAAAATTAATGTTGATTTCATAATGACTGGCTTCCTGTGTCAAAATATCCCTAATTTGCATAAAAACAAAAACTGGGTCAACATCTTTCTCACTCTCTCTTCCGCCAGCAGCATTTTTTAGCCTTTTGAGTGCACTAAAATCTCTTGCCTCCTTTTTTTCGTATTATAAAAGGGTTGAAAAAAGCGAGTGATGCACTGCCACAAAATGATGAGAAAACACTGTGTGTGTCATTTCACAGTTGACCAGTTGCGTGAAGCCAGATAACAATCCAATGAACATTCGAAATTTGAATCAAGTCGATGTTTGAACATTGATATATTCACTTCAAGAATGGAATATTGACGTCATTAAATAAATTCTCCCTTGATAGGAACATTTGAGCTGTTTTGACTTTAATTAGTAAACAAAAATTATGCAAGAATAAATAATAAACTTACTAACTGTCATTGCACACTCTTTGAATAACATCATTAAAACACAGCCATGTGACCAGCTTACAAAAAATATTTAAAACTGAAAAAGAAATTTAAAAAAGTGCTTTCCTTAGCACACGATAGAAATCACTGAATAGCTCTGGTTTGTTTGTTTGTTTGCTTGTTTATGATTGGTCTGAAATGCCGAAAGACTGCAGCTTGTACTGCAAACCGGTTGTCAAATGCAGATAATTTATGCAGATTCTCCGACTGCTGATCTGAATGATGTCAACACAGTCCATGCATATTAAAAAATTGTTTGTTCTCTTAACCTAAAATTAATCATGATGTAAGGAAAAATTTAAATAATTAGTTTATAAGTACAAAGAGCTGCACAATGGGCGAGACATTCCTTCGTTCTGTTCATGTTTTGCATAAAAATGTTTCAAGTATTTGCCAGATCCATCTACACTTTAATAGCTTAAGCTTTAACTGGTGTATATTATAGTGGTCTCTATACCCGTGGAATCCTAAGTCTACATTTTCCTTCTAGCTTTATAAGACTTCAAACCTTTATGTATCGAAAGCGAAACAAAGTACTTCAACAACTTCATTAACAACAATGAACATTGTATGCACTTATGACTGTATATGTCAATATTGCCGTCTATGTTTAAGATGAAAACATACAACTAGAAACCCTTTCTCGGAACTGTAAAGAAACCTTATTTTATCTAGTTTATATGCTCTAACTGGAACATGTATAAACGTTGAGCGTTCCCCGGGAGCGTTCATGCGATCAGTGAACACAGACAACTACAATGTATAAAGCTTACCTTCGTTCAACTTCGATTTGTAAGCAAAGGCGATCTTCGAGAAGACATGGGAAATGGCCAGCGTGTTCATATGCAGACTACATATTGATGACATCGATGAAAACCTTGATTTACCCCATGATAGTGCATGCAAGTTTAGCGTTCAACTGAGCGTGCGAAGGTGCGGCGGTCGAATTTAAACTGCGAAAACTACACCTCCGGCCACTGACTGTGCAGGGGGTTCCCCCACTTCCTAATATGGAGCTGGCGTAACCCTTGACCCATCGATGAACTGAAGACGATCGAAAGACAAAAATATGTTTCGAAAATACATTAAAATCGTAACTTTATTCAGGAACGATGTGAAAAATTCTTCGCTTCTAAAGTAAACGAAATGCTTGCATGAGCTGCCCTGTACCAGAAAGCGTTTTTTTTTCATCACACTTCCGCGTTCGTTACACACCGTTACCTTATGTTGCTATGGTGAAAACGTCACGCTACACCCTCATTATTTCAGAATTGCAAATACAGACTAATCATCGTACAATACGTTCTTTCCAGATCAAGTTTTACCAAAAAACATTTCCATGGAGACGACAAGTTGGTACTTTTAGCACTAAAATGTGTTAATAATGAGTAAAAAGGACAAATTTCGAGATAATATCTGTGATCGAACGAAGACAGTTTTGCCATGGAGATTCCACGGTCGTCTCGCACGCCATTGCGATCGGTAGCTACGGACGATTGCAACCATGATCTTGGAAAAAACTCGCCTACCATGGCCAAAGACCACTTAAATTCGCTTGATCCAAGCACAGCAAATGATAGTTATGATAATCAAGGGAAAGAAATCGAGTACGAAGCGTCCATAGCTGAGGAATTCGACGACGAAGATGTAGAACAAGTTCGAAGCCCTGATGGCGCTCAAACTAAACACGTTCGCAAGCGCGTGGTAAACAATTCGAACAAAAAGAAGCCCGCAAGGAAACGACGCGTAACAGCCAATTTATCTGCAACAAAATATGAAATTGGTGAGTAGAAGTTGCATTCTTTATGGCTACCAGCCACAAATAAACTCTGTCAATGCAAAATATATAAACATGACTTTGATCATACTCGAAGTGCATGCATGATTGCCAAAGTTACAAAAGTGGCTTACATTATCTTAACTATAAGATCGTATAAAATGATTTCCTGACGTTTCCAGATACGAAGTTTGAATTTTGTTTTTCCATGGTCATCTGTTTTCGTTCATTGTACATCTACGAGTTTGATAATTTCGATTCTTGAAGCGAAATAATCGTCGCCATTGTTCTCATTGTAATTGTGGGTTACAAACTGCAGACATCGTTTTCGTTTTCAAAAGAGCTTAATTATTTCTTTGTTTCTACTGTAGATTTCTTCGCCATTGCTTCGAAATTTCTAAATTATGGACACATCATTGTTGTACAAAATAACGCAGTTTCGTTTAATAGCATCACCAGGGAAATATTTTACCGTCAAACTTGCATTTTATAACATTATTCATGATCATACTCAACGACATTCACAGCGTTTAGTCACTCGTATTGTAACATAACGGTATAAGCAAATAATGTTGGTTTTTCTGCTTCGTTTTCTTTGTAAAATACAAGATCGCTGTTTGATATAATGACGCACCTGAAATTGTTGACTAATTAATAATAGTTACATGTAACAGACACAGAAAGTAGAGAGATTACACAGAGATTACATGAACAATAACATTGATCAAATAATTAACTGAACAGATCACAACCTGCATCAGGACAATTTATTGTCAGAAACCATTAAATAAAAAATACCCAATATTTGATTGGCTCAAAAAAAGTGCAGTTTAGACAGGGCTAAGTTGTCAGATTTCTGCAAATTTTGTTTGGCCAATCCCATAATTGAGATGATAGGAGGCAGTCTTTCAGAAGTAGAAGGAATTTAAAAATTGCCTGTTTTATTAAAAACAAAATTAATGCAAGCACTCTTTTCTATCCAAAGAGATCAGATGGCTAAAATTACTTTTGCAAGAATATTTGACATAAATTATTTATAACAAGAAGATGCAAGCATCTTAAAACCACGCTTTTTTAAATTAACTCCATTTTTGCTAATTAACAGGTTTCTTACCCAGAAAAGTCATTGTTAAATTAAATTTGTTTTGTACTAAGAGTAAAGGACTAGCAAAGTAGTCCCGCGAGTCACACAATCCGAGATTTTCGTTATCCCCGGCTATCTTTACCTTGGGGTTTTCCCGTAATGACGTAACCCCTGCACGTTCGGGCACGCTCAATTGTTTACTTAAGCAAATACAGTCGAAGCTCTATTAACGGACATTCTCGTAAGCAGACAGCTCTACTTACGGCCGCTTTGTTTGAAACCCCGTTTTAACTCCCATACAAACTCTGTATTTTTACATTCTCGTAAGAGGACATTCCCGTAAGCGGCCGCGGACACTTTCAGAGATTACAACTTCAACTTTTTCTTTGTTTTTAAGCTCCCGTAAGCAGACACCCGAAAGAAAATCCTATTAACAACCTCTGAATATTGGTTTAAACAATGAACTTCACATCGCCGTTCATCACAATGATTTTACAGTAATTGCAGAACCATATTTCAGTGTTTGTTTTGTCATCATCCACGTCCAGTTACAATACGGTATTTATTGTTAGCTGGGCAAGCTCCCGTAAGCGGCCATCTATCCCCTATACCTCTAGTGGCCGCTTACGAGAACCATTCTTGTAAGCGGCCAGCTCCAGTTACGGACACTTTTTTCGCATCCCGCAGGTGTCCACTTACGGGAGCTTCGACTGTATTTCATTTCCCTTTAAATCATTCAACTCGCTTTGATGAAACAGCCAAAGAATTCACTTCAATTGCCTAAACCCACAAGAAATACTCGCAGAAGAGCAAACTAATTAATGACAGTCGTTTTTGCCGATATCATCTTGCAAAGAAAACACAATGTTATTTCTCACGAGTATAGGAAAGGACTAGCAAAGAAGTCACGCAAGTCACACAACCAGAGGTTACGTTATCCAAGGCTATCTTTAGCTTGGTGGTTATTTCCCCAAAAATGACGTAACACCTGCACGTTCAGGCACGCTCAATTGTTTACCTTTGCAAATATTTATTTTTCCTTCAAATCTCTGAACTCGCTTGGATGAAGCGGCCAAAGGATCCACTTCAATTCCCAAAACCCACAAGAAACACTTGGAAAATTGCAAATAAATTAATGACCATCGCTTCTGGCGAACTAAATTTGCAAAAGCACAATCTTACTTGTCACATAGCAAAAGTGAAAGCTGCAACGTCAGCGCATTCCATGGCTGATGTCATACCTTTTTTTTAGTGAATTCAATATTCCCTTTGAATCCAACGCTTCGAAAAAAACCCAAAGAAAAATATATATTATTCACAACAAAGAAAACATTATCCGTAACATTTCCCGTACATCATTGTTCCAACAGCTTTTGGTGAATAAGCATCCCAGGTTGCGTGATTCAGTCCTGATCGTGATTTGGCCAAGCGGAGATTTGGGTCTGGTCACCGACAAAAAGACGAAAAATAAATCCCGTGCAGAGCAAGAACCACGCTTTGCCCATGGCCGCGCGGTTAATTAATTTATAACATAATATATGTAGCATTTAGTATTTAGGTAAGTATATGCAGTGAAAAAGTAACCATTCTAGAATTTTTCCTCTGCAGTTCGTAAAGTATGTCTTCAGAGTGGAATGTGTATCACAAGAGATGATGATTTTAATAGGTATGTAAAGCCTTACATACTATAGGCACAGCAGCTGGTAGGAACATAAAAAATTTTGAGATGGGGAGGAAGTGGATGATTGGACCAATTATCCCCTCTCCTTTCATTTGGGAAATTTAAAATCTGCCACAGTACAGGTACCTGTCTATACCCAGGAGTAATTATTTATAAATGGTAATGGTGTCGTTAATTTTAAACTGGAAAACTGTTTAGGTAACCTCACAGACACATGCAGTAAAAGAAGAGAAGGGGTAGAAATGGGGGGGGGGGGGGAGGGGGGGAGAGAACAGGTAGTACATGTACATTATCAAGACCTGTAATAGACCTGTTAGATGTATATCCATTTTCAGGCCCAGCCAGTTATTTATATGTGAGTAGGAAAAGGAAAACATTAGACCAGATTTACATGTAATATTTGCAAAATATGATATACATATAAATGTACTAGCTTATGTGTATTACAGAAGCCTTTTTTACCCAACGTGTACTATGTTATTATATTTCTGACACAGTCTTTTGTAAAGGTTACAGGATTCAGTAATTAACACATGGCATGGTGTGTTGTACTGGATGTGCTGTTTGAGGGCAGTTCTTACATGTATAATTTGTTTTTAGTTACAATTACATGTAAATAACAGCAGATTATTTTTAATTTTCCACATTTTTAGTTTCCTCGTTTGGAGTGACTCAGCAGTTCCAGTGGAAAGGATCATTGAATTAAAATCCTTTCAGGTATTTAATGAAAAAAAGTTGAAGTTTTCATATGTATTACTTTTTGTTTCCATGTACATTTAGGATTTTTTCTTCATGTTTACATGCAAGTTGTATTAATAATTAGCTGGGGCACTGCGATGTGTTCTCGGTCAAGATACTGTACTCTCATAGTACCTCTCTCTGCCCAGGTGTACAAATGGGTACTGGTGAATTTACTACTGGGGGTATTACCCTGCGATGGACTAGCATCCCATCTGGGGGGGAGTAGAAATACTCCTAGTCACTTCATGCTACCGAAACCAGGATATTAGCTCCGGCCTCATAATGATGGGCCACTAGGCTTGTATTTAGACTTTCCTCAGTTGTATAATTAAATTAATTGCCAACGAGTCAGGCCTTCTGGAAGACCAGAAGGCCTGACGAGGCGGCAGATTATAGAGCCGCGAGAAGATTTGTATGTGCGAAAAAAATCTCACAAACTCCAAATGTTGAGAAATGTAAGTAATGTAATGTAAGGTAGATCGTGACGACACAATGTCTGATGTTTTTAGCGAATCTGTTGAGCAGAAACTGTTCAGCACGTGCACAATTTGTCATAGTTTTGGCCAATCAGCGCGCTACTTATTTGTTCAGCACGTGCACGATGCATGATTCATGGCGTCGATACGTGATTCGCAAACTCACATGTGTGAGAAGCTAAACAACGGCCGGTACGCGATATGCTTTTAGCCATGCATGGCGGGTGCCAAGAATCGCCTGCGTAAGGCCTAGACTGTAACCAGAGGCTCTTCCGAAAAGATTTATTCAAGAAAATCTGCCCAGAATCAATGGAGAAACAAAGAAGATGACCTCGGATACAGGCAAAGTGAAAACTGCTCACGTTTGTTGCAGTATTGAGCTGAGTGACACTGAATCGCTGCAGAATTATTTCCCTTCGCATTGCCAGTAGATTCTTCCAGTATCAAGTAAGCTTTATTGAGATTATTTGAAATTTTTATTTCGATGAAAAGTGCGTTCTTTGCTTCATTTTTCCCCTACTCGCTAGTAATGGCAATCTTTCGGACTGAAAAAAGATCGAACTGAAAGCATTTAGAATCTGTACGTGACCGCTTATCGAAACAATCTCCGCAGGAATTCCAAACCGCGGTATGAAAATCGCCACGAAATGTTCATTGCTCTAGTTCTACATCTTGTATTTTAAGAGCACTAAGTACTGTATATATATACTCTGTATATGTGCTTCTGAAAGCAAATAAAAAGGAAATTTATTTTATGAAGTTGTTTCAAATGACGACCAATGATGCGTATGGCGACAGGAGCTTGTAATTGTAATTGTAGCTTGCGCCCCCACAACGCGAGGTCATAATTTCAAAATAAAGTATTTCTTAGCTGGATGACCTCGAAAGTAAACATTTTATACCTGTTTCTACCGGTATATTTTATTTTAGGCCGCGAATGCCCTAAATCTTTTTGATTTTCGAACGATTTTCTTCAGCGCCAGAATCAAAACAATAACAAACACTCGAATTGCATGCCCGTCGACAGAGAGTCTTAATTATTAAATTTAAGTAATCAATTAGTCTTGTGAAGCGGGTAGGGGGTTTTGAAAATGCAGCCTTTATTTGTGTTACTATATATGAAGTAAACAAAGGCTATAAAATTTTCCGAGTTTCAGTGGCTCACAGCCACTTTGATATAAGGTCTATTGGACTTAAAAACAGCTGACACCTTTCCAAAATAGCGGCATAGAACTGCAATGGCTTGCAACCCTCAAATTACATGGATTTCACGAGGTTTCTCACTACTTAAGTATCATTTTAGAACTCCTTCATTAGGCCTTCACCAAATCGCATCAGTTTATTCCACAAACATTCCGCAACGAATACATGCAATGTACATTGATCACACCCACATCATAAAGTGTACTTTTAGTCAAACATTTACAATAAATTTATTATCCTCACAACCCTTCTCTCTTGTTGTACTCGTTGGCACTTCTACCGATAGGTACCACTAGTTGTATGTAAAATTATGTGTCAATTGTTAAGGTCATTTCCCTGTATTTGCATTGCGCATCCTTACTGTGCATAGTTGTACATGTAATTAGGGTGTGCACATAAAAAAATGACATCTATATAATTATTTTCTTGAGAGAAATAAATCACTCACTTTCTTGTAAACGAGTATGGTGACCTATCAGTTTTTTGTCATACTGTAATTTGGGTGAAGCAATTGAATTATTTCTATAAAATGAATACAGATTAATTTCTATGTTTGAATAACAAGTTATCACCAGAAATGTGTACTTTTTCATGCAAAGGAATTATTAAGGAATTATGTGGTACATGTATAAACAAGGTCTTCCTGCTCCTCAACAAATATGGTGCATGACCCTGCTTGTAAAATTTCAAAATTTAACTTCCCTTGAGGTAATTAGTAGGCAATGTATGGTTGAAAATCTATGTTCAGTTCTATTTCGGGGGAATTAATGACCCAATTGACATTGACCCCCTAAGACAAGTTTCAAAAGGATATAAAGATATTTCACGCTATAAGAAAATACACAGAAAAAAAAACATTGAAAAAATACTGTACTTTAAAGACAATAAACAAAACCCAAACCACAGCACAATAGCTACAGTTACCACTGACAACAACAACATATACACTATATAATTATACACCAGTCAAAACAGCAGGCCTGACACAAAAGGAATGCATTCTATAGCTAAGTTCAATTGTTATTCTGCATGCAGTTAATGACGGCATTCTACAAAATAATGTATTCAATTTACTCTGTATTAATATTATTATTATTATTATTTGGATTGAATGATTTGTTCCAATTAAATTATTAACCGATAACTTTTATTATTTCACTTACACTGTGAAGAAAATAAATCATTTTCCAAGTATGGGAGAGATTTGTAGGAAGGACAATTTAGCTCGAAATATGGCAAAGTGAGTACCAGTGCTGTGTTACTAGTGATCAATTGTAATGGATACTACATAATCATTATATATTAAGTATTATTATTCAACAATAACATTTGTTTGTGGTAACAGTTAGAAAGGGTCATAAGAAATTAAAATAGCATTTCCTGGTCCAAGCAGTACCAGGCTGGGGGCAATTCATTTTATAAAGGCTCTCTATTTTTTTCCTCCCGATTTCCCACCCCTCCCCCTTTATGCGCCTGCTACGCAAGCTACTCTATCTGGGAATGACAATGTCAGAGGACTGTCGACAGAAAGTTACTGTTACATGTATGGTCCATCAGTCAGTAGTGTACAGATGCGCATGCGTCTGTTTGACATATGACTACCAGATATAGGAAATGATGGGCATGTCTCCAACAGCTCAGAGTGAATTTTTTTCTAATCTAATAAAAGAACTCTTTGTCATGTATAGTTACGAAATTCATAATTGTGTTAATTAAACCTTCAATTTCAGAATGCAAAGAGCTCACCCAGAGGAATACAACTTTATTCCACAAACTTGGGTTCTCCCAGCAGAGTATCCTTCCTTAATTTCTAATTTTTCTGAGCAAATAATGTTTAAAATAATACTCATTGCATGATTTTAATTCTAGTAGTATTTAAAATATTTATTTAGAAAAATTGTTATATCAGTGTATAATTTTGTACATGTACATGTACCTTGACTTGTGAATTGGCTTTATGTATATGTTGTGGTTTAAATTTTACCTTGGTTTAAAATTTTTCAAACCAGTTTGATTTTTATTTTCCTTTGTTTCAGATTATGATAATCAATACAAGACAATGAAAACTAAAAATCAAACTGGTTTGAAAAATTTTAAACCAAAGATAAATTTAAACCACAACATATATAAATAACAAGCTGAAATATATATTATCCTTAACTTGCCCACCATCTTGCATGCATCAGATATGCCACATTTCAAGGTTATTGTAGAGAACTAAAGAAAAGAAAGAAACAAAAAACATTTATTGTCAAGCCAGCTAATGGAGCCATGGGAAATGGGTGCGTCTAATATATATTGATATCCTTGCCATTAACTAACTGCTGGATCATTAGCAAGTAAAGACTATAATTCGATCAGTGCACTGTATAAAGGAAATAATTTACAGTAGAAAATAAATAGGAAACTGTGGGAAAACAGTTTAAAAATCTGAGATCATTATTGCTTGCAGGTCTTGAAAAGTAATAAATGGAAAACCACATTCCAATATGATGCATGTACGTTTGTTAAAGATTATTATTTCTCCTGATTTCAGGATTTCTCTGATAAGAAATGGAGATAGAATCCCATCCCATGAGCAAATAGTCATCCAGGAATACATTGACAGGGTAAGAACTACTACAAACTTTAATATGTTGTTATTTTTTATGTTATTTATTGTTGTTTCATTTATTAAATCATTTTCGCACCTTTTTCTTATATTTTAGCCATTTCTCCTTGAAGGATTCAAGTTTGACCTCAGAGTATATGTTTTAGTGACATCGTGTGATCCACTGAGGATATTTCTCTATCATGATGGACTTGTAAGTATTTTTAAAAGTATTCTTTTATTTTGATATATTATATTGTACATATTGAACCAAATCTGAAGCCAAACCTGACGTCAATGGTTATATTAAATACGTTACGCAATTATTTTCTAGATTATCTGACTTACACATTTTTTTCTACAATTTATTATAACAGTAATATATAATGCATGTCCACTATTCAACAGGCACTTTTCTTCCATGGCCGGGGGTTTTGTCTTGGTGTTCCAATCCTTACATAGTTTTTACTGTAACTGAAAAGTTCCTAAATTTGCTGGCTTAATCATATAAATAGCACATACAATAGGCCATATTCGTATTCTCGGTAATGGACTGGAACTAGCTTGCAATGGAGGCTAATGCGGGGGAATATAATTAAAAAGAGCTTCATGTGATTTGCATTTGAAAAGATTCCCCGCATTAGCCTCAATTGGAAGCTAGTTCCAGTCCAATACCGAGAATACGAATATGGTCTATTGTAGAAAGGTTTAACTGCATGTTCAAATAATGCATCTGATAAATCCTAAAGAGATATGTCCACTGATTGAAAAATAGATTTATTTTAAAAATATGTAAAATCTTTTTTCACAAATGCAGACAATGGCTACATTGATTGCATGTATTTTTTGTGTCCTTAGGTTCGCATGGGAACAGAAGTATATGAAAATCCCTCAGATGAAAATCTGGTAAGTATAGATCTACCATGTTCAATATTAAAAAAAATTGAGGGAAAAATTAAGATATGTACACTATACATGTGCACATATATAAATTTTTCTAGCTAGTGAAGTAATGTTGAAGCAATTCAGCAAGAAAAGTGTTTTTGTACAGTTGATGTAATAACTTCCTTAAGTTTGATATCAACTTCAATTTTGTTGTAGGACGAGCTTTTTATGCATCTTACAAACTATTCAATAAATAAACACAATGAGAACTTTGACCGAGATGACAGCGATGACAGTGGAAGTAAAAGGTGCAGTACAGTATATTGCAGTTTTATTTTTTATACTTAGTCTTTATACATTTTTTATTTCCCAATTTTAAATGTGTTGGAGATGTTGATGTTTTTGGTCAAATGAATTTTTAGGTTAAATTCATTGCCAACCTAGAAACCTGTTTCAACCTGAAGATCACACCTTTTTGATCACTTTAAACAATTTGAATTCATTATATAAGAAACACTACTTAACAATAAATAAATTCAATTAAGTGATTAAAGAATGTTAACTTCGAATTGAAACAGATTTACATGTACCTTATAGGTTGGAAAAAGATTTACTTGTTCTTTTACTTATTAATGTAAAGGAATTTTTTATTTAACTTAAGACCCCCACATTTGCATATGTCACATTCCTCTATTGCACCATATCATGCATAGATAACCAAATTTCTCATTGTTTTAAAACTTATATAACTGCTTGGAATCTTTGTCCAGATCTATAAAGTTTTTGAATGAATGGTTACAATCCATGGATTATGATGTAAACTTTCTTTGGCATAACATAACGGTAAGTATGGATTGTTAAATAATATAATAAGCTTAAAGATTACATTAACCATGGTTATCTTTCCTGCAAATACCAACGAAAGAGAATTAGTCTCAGATTCGTGCCAAAAAAAATGAAGTCTTGACTGTTTTTTTCTTTTTTTTTTTTCAGGACGTTCTTGTAAAGACATTAATAGTTGCCCAGCCTCATATTCTTCATTCTTACCGCATGTGTCGCCCGGGTGCACCTTCTGGAAGCGAAAGTGTTTGTTTTGAGGTTCTTGGCTTTGATATTTTGCTGGATCGAAAGCTCAGGCCATGGCTATTAGAGGTGAGCTGAAAAAATGTGCACATGGCATTAGTTTACCTTGTTTTGGCTATTTTATAAATTATTTCATGGGGTAAACATGCGCTTTGCTTCAGTCTGGCTCTTTTGAACACAAAACAACTATCTGTATTTACCTGAACCCCTGCAATATATATAAATCGTGAAGTTTTAGTTGAAAATAAAATGCAAGGCTGTGGGCTGCCATTTTGAATTGCATGGCGTCATCGTTGTATCGTGACGTAACATCGGATGGAGATGTGACATTGGCAAATCTTCGTAAAAATCGCCGAAGAGTTTCCGATTGGTTTTGTCCAATCAGAAATAGTCCGAGCTCAACGAAAGTTATCACGATAGCTTCTCGCCATCTGGATACGTTATTTTCCCTTACGAAAATGACGAGTCGGGGAATAGTTCTTGGAGAGAGAAGCTAAGCAGCAAAAGCAATGTATCATAAATTGAAATAATATTATGGTCGGTTTTAATATCCACAGGTTAATCGTTCACCTAGTTTTGGCACTGACACCAAACTGGATAGCGAAATTAAAGGAGGAGCGCTTTGTGACGCATTGAAGTTACTAAATATAAGGTATTGAATTTCAGTAGAAAAGCTCCCTTCCTAACTGGTTTCATTTGGGAGGGCCCCTTTTTCTCGAGACGCGATATATGTAATCAGGTACAAACATCCGAAGGAGAAAAAGGTCGTGGAAAAGGGCACGTTTCGTCAAATAAAATTTCTGTCATTTTCGTGAATATACGGCCCGAAGCATATTTCATTTCTAAGCCTTCTCAGGCAGGGCGTTTTGGAAAGCGTTAAGCTAGTGCGTAGAATAGATATCGATGGAAGAGATGATCATAACTAAAACAAAAAGCATAACAGTACTTCAGAAATTGTTTATTGCAATCTTAGGAGAAGGAGTGGAGTTGGGGGAGGGGGGGCGGCCTGTTAAAAGATTTTTTATTGAAGAGGGGAGGTTTCAATCGTCCTCAGCGCAGTTATAGTGCCACGATTTTCTCAAAGAAAAGACCGAGGACGTGACTTTTCACCAAGCGTATAAAACAACAATAGCTCGAGAGGAGAATTCATCTTTGAATTTCATCTCGATTTCTTCAGGGCAAGCGACAAAAGACGAGGCATGGCGGCTGAAAAGGCAGAGGCACAGAAAAGATTGTTGACACAACCAAAAAGAAGCGAATTTTCCATGTCGGTAAGAGCTTGTTAAACCATTTAAGTCCGCATAGGAGAGATCAATGTTTATTTTTTTATGGAAAATCAAATTTTTCGCGCTATTTATCTTTTAATGTTTATTTTTAGGAACTGGAAAAGAAGAAGATGATTTTAAACAAACGCCGAGCAGAACTAGTGAGTGTTAATTAGTTTTTAAAAAAAATCACACGCAAATGAGTAATGGGAACTCATCAACTAGGAGATATTGATGTACCACTAAATTCTCCAAACTAACCTCAAATGAGTCTATGGAAAAGACTAATGAGAATTCTTATTTCGGTTAAAAAATTATTTTTGGTTAGTGGTACGGTAGTTTTGAACTATACATATGTTTCAAATTTTTCGCATTCCTTCTTTGCAGAAAGACAGGCTGACTCAAATAAGAAGAGAGGCTGCGAGAGAGGAATTTGAGAACACGAACATGGTGAGTCAGAGAGGTGCAACTGTGTTTCTATTATATGCTTAATTCTGTTCATAATTATATCTATCTTTTTTATGCTTTTTCTCGTCTCTCGCACGAGTTTGCCAGTAGTGTATCACGTGATGTGTGTTGTGCCCCACCTCACTAAAAGCGCGCGAAAATAGGTCTGTGGGTTTAGGTTGAAATTTTTTCTCTTTTGTTTCGTTAGAATCATGTTCCTGAGCTGGCTAGCTTCAAACCACGAAAACGTTATGTTTATTTATTTATTAATTAGTTTTTGTTCGTAGGGAAACTTTCGAAGAATATACCCTCCCGAAGATAAAACAAGACGGGAAAAGTATAACGGCCTTTTGGCTGATGCCTTCAAGCTCTTCTTGTCAGGTATAGTAAAACGTGCACTTAAAATCAGCGTTGGATCAAACTTGTTTTAATGTATGGTCTTGATTTATTCTGTTTGAATTTTTAGGGAGAGCTGCTTCGCTTCAAAAGGACGGTAATCAGCCATTCAGTTCTCTCAGGGTAGGTGACACACAACAACTTCTGCAAACGAAAGCGTCACTTCATCATTTCGTAACCTTCCTCGAATTAAAACCTCGTAGTTCCTGACCTTAAAAACCGCTTTTAGACCATTTGCTGTTTGTGTAACTTTGTAAGGCGTTACAAATAGGAGAAGATTTGATTCCGATGCGGATTACTTGTTTTCACAGGAAGAAGAAATTCTGGACTTATTAGAGCAATGTGAAGCTGACGAGAATATTACGTTCGATAAATCTGGAAACCGCCCAATGAGTAAAGGACCTAAGGTAACAAAACTGTTATTTATCTGGTGGTGGCGGAGGGGGATAGGTGGGATAGGGACAGAAGGCGGTATTCAACGGGGGGGGGGGGGGGGGGGGGTGGGGAGGCTTAGAAGCGGGAGATCCCAAGCTAGCGGGGAGCAAGAGAAAAATGGCAAAATTCATCACATGTTGTAATATTTTGCACTAGAAAAAGCTCAAAGAGGCGGGATCCACTAAGGAAGGTGCAAGTACCGGGGGTAAAAGGTACGGGAAGCGGGACATTCAGATCCTCCCCCCTCCCCGCCCTCTTCCCGCCATCTACAGTGACTCTTAGGTCCCTAACCCTTGCTAGGTTTGTGACAAGCGAAGCAATGTCGAAACCTTTATGTATTTTGCTTATTCATCGTGCAGATCCAGAAATAATGCAGTGAACTAAATACATTGATTTGATTTAATGCTGAAATTCAGAATTTATCTTTTCGTTCCTTCGAAAACTCGTGTGTACAAAAAATCGGGTACTTTACATCGAATGCAAGGACCTGAATATCTTTTTGGGCATTTTATCTCTCAAGGCTTCACCCCATGATCCCTAACGTCAGCATACAAATTCTCCATACCCGTTGCCTATTACTTGTGATAAATATAGTTGAGAGAATTGACATCGTCGTGGTGACCTGTCCGCGTAAGTTTGTTTGCACCTGCTAGGAACAAAAGAATTAACTTTTTTGTTTATTTGTGTGTTGTTTTTGTTTATTTTCCAGCCTTTATCCTCTATGCCAAGTGCAAAATCCACCTCTAGCAAAGTAGATTCTTCATCTTCGTCTTCCTCCGTTTCTTCAAATCCACAACAAACTTTATCAACATCACCATCATCCTTATCATTCCGACCCGCGTCTGCACAAAAGGCGCCAAACTCAACCAATCACGGCTTCGTCTTACCACGCTCCCCCACGCAGAGAATCGTGACGTCATCATCGTCTCCACCAATGAAATTCAACCCTGTTGTAGTAAGTAACTCGTCTGTATTTTAAGAGGAAGTTTCCAGAAAAATTCAGCAAGGTGCGGCAAGGCTAAAATAAAATAGTTCGCTCATCTTCTGCATGTAGGCAGCCCTTAGTAAAACTAAAAACGTTACGTTGTTTTTGTCTTCAAAGATTTTTATTTTTCTGAGAAAAACGAAATTTTCGATTTCACGTCTAGACTCGATTCAGAGGGTCCAAATTGGGCTGAAAATCGACCATTTTCATTCCATTCGCATATCAAAACGATCAAGCGCAGAAAAAATTAAATACAACCGGCTTATTGCACGACCCTTCCTTGTCCAAAGAAGCATAGTTTCAAGAGTTTTGGTTTAATCTAATTATTTAACGGTAAACAAAACCAGACTATTCTCATAGGCCATGAAAGTCGGTTGGTCAAAAGAATCGTCATTTTCACCATGTGCCATATCTCGGATATCCTTGAGATATAGGTATTTATATTGTAGAAGGATGATACTTTCAAAATATACAAAGTTTGGTTTGGGCCAATGATTAAGCACTTGTCAAAAAATTATTCAAAATCGTACAAAAACGGCACCAAATCAAGCCAGCCTGCGTGACCAAAAGTATTACCACCGTATTTGTTCTTTAAATCAATTTAATCGCAATACTAGCTATATTTAGGCATGAATCAAAATAAATATGTTCACCTTTGCTCGATTATGATGTCCTGACCGTTGCAATACGTTTCTTTCCTGTCATTTCTTCAATGGCTTCCCGTTTAGTTCGCATGCCGCTCGGTCGAACACGTCTTGCGACTGGTGAATTTGAAGCAACCACAGCTAGGTTTTTATCCAAGTATGTATCGTCATGATTAACGGGCGTTTCTGGTGTTACTCGATTAAGCCATATTTCAGGTTAAGCGTTTTCAATAAGCCACTTTGCAGCGCCCGTTGGAAGCCATTATTATTCGAAAAGTGAAGTATTAAATTTGCATACTTCCGAGACAAACGTGACATTTTTTATACTTAAGGGGGTGGGGTGGGGGTAGGGCTCAAATTTTTAGCTGAATCGATGGTTTGAAAGTGTTTGGAGATGAATTATCACAAACTCGTATTTACTACGTGATTTGCTTAACTTATAAGTTCTGCTTACGCTCAAAATGAGAGAGAGAAAAAAAGACATTTTTTTTCCTGTTGTTGTTGCGGTTTTTTATTTTAACAAACGATCAAGGCTCTGTTTCCTTTTTCAGCTAAGGCAACAGATGACACATTCGGTCCCGGTTCTGTATCCTTTGGATAGAAACGGAAAGTTTGACGTCTTCTTAAAGAATCTGACCCACCCACTTTGCATTGCGCGCCTGCTGTTGTTTACGAGCGCGGAGGCCCACAAAAAATATCGTTTCACGATAACGTTCTTTCAAAAACAGCGATCGTTGGAAGATAACAAACTGAAGAGAAGCTATAAGAAGCGTTAATACTTGTTTCTAGCATTCACATCGCGATACAAACAGATTTCTCACCTTTGTCAATCCGCCATTTTTGGGGCCCCCAAAAAAGCCAGTGGTAGCGACCGAGAAGTAAAATCTGTTTCCATCGCGATGTGAATGCTAGAAACAAGTCTTATCTCTTCTCTTCAGTTTGTTATATTCGAACAATCGCTGTTTTTGAAAGAAGCGTCATCATGTTACAATAGTTTTTGTGGTCCTCCGGGCTCGTAAACAACAACAGGGCGCGCAATGCAAAGTGGGTGGGTCAGACTCTTTAAGAAGTCTTCCTTTTACTGTGATATAAAGCAATCTCGTGAGGAACTTTGCATGTACAGTAACTTTTTCGCCATCCAGTTTCAAGCTCGGATCGATGGAGGGGACAGATAGTAAAAGCGCTAACATCCTGTTGCGTGTTAAAGATACCCGCTCTCAGGAGAATAAGTTCCTGCTCGCCATTAACACCAGCAAAAGACCAGAGGGACTTACTATTTTCTATATCCTTGTTATATGACAGCAAAGGGACCTCGGTTATTAGTTTACTTTAATCCCGTCGATCATAAGAACAAGGACTGCAAACTTTCGTTTTAAAAGCACAAGAAACTTCCATGAGTACACCAAGTGCATCGAGACCATGTGAAGAGTTTTCTAACAGTTCAACAGATAATTGAGAGAGATAGCACTTGAAGTCTTGACGAGGACAGCGTTGTGCCGGGTGATTCACAAATGGTTCGTGAGAAAAAAGAAATTATTGAAAAATCTATAATCGAGTTTAGCAAATTACATTAGTCTCGTCTCCTAAAAGTAAACAATGTGAATTCTCGCACACACAAGGTCAAATATTTTACTTACTTTGGAGAATTACAGAGTACATAGATGAAATATAAATATAAATTTTGTTTCCATAGTAGGAGCAACCAGTAATTAATAGGCTTTTTTTCACGGTTTTTCTCTCTTTGATTTTGAGCGTAAGCAGAACTTATAAGTTAAGCAAATCACGTAGTAAATACGAGTTTGTGATAATTCATCTCCAAACACTTTCAAACCATCGGTTCAGCTAAAAATTTAAGACCATATCCCCACCCCACCCCGCTAAGTATAAAAAAACTGTCACGCTAGTCTCGAAAGTATGCAAATTTTTACTTCACTTCGAATAATAATGGCTTCCAACGGGCGCTGCTAAGTGGCGTATTTAAAACGCTTTGCCGGCTATAACCTGAAATATGGCTTAATCAAGCAACACAAGTAGAGCCCGTTAATCATGACGATATATATTAGGATAAAAGCAGAGCAGTGGTTGCTTCAAATTCACCAGTCGCAAGACGGATTCGACCGAGCGGCATGCGAACTGAACGTGAAGCCACTGAAGAAATGACAGGAAAGAAACGTATTGCAACGGTCAGGACATCGTAATCGAGCAAAGGTGAACATATTTATTTTGATTCATGCCTAAATATAGCTAGTATTGCGATTAAATTGATTTAAAGAACAAATACGGTGGTAATACTTTTGGTCACGCATTCGAAGGCTGGCTTGATTTAGTGCCGTTTTTGTACGATTTTGAATAATTTTTTGACAAGTGCTTAATCATTGGCCCAAACCAAACTTTGTATATTTTGAAAGTATCATCCTTCTACAATATAAATACCTATATCTCAAGGATATCCAAGATATGGCACATGGTGAAAATGACGATTCTTTTCACCGACCGACTTTCAGGGCGCGTGAGAATAGTCTGGTTTCGTTTACCGTTAAATAATTAGATTAAACCAAAACTCTTGAAACTATGCTTCTTTGGACAAGGAAGAGTCAAGCAATAAACCGGTTGTATTTATTTTTTTCTGCGCTTGATCATTTTTGCATGCGAATGGAATGAAAATGGTCGATTTTCAGCCCAATTTGGACCCTCTGAATCGAGTCTAGACGTGAAATCGAAAATTTCGTTTTTCTCAGAAAAATCAAAATATTTGAAGGAAAAAACAACGTAACGTTTTTAGTTTTACTAAGGACTATCTACATACAGAAGATGAGCGAAATCCCTGTTTTTTAGCCTTGCCGCAAAAAATCATTTTTGTCTGATTTTTCTGGAAACTTCCTCTTAAGCTGCAGATATTGTGATAGAGAAAAGTAGGCATAAGCATAGGCAATATTTTGTTGCATTGCAGTTTGCAGTTTGCAAAGTGGGCTTAACAAGTGGATTGTTTTAGCCACCTGACAATGAAACGTTCTGTTGCGTTACAAGTTGCAAGAAAAATTGCCGTATGTAATATGGTCTCTACTCGATGATTCTTCTTTTCTCAGGACGCTGCCTTCTTGGACGCCGCTGTGAGAGAAAGAGAAGAAGAACTCAGTCGGCGAACACTACAAGCTTTGTTAGACATGAGGATAAAATTTCCTGGAAAAACAGACGAAGAAGCAGAAGTTATTTTAGAAAGTGTAAGTGTTGGAAATTTTCGTGGATATTTTTGGAAAGTATTGCGCTTGTTTTAAAATCGCGTTGATCTAGGAAAGAACTCACCGGTAACAGTATTCTTGATCATTTGTTTCACCAGATTCAAGATAACTGGAAGTTTCATAAGCCAAGAGTAGCTTCCTACTGGCTGGTGAAGCTTGACTCGATCAAGAGGAGAAAAGTAAGGAAAACAGTCTCGTTGCATTACCACTGGTTCTAAATTAGAAAATAATGTTGTTGCTGTTAGGAAAAAATATGCTTAGGCTTCCTCTCCACCAATTATTGAAGGCAATGTCGTTATTAACAGTTCTGAGTTGGCTATAACGATCCCATATCCAGCAAGCGCGAGTGGAATAATTGTTTTATTAAAAACGTCCAAAAGAATTGCAATATTGAGCTCCGTAGCTGTTTTCGTTGACGCGTATCGGCTACGATATTTTTGGTCAATGGTATATGAGCTCATATACCATTGCCTGTTAACCAATCAAAACTCAGTTATTGCAATATACCATTGCTAGCTTTTAATATACTATTGTTTCTCCTGTAGGTTGTTGATATCGTGCGCACAAACGTTCGCGCGATCTTGCAGCGCGTGTGGCGAGCATCTGAAGTGGATAACTTGCGTCTTTGTCGCGTTTTCTCGAGAGTGTTTAACAGATTATTATGGAGTCATGGACAGGGATTGTGGAACTGCTTTTCAAACTTGGGGTACGTTTATTCTTACCTAAGTAATATTATATTGCTATGACTGTTGGTAGACAGTCACTCAGCGCGACCTCCTTTGTGTACAATTTGTGGCATAGCAAGCGATACAGTGATCCATTTATCATTTCTTTTATCAGTTGACTTTGTAATAAATGGCTTCGTGGTCTTTTTGCTATTTTACTTGCAAAAGTAAGAAAAACTGTTGCCGCCCTAACCCGCGACTTTATCCAATCTAGCTCGTAGTTTAGCTTGTAGAGAAGTGAAACATTTTGTTACGGTGTTGGTAAGCTATAATGCCATAGATACACTCTCCTTCGCAGACGATCATAGGGTGAATCTTTGGGAGAGGGAAGTAGTCTGAGTATGGGAGAATGTTGGTCAATTTTCCATTCTCTTTTGCCGACATTCACTCATACTCATGAAGCGGATTCCCACCTCCTAAAAACTCCAGCCTTGCAAAAGAAATAGTTATGAATTTGTACAATAAGTCAAGTTGATTGACAAAAGGCAATTTTTGTGGGCTCCAAAAGCCGAAGACTCATATTTAACGTGCATCTCGTTTTTATTTTGTAGAAATTCGTGGGAGACGATTTTCAGCAAAAGCACAGAAGTTATATCACTGGTATGTTTATTGTCAACATTTTTCAGTTATTAACTCTTTTAGATCCATACTTGACACAGCGCCAAAAGCATAACGTCATGTTGCTAGCAACGTGTGTGATAACGCCAGGCAGAGTCCGATCGACAATCGGGCTCATTTTCCGACTGTATTGATTTAATTTGTTCGTTTGTTCGCAGACTGAGATGAGCTGTTGTCGTCGGATTGTTCAGTTGTGTCGGGATTGTTTGATAATCGTGTATCAGTTTGCCGCTGACGCTAAGGCCGCAGGCGCTGCCTCTGTTGTGTCTCAGGGGACGACACCTCAGGAATCTGACATAAGGTCAGTGACAAAACCTTTGCATTGGCCAGTGTTTGATAGTGACACATGCTTACAGTTTATACTCCCCGTGAACGGGAACACAAGTACATTACATGCTACTCCTGGCATTAATGAAATATTATTGAAATTCTTAGGCATACGGATGTTATACGAAGGACACCAGACCTTACCTCACAACAAACTCTAACAGCGAGAATGGCCAAATATTACAAAATCTCGCAGCTGACCCAAGGGCACTTATGAGAAGGGGCTGAGAAGTGATGGCAGCTCTTGTGACCTCAAGGATGTGTGAACCTTAAGAGCACATGTTCACAAGAATCAAACAATATCGAAAATTTTTGGCAAGTGCCGAAAAATGGATTTCGCTTATATTCTTACCACAGGTAGGTCTTTGTGAGAAACAAACACCAGCATACTTAGTTTGGCTGAATATCGATTTGTTTTCGAGAAAATCGATAATCCTTGAAAACCGCCATATTGCCACTTTCGGAGCTCAAAATTTATGCCGAGTTTCGTAGCTTCGCGTGAAAAAATAAAGCACTCTGGAAGGAAAATACCGGCCAAATGTTGTAGAATGACATCAAATAAGTACGTGGAAAGCAATTTTAGTCCTTCGTGTCCTTTTATTTACAAAATATAATTAAATTTATTTGACAACCTTTTAATAGGGTTCAAAATTGGTCAAACTTATCGCCTAATTTAAGTATGTGCGAAGCGAAATAATTGGTCAAAAATTCGGTATTTGCAAGTCAAAGGACTGTTCTTTACGACTTTAGAAGGATTAGCTGGGGAAATGATTTCGTGCGATGTTTTCGAATTTCGAAGTTGCCTAAAATTCGTCAATTAGTAATCGTGGAGATACCGCCGTTTATGTAAACATTTCAAGCAAAGGTTGAGTTCTTCCCGACGCGAACTTAACTGTGTCTAATAAAAACGTAGGCATGCTTACCTTGATGTTGCTGAAGCATTTTAAGCGTTGTATTCTTCATTCACGATAAAACCCAAGCCCGCGGTGAAGTTAGTTAAACGATTTTCCTGACGCCATGTGTCATTAATTTCCTCGTCTTGAAGTGACATCTCTTTTTCATTCGTTCTTGAAAATTAAACACTCCAGTCTCAAGTGATCAGCCATGCATAGTATTTTTGCTTTAAATCAGCTTCGAACTGAGTAGTAGAGGCAGATAAACCGATTCAGTGGCAAACCGTCATTTCAAAAACCGCCATTTGTCCCGAGGCAGCTAATTTATTCACAAGGTCAATTTCACCTGAAATTGACAACCACTGCCGTGACAAAGTAAGAAGCAAGTACCGTACCTTTTTGGTATCTGGTTAAGGTATTTTTTTGTTGTTATTTAAATTTGAGCTTACAATGACACACAGCTGGACTGAGCAGATAAAGAAATTTCAATCAGTTCAAATAAACCACCGTTTGCAAAAGTTGCTAAATGGTTGCGTGTAAACGCCTTTTATTTCCGGGCCGGAAGTTCTTCTGTTGAGTTGCTTCGCTTTTCCTCACTTTTAAAATTCATATCATGGCACTTCCTTTAAGTTGAAACGCAGAAAGAGATAAAATAAAAGTCTTATTGTTGCCGTTAGATCGGCCGTCCGTCAATACTCAAGGATCATCCGGTAGAATCCAGCCTGAATAAGATCGAATTTGGGGAAGGGGGGGGGGGGGGGGGGGGGGTGGTTAGCGGTGGAGAAGGTGTCCCCGCCTGAGCTGCGGTGTGCGGTAGTTGCCTCGCCTCCTGACTTACGAAAATAGTATTGCGTTGACATAACGTTTAGACAACAATTACCTAAAAAGAGTGCATTAGTCACGGCAAGTTTCATTTCACATTTCATAGCACGTTGATTTGTTCTTGGCTGTCAGCAAAACAAATACCCATAGTGGTCATAATCACCCGCTGTAAAACGGATTTAAGTGAGTCAACTATTCTATATTATATTTCACCCAGAGAATCGGGAAACATGAACATTGAATGTCATTAAATACCCCCACTCGCTGGACGTGTGGTGACGCCAGCTCATGTGCAAATAAATACCATTCTATATTCACACGACGTTTCAAAAAACGCAACGACGTTTTACTCTAGAATACCTCAACTTGGTATTTTTACCGTGCTACTAGCATTATATTACACACCTTTGCCAGAGTAGCTAGTAAAACAGTAGTGTTTCTTTTGGTATCACAGGAAATAATGATCTGGGCTATAGCTGTTCCGATCAGGTGGGCCGGCATATTAAATAGGTTTTGCTTACTTCACGACTGAAATAGTCATTAGCATAAATACAAAAACTCGACAACAAAATGCTATCATTTATAACCAAACGCGTTTTGGTTCCTTGGCATTGCTCATTACATAGATAGACGTCTTTTGTGCTAATTCTTGCACTGATTTCACTAAGGTCAATCACCAGCCAAATAATTTATTATACTCCTAAAAATTGCCGGGTATAAAAGACTGCTTGGGAATCTGATTCCAATCCCGTACGGTGGGGGGGTTGAAAAGATAAAAAATTTACACAAAACAATCAAAAGACTATGACCGGCCGATTACACGGACGACTACCTTCCTTGCCAGGATTATAGGAGAAAGCCGCAACAGTTTGGCACTATAGTAAGAAGTTCTAATCTTTAGGATTGGTTAATCGTTTTCAAATAATTCATCATAATTCATCATTCTTTCGATTTCTTGTCCACCCATCCACCCTGCATGTTATTTCAATATTTGTGTTTTTAAAACTGTCTGAACGCACACACTCATTTCTGAACATTTCAGAATTTTTTTAGAATGAAAATTACTTTCCAAAGAGCTAATATTAAAGGCAAATATTAATAATTAAGAATTATTATTTAATTAATCCTGCTATTTTGACATATCACTTTTATGTAATTTATGCATATGCACATATTTTGTATTTATTGTGGCTTTTATTTATAGTTCATGTGATGTCTTACAAGATTTTATCAACTTAATAAATGTAGATGAAATGCATCCCACCTCAGAAATGATGTCAAAATGCAGGAAATGGCACTTGAGAGAACCTAAATTTGCAAAATTTTCTGGGAGGGCAAGCACGAAGACCCCCCAGAGGCTCGTTGCTTCGGAACTCGTGCAAGCGCCTCCGGCGCTAAAATACCTCCCAAAACATAAAAGAACCCCCCTCAACAGAATCCACCCTAAGGGCCTGAATTTACCTCATTTATTTCCTTTGCACTGACTACATCTGACTACAAAATTCTCTTGTCAGTATCTTGTAGCTGAATTAATGGTTGCTTTCGCTTGCCTGAAAGAGTGAGCACATCCATTTCCAGTGAGTTGCAAAAGTCTCGCATATCAGGCAGGATCTTAAATATTTTACTGGAAACGTTCCCAGCACCATGCTCTAATTTTGTTGCATACAAGGTCATCGTCTTGTCGTTTTGCACTTATGTTTGCCACAGTTATTGTTGAAGTGAAAAATATCGCTGTTACGACTTAACACATTGCCCTTCTCAGGACTTGAACCAATTTCGTATCCCCATTAGCGCTTATGGTCACCCGCGCAACCCTCGCGATACATCCAAATAGCGCGTAACAACGAACTCGCATTTATTAGGCTTAAGTATTTATAGCCGAAACGTCTACGAAACAATGTAAAAAGAGTCAGTGACAATTCGTCTAACGTGAAATATGTCAACTCCCGACTCACAGACTACAAGTATTCGTTATTTAAAGTGTTTCGCATCTACGGTGCATCACTGAATTACAAGGCTAATGACCAGGGTGTTGATGTTGGGTACCCTCCCACTGCATCCCCCTATTGAAACTTATTCAGGCTGGACTCCACGGGATGATTCTTGAGTATTGACTGTAGAGTGATCAAACGGCAGCAATAAAGCTTTTTTATCTCTTTGTTGCTTTAATCTAAAAAGGAAGATCTTGGAAAATAACGATATGAATTGAATAAGGAAAAGCGAAGCACTTCCGGCACGGAAGTAAAAGGCGTTTACACGCAATCATTTTGCAAACGGTGGTCTATTTGAACTGACTTAAATTTCTTTATCTGCTCAGTCCAGCTGTGTGTAATTTTAAGCTCAAATTTAAATAACAACAACAAAATACCTTAACCAGATACCAAAAAGGTACGGTACTTGCTTCTTACTTTGTCACGGCAGTGGTTGTCAATTTCAGGTGAAATTGACCTTGTGAATAAATTAGCTGCCTCGGGACAAATGGCGGTTTTTGAAATGACGGTTTGCCACTGAATCGGTTTATCTGCCTCTGCTTCTCAGTTCGAAGCTGATTTAAAGCAAAAATACTATGCATGGCTGTTACCTTGATCACTTGAGACTGGAGTGTTTAATTTTCAAGAACGAATGAAAAAGAGATGTCACTTCAACACGAGGAAATTAATGACACATGGCGTCAGGAAAATCGTTTAACTAACTTCACTGCGGGCTTGGGTTTTATCGTGAATGAAGAATACAACGCTTAAAATGCTTCAGTAACATCAAGGTAAGCATGCCTACGTTTTTATTAGACACAGTTAAGTTCGCGTCGGGAAGAACTCAACCTTTGCTTGAAATGTTTACATAAACGGCGGTATCTCCACGATTACTAATTGACGAATTTTAGGCAACTTCGAAATTCGAAAACATCGCACGAAATCATTTCCCCAGCTAATCCTTCTAAAGTCGTAAAGAACAGTCCTTTGACTTGCAAATGCCGAATTTTTGACCAATTATTTCGCTTCGCACATACTTAAATTAGGCGATAAGTTTGACCAATTTTGAACCCTATTAAAAGGTTGTCAAATAAATTTAATTATATTTTGTAAATAAAAGGACACGAAGGACTAAAATTGCTTTCCACGTACTTATTTGATGTCATTCTACAACATTTGGCCGGTATTTTCCTTCCAAAGTGCTTTATTTTTTCACGCGAAGCTACGAAACTCGGCATAAATTTTGAGCTCCGAAAGTGGCAATATGGCGGTTTTCAAGGATTATCGATTTTCTCGAAAACAAATCGATATTCAGCCAAACTAAGTATGCTGGTGTTTGTTTCTCACAAAGACCTACCTGTGGTAAGAATATAAGCGAAATCCATTTTTCGACACTTGCCGTCTTTTGTCTGACCGTTGGTAACATTGGCTCTTAAGGCTTAAAAGGAGCACTCAGAAGTTACGGTGCTTACAGGAAGGGCCGAGTGAGGAGAACACCTACTTGGACGACCCAAATAAGGAAGTGATTACGTAGTCCACGGAACGTACTTTTGGAGGCCATCTTGTTGACACAAGGACATCTACATAGAACACAGGGACTCAAATGAATTTTTCCTTCTGAAAATATTAATTGATGTATTTATATTTTTTTAGATTTATTTATGAATGTTTTTAGATTTACAAAACGAACGTTCAATTTCTTTGCAGTTTTTTGTCCAAGAATGGCCCTGTCTGCCTAACACTATAGTTTCCTTGAAGTCATTTTATGTAGGTTCGAGAGACGCGCAGCGTAAAAAACATTTTCGTCAAAAAAGTTTTACAAAGAGCAGACGGCCTGATTTCCGTAGTTCTCACAAGCAGGCCTCGTGTGGTCCGTTTGTCCGATACCGTACGATTAACTTTTTTAAACATCAATTAATAAAGGTAGTATCGAGATATTCTTTTCCGTCAATTCTACCTGTTTCACTCCGGTGCGATGGCGTGACTTTGGTTCGTCACGCAATGTTTTCTTGTTTTAGAGAAATTATGAAGAAAAGAGTATTTATGTTGGATGCATTTTTATTGAGCATGAAGCCTTCTTTGTACATAGTTGAAAATTTTGCAAATAGATTTGAAAATGATTATAAATAATCTGTCTTCCCAAAGTTGTAATATAGTATAATATAATTATATTGTACATATTTATTGCTTAAAGATATTAAAGAGATAGTAAAATTGTGATCATATGCTTAGTTTCCCGCTTTTATTGAAGAGGGGGCGAGGCAGGTAGGGGACGGGAACCTAGGAGAAAAGAGGGGGGAACCCTAATATGGGAGGTGGGAAATGAGAGTGGAGAGCGGGATTTTTGCAATAGAAATCGAACAAAGTGGCGGGAACAACTAAGTAAGTAGCGCGAACCGCGAGTGGGAAGCTCAGGATTCCCCCCACCCCCTTCCGTCCGTACCCCTTCCCCCTTGCTTCTTTCTTGTTTAAAGTCGAACAGAAGTGGACGGAGGAGGTAATGCCTTGCTTGGTCGCTGACTGCTAACTGTATAGCCTGGGTCAACATAGAAATCCTTGGTGACGATCAGTTTTGATACAACACCGGCATTTTCATTTGCTGTTTTCAAATTTCGTAAAATTATCTCGTTTCTAATAAGAGTGTGTAGTCTTATATCGTTATTTATACAATGAGTACCTCAGTGTTCTTATAGTTTCAGTCCACTTCGTGAGAGGGGGGAGTCGGCCTTTTTTCACCAGACATGGGGTGGGGATATGGAAATTAGATATGTCAGCCATATAAATCCACCCACTTCCCCCTCCAACGTCGTCCTGGTGACCTCTGTTAGCAATTTACATAAAACGATTTACTCCATTGCCGTTGTTAGATTTTGTTTTAGTTACTGACCGGGAGTATATCGTTATGATTTCTTCTGGGCACTGAGGTACTTTTCCTTTTCACTGGAACCTGAGATTCCGCCGGCTACCCTTGGCAAAAACAATTATCCAGCAAAGATTTTGTAGGAGTTCTTTTTAAGGCAAGCAACGGTGACGTCTGGCTTGCTGGCGTAGCACTCTGTATTCAAACAGGACGATCGACAAGAAGAAGAGGATAAGTCGTAGCTACAGTCGTTGGCGGTGGATGTCACAGAGCTCAACTTTCCAAGTGAGTTAAATCATTTCAATTGCTTATCAGACACGCGATTATTGTAGTTTTATTGTGATTTATAGCTGACTGGAACCGCATCCATCGAGACGCTGACGCAACCGAACGGCAAATGAATCAATTGTTCCAAGCTAAAGATGGCGCTCTGAGACAACCAAACTGTACATATCTGCTGTATGCCTGCAAAAGATACAGTGAAGATAAAACTCAGTTCGCCACTGAACTTCTTCAAGCCATTTACTGGTCTTTGATCATTTCAATAGTTCTGGCTTTTACTACGAGTCGCGCGATATATCTATACTTGTGGTCGAAATTATCTGCGAACACTGCCATTGCGCCCGATGCATCCTGCAGAAAGCAACTCGATCTAGGCCTCGAAGTAAAAAATCTACCCTCTATGGAATCGCACACTGTCCGTTTAGTTGTCACCTTCGATCTCTACAATGTTAATTTCCCTGCCGTAGCAGAATGCATTTTGAAATCTCTTTTTGCCAAGGTGGAAGTCAAATTTCCGAGAAAGCCGGAAGTTTTCTTTCCTTGACGTCATGTATTCATGCCAGTTGAACTCTCTTCCTATTACTTTATAGACAGCAATAGATTAGCACTATATCGCCGCTATATCAGTTAAGCATAGAATGTTGTGGCTGAACGTCGAAGGACCTTAAATAAGTGACATCTGGCCTTCTAAGCACTCAGTCATACTGTATTAGCGTTCACGTAGCCAAATAATTTTTCGATTACCATATGATACACATAAAATTTATTTGTTCGTCACAAAAGTTTTGTAAACATTCGTTCCTTCGATTTTTTCTATCCCCCAGTTAACTGTCACTGGGTCCTTGAAGAACAGAAATGTCTCAATTTTGTCTCGTTCTAAATTAAATGTTTGCTTTAACGATACTTCACTTAATATATACCGGACCGTAACTGATACATAGCTTAAATTTTTTATCTCCCTTGTTTGGTATGAGTTAACTAATTTGTTACGATGAGTTAACAAAGTTTACGAATGTTGGTTTTTGTGAATAGCAGATCTGGAAGATATATTTTCCAAATATACATATATCATTTCAAAGAGATGCTCATTGTTTTATACCAGTAAACAGGTCCGGATCACGCCAGCGTTCGTTTGCAAAAGTATTCGCACTGAGAAAGTAAATAAGGTCAAAACGGCAGAAAGTTTCCGGTTTGTATTACGTCTGTTGGTTTGTGTAACTAAGGCACTCAGTAGGGCGGCTCAAAAAACCATAGTTTCGCGCCAATTGTAATCGAAACGTAATCTAATGATTTCCAAAGAGCCTTTATTTTACCCCTTTGCCTTGCTGTGGTCATACCTTAGCTTAGTATAAAATTTGAAAATAATTAATAGCTTTTGATATAGGATTTAATTGTTTTACGATAGTATCACTCAACCTTAACATGAACTGATTGTTTCAAAGCCTTGAAGCCGTCAAACAACATAATAAGTGAACATAAATTCCTTCACCATTTTAAATTTACCAGCTGACAATATCACTTCCCTTCTTTTGCCTTCCGTCGCTGTTTTAAAGTCAAACGTGATCTTCGTTGGTTTTCAGGAAGTTTCAGAAATTCTCGTAAATGTTCAAGTCAGTGGTTCTCTGGTAAAATGATCAAGAATTGGAAATCATCTTGAGACTGAATCGATGGTTTTGTTGAGTAGCTGAGTTAATTACTTTATTCTAACCTAACCTAACTTTATTCTTATTCTATCCCCTAACCCCGTTCCATGAACATGAAAACAGGCTATACAACCCCATTCAGTAAGTGTTTTTTTTTCACTTTTTTTCAGATTAGAGTGGTACTTCACGATTTAGGAAAGAACCACACAGCAGAACTCCAATAAGAAATTAAAGTACCTCGCAATGAGTGAAGAACCTGAGGTAAATACCGTATATCAGCTAGGTCATTAACCAAGATAGTGGTTTCTATTAGGCCTAACTAAATATTCCAGCTATTATTGCCTCAAAGATTTTTAACTTGATCAGTTTAGATATGGATAATGCCTTCACTAAAGCTTCTTCAAACACAACACCACACACCACAGCTGGAGCTTACTGGGAATGCCAGTCAGGAAACCAGTAGCGAATCTAGTGGAGGGGCTCGAAACCACCCCAACCCTCCTCAACCCCATATGCCTGAAAAAAAATAGGGCTGTAAAGACTAAATATTTTTTTGCCCCTCTCCCTTTATTGGGGCCACCAAGAGACCTCCCATACCCTAGTTTCCCTTCCCCCATTTCCAGTCAAGAAAGGGCCTATCTTCACTTCGCTCCCCCTCCCCCACCCTTTTGAGCACCTTTTGGAGACATCACCAGAAACTCTATTCAAATTGTCCAAAGATGCCCTTTATCATTGTCTTATAAAAGGCATCCAAATAAAACAAGCAATTATCTTCCAGCTTATACCGATTGTAGCAGTTTTTCTATTCTTTCAGTTAAAACCCAAACACCAAAGAAACAAACTCTTTTTTTCTTTAAAACAGACGTTAAAGATATCTCCTTTGGCAGATGAATGGTGGTCATCAAAGGGTGGTATTTCTACTCTAAACAGGGAACTGTGCAAAGGGCTGGCTCAGCAGCCTAACGTGTCAGTGACCCTCGTAGTATCAGGATTCAATGAAGAAGAGAAGCAAGGAGCACTAGAGCATAATGTACATCTTGCTGCCGCAGAAAAGATGCCTGGACTTGATGCCATTACTTCGCTGAGCTTCCTTCCCGCCGATCTTGATATTGACATCGTCATAGGCCACGGCCAGAAGCTAGGTCCGCCAGCGAACATCATAGCAAAACAACGGAGATGTAAACGAGTTCACATTGTGCATACAGCCAGTGAACAACTCTCGATGTTTAAGAAACACGAAGAAGCGATACCAAAAGGGGAAGGCAAGCACCAAACTGAAGTAAAACTGTGCGAAAATGCTGATGTCGTTGTAGGTATTGGGCCAAAACTCACGGATGACATTAAAGTCGCCCTCCGTTCGTACGGTAAAGATCAAGACGTGTTCAACTTTACGCCGGGTATTTTCAGTGAGTTCAGTGAGCTGCCGCAAGCCAGGGAGGAAAGAGATACGTTCCATACGTTAGTATTTGGTCGTGGTGACTACGAAGATTTTGAGCTGAAGGGGTACGACATTGCCGCTCGAGCCGTGGCAAAATTGAACGACAAGAGTTACAGACTTATGTTCGTTGGCGCGCCAAGAGGAGAAGAAAATGAAGTGACGGCAAACTTGCTCAAATGCGGCATCGACCGTGCTCAGCTACTTGTACGCGGCTTTCGTGAAAGCCGTGAGACGTTGGGCCGGCTGTTCTGTGAGGCAGATCTTGCCATCATGCCATCACGGACCGAGGGGTTTGGCCTCGCTGCCCTTGAAGCTCTCTCTGCTGGCCTTCCGATCCTTGTGAGTGATAACTCGGGATTTGGAAAAGCTCTACGGGAGATCCCGTTTGGAGACTCCGTTGTGGTGGACTCCGACGATCCCGAGGAATGGGGCAAAGCTATCAAGCGTATCAGAAAGAAGCCAAGGCCGATACGACTAGAGGAGGCTCGCGAAATACGGGCATATTATCATCGAAAATTCAAGTGGCAAGAGCAGTGTGCATCTCTAGTGGAGAAAATGCGCCTGATCATCTAAACATTTCATCACTGTTTAAGGCTCATCTAGTTGCGCAAGAACATTCACTCAATCTTATAATATAGTTTTATGATGATGTGACGTTGGTCTTAAAGTAGTAGTAGTAGTTTTGATGAAGCATTGATTTTATCTAGACACAACAGTGATTGGTACCAAAACGTACAGATTTATAGTTAGACTATCGGTTGGAATCGTTAATTGACTCAGACTAGTTCACTCCGCTGATTTCGAGGAGCGGTTTTGAGTAACCTAGACGCCACCCTTTCTTAATTTTTTTGCTTATTTGTAAAGAATGTACTATTCACAGCTAGCTACTATAGGAGTCCATTGTTACTTTATTTTTGAGTGTGCCAAGTTTCCCTACAAGTTACAATGTAAGTCAGTTCAGCATCGTATGTATGTGTGATATATTACTTTTGCCACCCAGCCAAACAAAAGTCTGATGAATTGGACGTTTTCAAAACAGTTAACAGTACATATCTCGTTTAATATTCATTGTGCTACTCTCATATTTACGCTGGTACATCTTTGCCAGTCTATTTTTTCGATAAATCTGCGTTAATGAGGAGATTAAACAGCTGTTACTTAAGGCGGGGGTACACCTGAAGCCCGTTTTTCCACCGCGTAACTTGGGTTTAATGCGAATATCTCGCTCCCGTTTCAAACACTCTCAAAACCCTCTGTTCATCCCGCAAAGCTATGTTAAGGGGTGTTTTGTAAATTTTTTGGTGATTTTGGGGATGTTTGGAAAGAGATAGTTTTTCTCAAAGGATTAGTAAAATTTGGAGAAATAAGAAATATTAAAGATTTAGTGTGATTTTAAAATTAGAATTTGAAGTTAAAAATTAGTATATTAGTAGACCCTTTTTACCTTTCCCTCGTTAACTCGGAATCACGAGGAGAAACAGCCCCGAGAAAACTAGGGGCGAGACGCGCCTCGTTCTTATCTGCTGCGAGGAAATTTTTTCTTTGCTTTTAACGGCTCTTCAATTAAGGGATGCTCGTAGTCTAAACAGAGGCGATCTGCTATGTGATCAATTGTTTGTATTAATCTTAAGTATGGTTATGTTTCTTTAAAAAAATATATTCATCTAAACATTCAGATTAGGCCCATTTTTTTAAGGAAGTGGGCATTTTAAAATACAAGTTACAAAAATTTCAGCACCCTACAGTATTCGCCAACATTGCCCCCAATGCACTTTTCATTTCAAATCGCTCTTCTCAATTTGACAGGAAAAGCGCCCTGGGCACGAGGTTGACTTGAGTTTACTGACCTGTCTAGAAAAGCAGACGTACAATTTTGAAGCTACAATGCTAGGTAGAAAAAAAAAAAAAAAAAAAAATATATATATATATATATAGACAGTATACTTCTACTTTTAGACGCCTCCCATAATGGAAACTTAGACGGTGGGCTCTAAAGTCTTTTGGAAGAGTCCAGCTAGAAGATTTTCACTAAGTATAAAATAGTCCATATGAAACGCTAAACAGGTAAATAATAAACGCTGAAATGATTAAAGGGTCATGTAGCAGCTCTCGTAAGGTCTCACATGAGTGGCTGAGAGAACAATAGAACAAACAACAAGAACAATGCCCCTAGCCCCCAAAACAATAGCAGCTGCTACACTAGGGGACCAGTAGAATTACAAGCTTATGAGAGCTGCTACACAACTGTGATTAAATGCAACATAATACACTAGTGCAAAGGCGAATTGCATCTATCTTTTGTTCAAAGTGAAAATCCTGCACACTTTGACTGAAGACTACAAAAGTTCTTGTTTAATTCCCTACGGAAAGAGTTTTGAAATACATGTTACGGATGCTAGTGAAAGGAAAAGAATTGCTTTTCAGTTTTCTGTATCCGTGTACCCGTGGATCATTTGGGCTGCGTTATGTTCGTGTCAAGATATAGCCCTGTCAGGGCTTATCGGAATACGGGATATTTAGGCCAAATGTTACCCTGATATATAAGTTCAGTTTCTGGTCCTGTTATGAGGTTTTCCCGAAAAACTGATCCTCAATCCTTACTGTTATGTTGGCGCCTTCGGTTATTTAACTTTGCAACGTCTTTCATAAAAGGGTTGGTATCTCTTGAATTGAAAGTCGCTTGGTCTCTTCTGAGTGGCATGTAATCTCTTGGCAAAAGTTCGTTATACGCTGTGGTATCTTGGTGACGTGTGGTACTTTCTGGTAACTGTACGTCTCCTACTTCAGCATAAACGGGCTCATCATCATCATCATCATCATCATCATTTTCTGTGGTTAACATTCCGTTTACGACTTCGCCACAGTTAACTGCCTCAGCAATTTTGTTATTGCCAGGGTTTGTGAAACTGCCGGCCTCGAAGGGCTGCGAGATTTCGGGTCCTCCTATCTCTTCGTATAACTCGTCATCTGCGGGATCCGTAATTTCTCTTTCAATGTCTTCCTCTGAATTGTTAGAGTAGTTCTCAGAGCTACAATTCGAGGGGTGTTCATCTGTGCTTGCTGCGTGGCACAAATCTGGAGACTGGCCACCAATCTCCTCATATATCCCAAATTCGTCTTCCACTACTTGGTCTTTATCTGTGATATCATCGTAAACCTTGGCATCTGTCATTTCCTCGTGTACATCTTCAACTACTCCTTTTGTGACGTCAATCCGTACATTCTGGTAGCGAGGCTCAGCAGAGACGACCGTCAAGTCGGCAAGTTTCTCTAGGCATCCCACGTGACCACTGTCACTGCCCTGAAAAACAACGTCATCATAGGGCTCCTCACCTAGCAGATCTGTCTTGGTGACGCCAGTGTGTCCATTCTGATACCGTGGTTCAATGGAGTAAGAGTTCAGACCGGTGTGTTTCTTTGTGTTTGCCAAGTAACAACTGGCACCACGCTGCAGCTCATAAGCAGGATCTTCATACAGGTCTTCGTCTTGCAGATCTGAACAGCATTTCGTAACAGACATGTCGTCATACAGATCTTCAGGTACTCTGACAGCACCATCAGATTGAACGTATCTGTAATCATGTTCTGCAAAGAAACCCTCGGAACACATTTCCTCGATAGCTCTCACAGAGTGATGTTCGTCTTTGATTGACACATGATAGGCATCCTCAGGCTGACTGATTGACAGGTCTGGCCACTCTGTTTTGTCGTGACGCTTCAACCACAATGACATCATCCAGGACTGCATTGGTTGCCTTTAAAAGACGAAGCAAGATTAACGTCATGACTAGGAGAATACTCTTAGTACCTTTATCTCATAACCAAGATACCGTCACACAAGAGAAGAGGTGCTATCTTTTTCAGCTGTGTGCATAATTCATCTATGTCTGTCAAAAAAAACTTATAATATTGTTCTAAGCGGTCACTAAGGTAACGGGCACTGAGGTGGAAACTAGTAGTAGTAGTAGTAGTAGTAGTAGTAGTAGTAGTAGTAGTAGTAGTAGTAGTAGTAGTAGTAGTAGTAGTAGTAGTAGTAGTAGTAGTAGTAGTAGTAGTAGTAGTAGTAGTAGTAGTAGTAGTAGTAGTAGTAGTAGTACTTGTGGTAGTAGTAGTAGTAGCAGCAGCAGCAGCAGCAGTAGTAGTAGTAGTAGTAGTAGTAGTAGTAGTAGTAGTAGTAGTAGTAGTAGTAGTAGTAGTAGTAGTAGTAGTAGTAGTAGTAGTAGTAGTAGTAGTAGTAGTAGTAGTAGTAGTAGTAGTAGTAGTAGTAGTAGTAGTAGTAGTAGTAGTAGTAGTAGTAGTAGTAGTAGTAGTAGTAGTAGTAGTAGTAGTTGTAGTAGTAGTAGTAGTAGTAGTAGTACTGTAGTAGTAGTTGTAGTAGTAGTAGTTGTAGTAGTAGTAGTAGTTGTAGTAGTAGTAGTAGTAGTAGTTGTAGTAGTAGTAGTAGTAGTAGTAGTAGTAGTAGTTGTAGTAGTAGTAGTAGTAGTAGTAGTAGTAGTTGTAGTAGTAGTAGTTGTAGTAGTAAGTAATAAATTGCTTTATTTGCATTACCGCCACAATTTACAGTATTGCAAAAGCATATTTAAACTAAAAGTAACAAAACTATCCTATTCTATCGTATTAAAACTTAATTAAGTTACATCACTTTTACTTGATAATAACAATGCATCACGTGTATTCATACATGAAGAAATAAACTTCATCACCAGCTTATTTACATGATAATCATTAGAGTTCATAAGAAGTTGGATGCTTTCTGAGGTTGATTTTCTTTCAAAGTCAGATATTATTTCATTGATTCGATTTAAGAATGTCCGCCTTTGTAAAGAGTATTTGCTACAATCGATCGAATAAGAAATGTGTTTCATTTTCTACTTCATTTGACTTGCAAAATGGACATAATCTATTTTCTCTGGGTATATGGTCAGTCTGATATCTTCCTAGTTCAATCATAAGTTTGTGTTACTTAATTTAAACTTCACCAAATTTCGTTTTTCATTAAAACTTCTTAACTGTTGTAGATAATCAGATGTAGAGTATTCACGTCTTTAAAAACTTTATAGAATTCTAATTTCCTTGAATGTTCCTGGCTGTGTCGCCAGAAAGATATATATTTCTCTTTCATATTGGTTATGTATCGTTGAATTCTATCATTATCTAAGGATTCCGGGTCGAAATTGGGAAGATGGTAGTGTTCTAGTAAATTCATAAAATTGGAATAAAATCCGAAGTTTAAATTCTTCGACATAAGGAAAGATTGTTTGGCAATTGAGTCATTGCCTTTGTTGTTTAGATAGACAAAGTATTTCATAATTCTCTGGTTAATTGGGATAATTAGAGGTAATCTTCCAAGTTCCGCTCTGCAAGCTATGTTCGAGGCCTTATTGTTTACTTCTAAGTAGCGTTTACAAAATTTGAGATGAATTTTTTCTATTGGGGAACTATCCCAAGTTTTAAAATCCTGTTTAGTGTACATCCCCCATAGCTCACTGTTGTAGCTTAAGATAGGAAATATCATTGAGTCAAAAATTTGGGATGCGGTATTAGGTCTAAGTCTATTTAGAGTTGAGTGTTTTCGTATACTAGAAAAGGCATGCATCGCTTTTTCTTTTGTATTCTTGAACAATTTGAATTGAGTCAGTGCCTATGTTGAAGTTGATGTCAATGGATTTTCTTGGGCGTTTTTGAAATATCATTATTTTTGTTTTCTTTGGAATGATTTTTAGCATCCATGTTTCGCAATGTGAAGAAAGGACGTTTAAACAGTTTTGCAATCCAAGTTTGGATCTTGATAGTAGTAATAGTAGTAGTATTAGTAGTAGTATTAGTATTAGTAGTAGTAGTAGTTGTAGTAGTAGTAGTAGTAGTAGTAGTAGTAGTAGTAGTAGTAGTAGTAGTAGTAGTAGTAGTAGTAGTAGTAGTAGCAGCAGCAGCAGCAGTGGTAGCAGTGCAGTAGCAGTAGCAGCAGCAGTAGTAGCAGTAGCAGTAGCAGTAGCAGTAGCAGTAGTAGTAGTAGTAGTAGTAGTAGCAGCAGTTAGTAGTAGTACCAGTAGTAGTAGTAGCAGTAGTAGTAGCAGTAGCAGTAGTAGCAGTAGCAGTAGCAGTAGCAGTAGTAGCAGTAGCAGTAGCAGTAGCAGTAGCAGTAGTAGTAGTAGTAGTAGCAGCAGTTAGTAGTAGTACCAGTAGTAGTAGTAGCAGTAGCAGTAGCAGTAGCAGTAGCAGTAGCAGTAGTAGTAGTAGTAGCAGCAGTTAGTAGCAGTACCAGTAGTAGTAGTAGCAGTAGTAGTAGCAGTAGCAGTAGTAGCAGTAGCAGTAGCAGTAGCAGTAGCAGTAGCAGTAGCAGTAGCAGTAGCAGTAGCAGTAGCAGTAGCAGTAGCAGTTGTAGCAGTAGTAGTAGTAGTAGTAGCAGTAGTAGTAGTAGTAGTAGTAGTAGTAGTAGTAGTAGTAGTAGTAGTAGTAGTAGTAGTAGTAGTAGTAGTAGTAGTAGTAGTAGTAGTAGTAGTAGAAGTAGTAGTAGTAGTAATAATAGCAGTAGTATACGTAGTAGCAGCAGCAACAGAAGTAAAACAAAAATATATAATAATACACATCTACTAACCTGCTTGTCAGGCAGTCAAAAATGGCGATGGCTGGAGGTCTCTGTGTTGGGCCATATGCCCAACACTGATGCATTATGATTTGCACCCATTTAGGACAGCCGTCAGGTTTGGACAACGGTCCCTTTCCTCTTATGTGAGGAAGAATCTGTTGTTGAGATTAAGAAATAGGATTGCATGACTTTTGAAGGGAAGTCCATTTAAAGAATGTTTTTAACATTGTTGTACAATAATTCTGCTGCTTTAAATTAGCTCAGTGATTGGGTCATTACTTTCCGTAGAGCGGTTTTTAACCAATATCAGCTGGCCAAAATCTGTGAGTCATTTTCGTGCCAAAACAACTCAATAACCATACCCTATAGGGCGACACATGCCCTTATATCTTATATAGAGGAAGCACTTCCCTCCCTAGCTTGGAATATAACGCCTTTGGTTTAGCTGTTTTTACCGCACATACCTCATCCTCGGCAAGGTTGCAATAAGGTACCGAATAACCTCTTCCCTCCTGGCCTGTCGCAAAGGCAGTGTACAGTTCCCATGCTAAGATTCCAAACGCCCACACGTCACTAGCGTGGGTATAATTGTTCTCTAAAATCACTTCTGGGGAACTCCTGTAAAATAAATAAATAAATAAATATACAAACAATCAAACGAACGAATGAGCGATTGAATGAATGAATGAATGAACGAACGAACGAACGAACGAACGAACGAACGAACGAACGAACGAACGAACGAACGAACGAACGAACGAACGAACGAACGAGCGAACCAGCGAGCGAGCGAATGAATGAATGAATGAATGAATGAATGAATGAATGAATGAATGAATGAATGAATGAATGAATGAATGAATGAATGAATGAATGAATGAATGAATGAATGAATGAATGAATGAATGAATGAATGGTGGATGAATAATCAAAATAGCAATTTGGTTTCGTAAAGAATCAACATGGAATCGCTTTCACGCACTGAAGTTCTGCTAATAAAAGTGTCCGAATGTCCGAACAAACTTTTAAGCAGGATAAGTTAATTTTACGAGCACTGTCGGCAGAATATATAGGCCAATTACCCAAGCCGTTACATGTTGTTTTAAGTATAAGTAGTGGAAGTATTCTCGTGCTAATTTTATTTTTTTTAATACTTGAACGTTTGTGTGATACCCTGCAGAAACCTGGTTTTGAAATGGGTTTTCGATCACTTAAAAAGGCTTTACCCCTTGCTGTATAATTGCCTCCCAGCGCTTGCACTCGTCATAAACCTAAACCTTTACAATTTCTTCATTCCTCTCCTGTTTATAAGAAGATTTTGGCATGACATTTATCAGTGAATTAAAGTAAACAACTTTTCCGTGATTTTCGCGCACACTGTAGTTAAAGCGTTTTCCGTTCTTGCTGAATTTTGCGAAGTGTTTACTGGAATAATTATCAAAAATTTCTGTTATCATTTTGGAACAATTGCATAAGGCGGAAAGCTTAGTTCTTTTGTGAACAATAACACAAACCAATCATGGTAGCTATCGCTTTGTCGACTGGTGATTGGATTGATTGACAAGTGAGCCCTGATCGTTTATAGGAGCCCCCCTTTGTTTATACGAGCTGTCGTTTCATTCACAAGTCTTCAGCGTGTGTGCTCTTCGCTGTTTCTCGTTTTAAGAACTTATTCAACGCAAAATTGGACCCGAGGAGCAGCAAATGGAAATTGAAATGAAGGTAAGTTTACGTTAGCCGTGTTTGTTTTACTAAGAGCTTTTTCTTGCCATGGTTTTGCTGGCAAACTTCACGTGTTAAAATTTGGCAAAATGTTCGAAAGCGAATGTAGAATAACCGGCTAGTTTGTCCAACGCTTTTAAAGTGTGAAGTTCTACACTTGTCGGAAGGCTTTGTAAAATTATGCACATACAAAACAGTAGGGCTCATTCTTATCCAGCAAAGCTTAAGCAAGTTGCGGGATATTCTGTAGTTTAGCCAACACCGCATTGAACAAGTTAAATTTTAACTAAAGCTAAGATTTCAGTGCAGTCGCCAAATTCGCTCAAATAAATAAATAAGCGAGGTGGCGTTGAGAAAGATAAATAGCTGCATAATTCGCCGCTATTTTGTTTGCTGTTTCACTTTTTAAGCTGCATAAAAGGTGACAATATTTTAACACGAAAGCAGTTCGCTCACAAAGCATGTAGACAAGATTTGGCGAAAAATTTTCGTTTAAACCATCGCTCTGTGTTTGGGTTGTATTGCAGCTTTTCACCGAAATAAAACGACAAAAATCTTATTTATGCTTGTTCAAAATCACCAAATTTTTCAAATTAACGTTTTCGCACTTCTTGTAATTCCGGCGTCTGAGCTTATTCTGCGCAAAAAATTTATGAAACTTAAAAAACTGGCTTCGCCCGCGCCGCGTAAAGAGCTAAAGCCAAAAATAACTTGTATCAAAGCAAGAATTCTTATTCGAATTACATATGCAAGACTGTATATTGTAGCCAAAAAGAAATTTAACAAATTTCTAGATCTTAGAAGAAATAAGGTTAACAAACGTAAACAACCAACTTTTCTTAGGAAACGCATGTCCGCGACAGATTTTGCCGGTCACCAAATTTTACATTGGCTTTCTTTGATTTTTTGATTGTCTTAACACGGTCAAACAGATCAAAATTTTTAACTTTAGTTCATGAAAAGTGAAAATTTGAAAAAAAAATGCACAGCGATGCTGTACAGTGAGATGTCCAACATGAAATTTATCATCCAATGTTTTATTTTTCGCGAAATCTTGACTTTTCACTGTCTTTTTCAGTTTTAATTTTTTGCGCGGTCAAAAGAAATAAGAGTACAAGAAGGACCCTATATATTTGTGCTCCAGAAAGCGGAATTGGATAATAAAACAATTATTTACCTTGATGTTATTTTCATTTAGGTCTTTGTTACTTACCAGCGAGTCGCGTCAGGAGGCATGGAACGTGGAATCACACACGACGTAGATGTGATGTCATTTGCGCTCTTGGACAAGGATTTGGAGCGACCCAGACGGGCGACCTGTATCTGTTGGAGAGTTTAATTCATATGTGAGTATGGCTGCTGTATTTCTCGTGCAACAATTGATTTATAGCTTATATTCCAGCTTATATACTTGTGAAACACTATATGTATGTTATATAGAGTGCAAGGAATTGCATGTTAAGTAAAGTTACTGTTATTAAGAATATCTACTCATTTCAGGTTATTTTATTATGCATTTTTTATCACTGGTCTAATATGGAGTAACAATCAATCAATCAATCAATCAATCAATCAATCAATCAATCAATCAATCAGTTAGTCACTCAGTCAATCAGTCAATCAATCAATCAATCAATCAATTAATCAATCAATAATTCAATCAATCAATCAATCAATCAATCAATCAGCAAATCAGACAAACATCAATCATTCATTCAATCAATCGATTGAATGAATTGAATTATTTATGTATTATTGATAACGATTCATTGACAACGGTGACATCCAAATTATTGATTGCACTTGGGTAAATTCCTGCAGGATTTTCTTAGACCTTACGCTACTATGGGCAATGGAAATAAAACAAGAGGTGAATGATTCTTGTCTGCCCACACCAGGCGAAATTATTCAGCCAAACTTACCTTATCTGGGGCTAACACATTCACATATTCGGCTCTGAGGTCTCCATGTACAATGTGGTTTACATGAAGATAGTGCAGAGCAGACGCCACCTGAGACAGGAACATAACTAAATCTCCCTTCTGGTCAAGTGCATATTCCTTCAGGTTCCCAAGAGGGGCCTCAGCTGAGATCTGAGCAAAAGCAAATTACAGAAAGTTAGATAGCTATATCCTTCATCTTCTGGATTTTCGTCTATAACTAGTAACTACATCTTTACCTGTTTGGCAAAACCGTATCATTATCAACTTTATAACCTGGCATTTACCTTTTTAAACAACAAATTGAATTGTCTTAATGCAGAATAAATGACTCTACAAAATACACAGTGACAATAGCACAATAATCTGAAATACTATGGAAAAGTTTTTTCCATAATTATTATTTTCCATAAATATAGTAGAGAGGCCTTCTCCATTCGTGATGCTTTTTGAATTCTTTCGAGCCGAGGACAAGTGATTTAAGGCACTCCCTAAGATCCGCCGTTAGAGGCAAGACCTACATACCATCTCGACAACTGGTGAATGTGAGTCCAAGCCGTCGATCTTCCAAATCTTGACAAGGTTTGGATTGTTGAGACTTAGCAGCTTTCTCAGGTGCTGTTTGTCTTCACTGGTGATCCTTTCCTTCACCAAATGACCATCCTATGAAAACACCATAGCAATCTAAGTTAATAATCTGTTGGCTTACAAACACTGCATTTATATCAGATCAGTTACTCAAGTGTTGGCTCTTTTAAATGTTTTTAAACTAGCCGGGGCAATGGGACATAGCCACTGGCTTCCTGTTTGTATGTTGCATTGGCAACAGCACCTGACATCACCGGGTGCCATAGCTACCGATCTCACTTAGAACAAAGTTTGCTTATTTGAGCAGTGAATTATATTTACTGATATATAAATAATACTGTATTAACTCCACGTACTGAATGTATGTCACGTACGCAAAAAATGAACCAGAGAACTTTGACAATGATCTCCTGCTTCCCGATTCCTTAGAAACCCGCTTGTTTCCGACTCCTGACCTACCCCCCCCCCCCCCCCTGCTTCATTCACAATAACTTTATGTAATTTACTACAATTAACTAAGTTTCTATCGATTTAATTAATTAATTTATTCACGTCACCTTATTGTTACTACCCTGATTTTTGCGGGATCTGCTCTCCTGCGTCCGGCTCATAATTAACCCCCACCCTATCTACCCTCTTCAACATCACTCCACGTCAATCCCCTATTGTCTCTCAATCAGCATGAAATTCCCTCACTCAACTGTCATAACCAAGATTACTCTCTCGCAAGGATTTGATATATATGTGGTGTAGCCAAAGCCCGTTTACACAGAAACCGCATAGGGAGCACCAAGTGTCCGTGTTAATTAAAAAGATTTGATTTAGGGGCCAAAACTATTGTCCGTAATAACGAATAGCGTTTTTCTTTTGAAATCTATTTCATGACTGACCTGTCCCAAAAATGTCGTTGGTAAATCATCAGCTTCGTTGTCTGACTGAAACACGGATTTCTAAACAGGAAATGAAAATTGGTGTTGTCAGTTCGCATACGCGTAATTCTACTTTTAAAAAAAAGTACGAAGTTACGCAATCATTAGCCACAAAATACAACGAACTTCCTTGTTTGTTAGTGCCAATGAATCCTCAGGATGTCCCCTCCCCCCTAAGACTTTGATCAAGGGGTGACATTCAATGAAATCCTTCAGGAGATTATTGTTTAATAACAGTATTGTTTAATAACGTTTACTGAATAATAATAAAGTGTCTTGCCCAAGAACACTAGACAATGAACCCAGCCAGAGCTCGAACCTGGACTGTTCGATCCAGAGTTTATACCAGCTCGCTAATGGTTAGGCCACCACGCCTCTCACTTAGCTAAAGCAAATTAGTATATATAGGGTTTTCCCGAAAGTTTGAAGTAGAAGGAGAATGTTTTGTAGTAGGCGGCACTGAGCAATGAAGCAATATACACATCATGTAATCTCACATGAAGTCTAAACTGCTGACCATTAATGAGCCGAAAGTAGTTCGCGTTCGCGAGCTCGTTCACGGCATTCACGCGATTCTTGCTTCGTTTTATTTTCACGTTTTCAGCTAAATTTACATCGTTTTCAGCTTAGAGAGGTAATTAAAAGAAAACCTATATCACTAAAAAACAAATTGTTTCATTTTACGTTTTTGAAAAAAAATTCTTTATCTTAAGAGTAGCCGGCACACCAAGGACTACCAGACGGCGATATTTTTGCCGGCGCTAGGGCTTACGGAGAACACTGATGTAATTAGATAACTACATCCTGATACAATAAATTGAACAAAACTTACGTAATTGATGTGCAGAGATGGTGGGTCAGCTCGCGTGCTTTCTTCTGTAAAGAAAGAAAACACGAAATAAATAAGTGCTACTGCTGTATTCAGTCAGTATATTCCATTCTTGCTGTTGATTATCCCATATACAGAAGCGCTAGCCAATCGTTTGAGGGATTTATAAATCCCTCAAACTATAATAATATACTGCTTTATATGCCGGTTTATGTATATCCGTGGTATATAATTCTAGTAGGAAAGCGAACCTTTGTTATTAAATCAGTCAAGGAATGTCTTTATGTGTTCTACGTTTTCTTTTCTCAGTAAATACCTGAGTTCGCTGCAAGTTCTTGCAATTCCTCGAGCTTCTTTTTGAGGTCAGCCAAGTTTATTCTTTTTCCTCGCTGCCACTCCCAAGACCGCCTCATTATGTCATATTCTGCATGTTTAAAACATGACTCACGGGGTAAGACATGTTTTTTGTCCACAACCTGTGGTAAGTTGTAATATAAATACATGTAAGGGGTGATATGTTCGTATTAAACCTGAAACACGTGTTTTAATGTGTTTCAGTCGTTAGACATGAGTGTCCGCAAGCTAATGAGAATTGTTGATAAAGTCACTTAGGTAAACATGGAAGGTAAGGATAGGAAAAATCCTTTTGTAGATTCTTACTGCCAAATGGCACGACAGAGTGTCCCTTTTTAAATGACCACGACAGTACTCACGTGCTTAGTGACATCATCGTCAGTTGGAATGTTTCTGAATGGACGGCACCCATAAGTCAGTACCTCGTACATAAGCACCCCGAAGGCCCACACATCAGAGGCAGTAGAATAACGATGTTCCATCAGACTCTCGGGTGCTTTCCACCTAACAGGTAGATCTTCATCATCACGACATATAATTTCCAGGCAACTGTCGTCGGACGAACAGTAGTCGTACGTTGAGTCTTGGTCTCGCACTGCAAGTTAAAAGAAATGAAATACAATGCTAATATGTCACTTAAAAGGCCACTATCATAAGAAGATTTTCTAAAATTAACTGTTGATCCAAACTGTGCTAAAAATTAAAGTGTACCATCGACAATTTACACGAGGTGTGCCTGGAACACGTTACCAAGGTGATGATATTAAGTGAGTCGTAAAAGGGAGAGTAGGATTTGATAAGTTTTTAGTGATCTTTCCGTTACGCAACGGTAGAATTTGAAAAAAGTCTGCCTGGTCTCGCACTGCAAGTTAAAAGAAATACAATACAATGCTAATATGTCACTTAAAAGGCCACTATATCATTGGGAGATGTTCTAAAATTAACTGTTGGTCCAAACTGTGCTAAAAGTTAAAATGTACCATCGACAATTTACACGAGGTGTGCCTGGAACACGTTACCAAGGTGATGATATTAAGTGAGTCGTAAAACGGAGAGTATGATTTGATAAGTGTTTATTGATCTTTCCGTTACGCAACGGTAGAATTTGAAAAAAGGCTGCCCGCATTTTTTCCAGCTATTTACCTTCGTTCGTGGATCTATTTTGAAGCTGCCGCAAAGAGTGCATGCCAGTTAGCTTGCAGACGTAATTATCGCCAACAAGAACGTTCTCAGCCATAACAGCTCGGTGTACCAATCCTTGATTTTGCAAAAACAGAAGAGCTTCAGTTATGTCGAGGAGCATCTTGAGAAGCAGGGGCTTTGGCAGAAGCTCGTTGCCTTCTCGCGAGGCTTGGACAAACTGCAGCAGATTGCCGTATCTCTCAAACTCTGTAATCATATGATACGGTAAACTCTCAGTGTTGTAACCAAGCAAAACTGTTATGTGAGGATGACTTAGACCATTCAATCGACTCAGGTTGTAAGCTTCTCTTACAAGCCGATCTGTCCTCTTAGATTGAACCAAGGAGTCGCTTTCCAGTATGTCCTGTTTTGTCACATGAAGTGTTTTTACGGCTGCCTCCTTCCTTTGGAACATGCCACGTTTGACAAAATACCTCTGCCCTTGGCTGATGGTCTTGTTATTAACTTCCAATGTCTGATTTCGGTAACGGGTCGTGAGGTGTTGAATGTGCAGGTGCTCTGCAAGTGTGGCTTGTGAATTGTGATTCTGCAGGAGGTGGTTGGCAAAAAGCATCTTAGTTAAAGGGTCAGGACTAAACAACACCCCCGAAGAAATGCGCTCAAGGATCGCTCTACATTCTGGTCTCTTCTGCAGTTTTTCGTCCTTTACAAGATTTACCAAACAGCTCCCTGCTTCGATCCTCAATTCTGTAATCAAGACCAAAAAGAATGTAGAAATACATTTGAGGCTTAGAATGGTAAACACATTCTTTAATAAACAAACTTAAAAATGCGATCATTACATTTAGGACATGAAATGCATCTATAATATACTCAGAGCAGTCTCTCTTTTGCTCTTAAATCCGTCTACGAATGACTCCTTATGGTTATCGAATATTCTGAAGGGTGTATGAATGTACCTCTTGTAATGTTGTTCATCGCGATATCAGACAGCATTGATGCTGCTAGCAAACAAAACCTCCAATCCTCTCCACCACCCCCTTCTTGATAGGCTTCAATAATACGCCTTAGAAGGATCATTGCTCGCCTCTCCGTTTGCATCTGTGGAGTAGGGCGGTCACTGTGCACCTGAGGAAAGTACAGTATCAAAACCACGGAAACGACAACAGCATGTGATGCGTAGTTGTGAGGAAAGCATGTTACTGCGGGAAAACGCATGGACTTGATACATGATTTTAGAAAAGCGTTTTAAAGCATAATGAATGTGTATTTAGTGTATTTTTTACGACAGTCACATGTTTGAGTTTGCTACTGCCAGTGTTCAAAAGAAACCTTCGTAGCAGAGAATACAAATTTTCACCTGGACGGTGCGGGAGAGGGGAGGGGGGGGGGGGGGTACTTTCCTGGTTACCGATTAACAGCCAATTATTTTCTTGGAAAAGCAAATTAACTCCATTAAAAACGTACCTTTCCGTGCAGATAGCACAAGATGCAGTGGAGGTCAAACCATTTACTTTTCTTTTTAAGCTTTCGAAGAAATGCCAAGTCCATTACATCAAAGTCTTGTGCTTCAAACAAATGTTGGCATTCGTCAAGGCAGCCACCCAAGCTTGTCGCCGTTACCTTACTACAGGGTTTAAGCAAATAGCTGATTGCCTCTTGAATGAACTCCATCGAATAACGAAAAAAGTTCTTTGTCTTGTAGTTGATCTGACTGCAGTATCTTTTCAATTCTTCTTGGAGTTTTTTCATATCATTCTTGAAGTCTACCGTGGAAAACCCTGCTTGAATCTGATGGATAATTATCAGGGACAGAATACGCTTGTAAACTGACAGTCGGGTCTCTTTCACCGGGTCTGCTTCTTCCTTGAAGACTGCCTCCGGAGAGATGATAGATGACCTCATGATCTTTTCCACCTTCATCAGGTTCTCTTTGCAACTGTCGTGGTCATCTCTGAAAAGTAGATACTGAAGCTGCTGCAGTGCATGTTTCACAACTTCACCGCTGCTGCGGCTGTTGCTGATCTTGGCTAGGATCTTATACGCGTCCATTTTCTTTGAAGTTGCTTTACCCCATGATAATTCTAGATATGGCAGAATGTGGACCAGTATGAACTGCTCCTTCTCCTCCTTGAGCGGCCCAGCAGAGTTGTCGAACTCCACGATGGATTTATCTACATCTTCAAGAAATGATTCTATAGAGGACTTAGCATCTGTGGTTCCTGATGAAAATTAAGAGATCAGAACGCAGTTTTAGCCTGAAAATTGTTGATTATTTGCACCATTTTGACTAAAATGTTCTTGTTTCAAAGAAATTACGATATATCATTTCTATTTATGGCATTTTTTTAAACTAATATCTCACACCCTCTCAGTCAGAACACTTTTTGATAATTTTCTTTACCTCCGAAAATTTATTAAGCACGCATTTTAATTTTATTTGTGATAAGCAATTTTGTGGGTATGTGGATTAGCCGAGGATCCTTGTCATTGATTAAGCGCTACAGGCTTACGTCGATTTTTCATATTACTTTCTCAAACTCATTAATTATTCATGAGCTGATGACCCAATCAGCTTGCATCAATTGGGTTAGGTGCATGTATGTTGATACCCAATGAACATACCGATCAAGACACGGTAGATTAGTTCAAAAACTGATCAAGACACTGATCAAGAAACTTGAATTTTAATCAGTCTTCCCTGACTTTTAATTAATGAATATTTATTAGTCCGTAGTAACCTTGAAAAACAACTCATGAAATCGGAAATAATGCTAACAACAGATAGCGTAGGATACTAAATACTATTTTATAAATTGTTTTTGGTGGATACCACTCTTCGTTCCTTTTGCTCTACTTCAATGACAAATTTGCTTTGCCAACAATTCAGAGTCGAACGCGTCGAAACCCAAGCAAATTGTAATCTCTAAACGAGCCTCCTGAAAGAATGGACATTTTTCTCCACCCGAGTTCCTCGCCATTGTTTAAAAACGTTAACACGTATTTGATTTTATACCTTGTTGACGGGGAATACTGCTTTCTTGAATTAATTCTCTTCCTCGTAAATCATTTCGGCTCCTAAACCACGCGCTCCTTCCTTGCTCATGGCCGGGACGCTAATGAATCATGCATGCAATCGCGTTCTTACAGAAAAGGGCACAAATTTGACACTGCATAATTTTTTATTGTTTCACTTGACAAAACATGTCACTGCATAATTTCCTATTGTTTCATTTGAGAAGCCAGCTCAAAAACTCGTGCTTCGTTTTTCATCAGGGGCCTTCCAAACACCTCGAAACAATAAAAGCACTCCGCCTTCGGCGTCGTGCTTTCATTTGTTTCTCGGTGTTTGGAACCCCTGATGAAAAACTTGCACTCGTTTTTGATCTATAAAATATTGCATTTTGCATAGATTTATATATTATGTATGACAGGTCATTTGTTTACATTATCTTCGGAAATTGTACGCACTGACAGTCATACGCCATAACTTGAGGATGACAAGGAGACGTGGGCGTGTAAGGTTTACCTTGTTTGCCAAGAATGCCTTTACTCGGCTTTGGAATCCAATTTGAGCCATAGCGTTGCTGATAATATGCCTCATCCACGTTGGGAAAGCAATAAGTTCCAGAGTTATTCTCTGATTTAAATGATTTTCTTCCCGTTTTGACTCTGTCGTATGTATAGGTTTCTTGGTACGTTTCTTCCTTTGGTTCCTTTTCTCCTGAACTACCATGCCTTGTACTAGCATTGGTCCTGCGCCGATCTTCTGGAGATATATGGAAAGATAGATAGTTATTCGCCAAGCCGCGATCAACGCATGTTTATTTTGTACAATTCTCTAGGTATTTGGACTTATTGACTACATATGTCTTAAAGTCTAAAGCTATAACTGGGATAAAGTGATAACCTAGAAGGACAGTTTTCCTTCACTGATAAGTTCCTTGGCAATGAGTGGCGGATCCAGAAGTGATAAAAAGGGGGTGGGGCTGGGAGACTAAGGTGGGTCTCTTCTCTTTCTCCAATGGGGAAGGTGACTTGGTGTCACCCGCCCTACATCCACCACTGAAATCGGATACTAGTCCCTGTTAGATTATATGAAGCGTTGTACGCAACAACGGACTGTTCGAACTCAACCAGTTACTGCAGGATGTCCTTGATATAACGCTCACTCTTCCGGCTAACCTTCTACAAACATTGGTTTTATACAAGTAGACGAAACGATAGTGTGTATGTGACTGGGTAAGATTTTAGGACTGCGGGTAAGACCTCTGTGAGCAACCATTCAAAGCTTTTATCATTAGTACATACATATACAAGATGGTTCTAAGCCAAAAATGAGATATAGCATTTCTTCAACTTCGAGCTTATTTTCGTCTCTTAGGATCATACACAGAAATACCTCTTGCTGTAGATTGTTGGAAATTGTTGACTCTTGCTCCTGGTCCTACAGCTGTGAAACCACTTCCTGTTATGTTGGTGAAATAGTTGACGTAATACGTCGATCCAGGAGTTTGGCACGTGACTTCAATCAGAAAAAGAAAGCAAGAAAGTTTAAAAAATAAAACAAGGAGAAACAAATGACCTGTTGATGTCTTCGAACTTGAAATTTTTGGGGCTAAATTGAACAGTTTCCATTTGAGTGTCGAATGTAATTCATATTAGCTTTGGTTTTGCATTACTTTGAAAAAAGCTCGCGCCACTTTCAAAACCAGTCAACCCGAAACTAGTTGCGGGAAACGTGCCTTGCCCGAGCACGTTTTTCCGCGCTTCGCACTGACTACGTGTACTTGCTTCAGTTGACTGGTTCACCGTGTCTGTATCTTTTGTACCGTAATGTAATTGTGCGTCCAAGGGTAGCATGCTAAAAAGGTGTTAATACAATACTTAAAAAGCGGGTTTCCCGTTGCAGAAATATCTTTTTTTTTCTACAAAGAAAAGGAAGGGAGCAAGGGTGCATATAGTGGCTCGGAGGGAGAGACACGAACGAGCGTGATCATGCTTTACTCGTGCTTCACACATGCTATACACGAACGACTGAAGCAAGAAGAATGAATTTTGAATTAATTAATCAGATAATGAAAACCATAAAACAACCTCTAACAAATTGTCATGATATGTCAAAACTAAACTTCAAGGTTGTAAACTACTCTAATGTCATTTCTGTCAATCCAAATTTGGCAAATTAATCACGCAGTATTCTACAACAAGTTAAAAGGTAATGTGTCGTCTGTCCTGTTTTATGTAAAGACCATCAGGGTGGAGGATATTAGTTCATTCATGAACGTTAACTCGTGAATTTCACCAATATACACAGGCCAGGGTCTTCAGCTCCCACTCTGTGTATCTTTTGTACGTAAACATCACGAGCGTCACGCTGTCACCTATTCAACTGTGTAATTGCAGCTTAATACTGCGTGACCATATGATAAACGGGAATGTTAATGACCTTATAATTGGTTGGGGTTTTTCCCTTCAAGCAACTTTCACTTCCTCAATTTTATGCTTTTTCTTGGGGATGAATATTTAATTTTCTTAGGATCAGACAGCAATGGCAACGTAGATGAATATGAAGTTACATGTTCACTCATTGCTGCTCAATATGTGATGTATTCCTCTCTAACTAGATCTCTTTACACTTAATTTTCGGGGTATTTTTGAGAGCTAAATTTTGTCACCTCGAGATGAGGTGCTAGCAAGCTCTGTACATTTATTCCCAGTGTGCACACCAAAGCACAAGTGGAGCTTTGTATTAATACATTAGTAATGTTAGCAGTATCTTTCTTCACAAAAGCAGTGTACCGTCTGATGCGGAATTCTGTTGCAAATGCATCTTCCGATCAATGGCTAATGTGATAAGCAGCGTAGATAAAAACCTTGCACATTCCGATAGTCAACTTCGACCGAATTCTATTGTAGTTATCTATTTATCAGTGAAAGGGAAATCGAAATATCAAATCACGTCATGAGTGAGCTCGACGCACCTGGCATGATATTACAGAACTCGGTCGAGAAACATAATTGGTTTTAAACAAAACTCTTGACGTCAAAATAGTCGGAAAGTAATTCCATCAGTGCTACATTGCAAGTTCAAAAGACACACACACAAAAAGATTGAAGGGTAAGAACTCATGGTAAACTTACTGCCAGTTGCTGCCATGATGACCGGGCTTAGCTAACTGGAAGCTCTAAAATTCCCTTTACCAGCCCCGATCGACTGTGGCTTTAAAAGGTTCCTTTGACTTAAGTGATTCATCCAATGTGAAATTATATTATAGCCCGTTCCCGGGAAAAATCCCGGCGGGAAAAATCCCTTTCGAGTACTCCTGGGGCATGACGTCGTTGATTCAGAGCGTTTCAGAGGTCACTTCCGCCTTTTATGATGGAAACTGGCTTTGTGTGTCGTTGAGACTCGGGCCTCGAGCGCCGGCTGTTGTCCTACAGTGTTGTATTTTGGGCAAGACATACAAAATGCTGTCTTGCCACACCCGATTTCTCGTGTGAACGTATGATGTGTTCGAAGAGAGAGTACGGGTCGGTCCGGCCGGGAAAATACCATCTTCTTCGATGCAAGGTCATCAGAATTTTGGCATTGATCTGCGCGTGACTAAATCAATACATCAGCTTCTCATAATCAGTACATAAAGGAAATTCATAGTTTATACCAAGCTTAAAGCTAATTCTTATTCAAGACACAAAAGAAATATAAAGAAGTTTTACGTCAAAGTTTCTTATTGGAATCTGCCTTTACAGCACATGTTACACTTCAGTGATAACATTCATTTGGCTTGGGGAGGATTACTGCGTCAGGCTGTTTTTGCGTAAACTCGAAAAAATCGTAATAGGCAATGCTTGTTTTGTGTTTGACATTAAACTGCCCAAGCTTCCGTGCGACAACTAATTTAACCCGGTTTTTATTTCGTAATTAATTGATCCGTCTTCAGTCGTTGATTTAGCCTTGCATTGATGTCATTTCTCGTAATGCAACGCGTACGTATTCGGCAAGCTATTTATAGACTTCATGAGTAATACAATAGATTGATTGTTCAGAGCAGTCATTGCAGCTTTGTCAGTATTAAAGGACGTACGGGAATTTTTGTTCTCTTCATGCATTGTGTCAAATGTGCTATTATAAGCAAATATTTTCCCCACTATCGGATGAACGCAGTTGGGCGTGAATGAGAGAAATAGCTGGTATGCCTAACGAACCAGAAACTCATGAATGTCTTTGTAATAATAACTGTTTTATTTTATTCTGGTTAGCCGATCAGTTGATCGAAAGCTAAAAAATATAATTCTTTTTATACCTTACGCTAGTCAAATGTCTCCGGCAATCAGCGGTTGCTGTTTCAGGAACAAATGCTACAATACTACAATATTAAATTCTTTAACAACCCTTTATCAATGGTTTCTATTAACTTTCCAGTTGTAACTACATTATTGCAAAACTCCTACATATGCTTGTTTTTACCTGTAATATCAACCGGAAACGACATTGAATTACATACTATACTAATTACAACCAACAGGCTAAATCTTAGTTTCATCAAGTTAAATTGCTTGGTGAAAGTACATGTAATGATGTACAAAACTATATGGAATAAAAATACCCACAACAAAAAATAACACCTTGATAAGACTTCTAGGCGGCAAATTATTATTATTATTATTATTATTATTATTATTATTATTATTATTATTATTATTATTATTATTATTATTATTATTATTATTATTATTATTATTATATAGTAAATACCCATGAGACCCATGCTCAACACCCTGACTAGATTGCTAGATTACACTATTGTGTATACAAAAAACACGTCATAATTTGACGATCTGATTTATTGACAAGTTTAAAAATATATATTCTATGGGTAGTGCTTTTGCACGTACTCAAGCTAAATAACAATTTCCTTTTAAAGGTTCACAAAAATATTCTGGATTTTTTTTTGTAATTTATCCTTAATTTCATCTTATTTCAGCTTATATCGAGACTGTTTTTCTTCCAGTCATCTATTCGCACTATAAAGTACTGTATCAAACAAAATTGTCTCGGATACCTTGCATGTGTTTAATTAAATTCTGTGCAGGGTCATACAAATTGTAAAATTCTTTCAAAAAAAAAAGAAAATAGCACTATTTACACCAACACTACAATGTTTCTATTTAAACATTCCATTACACTTGCACCTGGAAACCTTAAATGTAATATATGACTTCTAACTGAGGATCGTTTAGCCAGGATCGTAATAAAGAATTGTGCTTTGGAACGCCATCACCATTACTGCCCGGGATATCATGATCCGGCTGTGGTAGCGCTTCTTTTTCTTGGCAGTCGGCTTCAATATGGGACTGCCCAGTTTCCTGAGACATTGCATCCTGAGTACGCACCTCCGTCGTTTTCTCCACGTTGACATACAGGTGATCGCTCTGTGGCACTAGCTGGTCTGAACCCGACTGTTTGGCTCCAGTGGGAGAACTACATGTGAAATACGCTGCATTCTGACACGAACACGCTAATGTATTTTCTTTCGCAGAGACGTCATCTCCATTGAATGCACATATCATGCATATGTTTTGATACTCTTCATGGCATTTTTCATATTTTGCAATAAATCCCGTATCTTCGTCTTGGGAACTATGGCCTTGAAGCGACATGTACGTTACTTGGTACGGTACACCAGGTGTATCATAGTTAGAGATAGATTCCGCGTTTTCATCCGATGAGTCCTCGTCTTGATCCAAAATGAACGCACTATTGCTGTACTCTACGACGCTTTTTCTTATCTTTGTCTCTTTAGGGTATGAGGCTTCATTTGCCGTTCTGGAAACAGCTTCATCTTGACATATTTCGATGCGACTTCTCTTGCACCCAGCAACTTCGGTGGTGTTTGGAGAGGAGGATGAGCGCTCGGTATCACTATGTTGCCCAGCTTCCATTCCAACAGGACATAAATAGCCTGTGCCATTATCGTCTGGTTCTTTTGGTGCTTGGTTCATTGCCAGGCGCTTGTGATCTCCTTCCCCGGACATGTGACTGCTGTATGCAACTTGGTACGAAATCTCGTTTGCTTCTGAGTTTCCTGCTTTTGGGCAGCAGGAGTAATCGTAGTCATTTTCTTCATCTCCAACAGTATCAGAAGTAATTTTGACGTATTTGTATTTGTGTTTTGCAAAGAACTCGTCTGTGCACATTTTCTCGATGACGTCCTTGGAAGGGTGTTTCTTTGTATCTGTTACATGACAAGCATCCTCTGTCTGACAGATGGACAAGTCCGGCCATTCGCTTTGGTCGTGATTTGCTAGCCAGAGTGTCATGATCCAGGACTTCATTGGCTCCCTGAACAAACAAAAAAGTAACAGCACTTATTACAGTTGTAAGTAGTGGTGTGTTGTAACCATTAACGTGAAGACCGCCAATGGCTTCTTTTTATGTCGTTTTACACAAAAGAACACTTGACTGCATGCATCTGATATTAACTCTTAAGCCTCCCTACTAGATTTGCCGAGTTACGTTTTAAATGAACACTGCTTTCCTTAAAAATGGCACTTTTAAGGCCTTGATCTTTAATGTTTCCAAACCAATCGTCCATCGGCTCTGAAAAAGATGTCTTCATTCTCAATTTCTTAATATTTACAGTTAAATTTTCCTGAGTATTCAATTGATTGTGTCAATCTCACTTAACGCATACATACGACAATTTAGAAATTACCTGCTCGTGAGGCAGTCAAAGATGGCGATGAAAGGTGGTCTTTGTAAGGACTCATATGCCCAACATTGATGCATTATGATATACACCCAATCAGGACAGCCATCAGGTCTGCTTAAAGGTCCATTATCTCTCATGTAAGGGAGAATCTGAAAAAGATTTTGACAGTTAGTTCCAAGCCATTCAGCAAAGATGTGTATCCCAACAGAGTGCATGTTATCATGATTGGCATTTAATTACTCCAAATTTGTATAACGAACATTTACTGACAAACCTATATTCACTACCGTAGCATTGGCTGGGAATGGGAATTGTCATCTCTTCAGTCTTTTCTAGTCAGTGACATGCCAGTGATCACTGTACCGTTCATCTTCGGGAGCTTAAATTTAACTGATCATTATCAAAACCTACCAATTAAAAAAGGAATCGTTAAAAGGTAGAAATTTTTTAAGCCTTCGGATTTACCTCATCGTTTTTAAGATCGTAGAAGGGAACCGAGAAGTCTCTCCCATCTTGTCCATTTGTGAACGATGTGTACAATTCCCAAGCAAGAATTCCAAACGCCCAAACGTCACTGGCATGTTTGTAATACCCATCTAAAACAACCTCTGGTGCACTCCTGTGAAAAAAACAATGCTAGTGTAAGGTTGCATTGGTTACCTTGGCAGATTATGAAGTTTGTAATAAAACATTTTAGCTATACAAAAACAACGCTGAAGTTATAAAGTCAAGACGTAAGTCCTGCAGGTGGTTAGCCTGGAATGGAGTGGCGACCGGGCGGAGACAAGTTCAAGGTTTGTGTCTTTGGATGGCTCCTTTGAGGTGTTATTGCATAATCAAACAAGAAAACCAACACTGCAAGACGTTGCTTTTTTCACAGAGTTTCTTCAAACAAAAGGAGAAACATGAAGCGAGACATAAAAATGGTTCTTATACCGAGTTGAATGAACTTTGAGTGAATTTATAATAAGCGTCCGAACAAAGGAAGGACAAGAATACGAGCCGTGGTCTCTACGAGGGATGGTACATGTAGCGAGTTTTCATCCAGATGATGACTAAGTCAATGCAGGTCTCCTTAGTTTTTGCAGTCCGTTTCCTTGACTTAATTTGGTAAGGTTCGTTCGAAGGTTCAAAGGGGCTACGTCACGGGGATTTCGCAGATCTTGGTCTAAACTGTTCTGAAATTAGTGGTAGGCAACTTAACTCATGAAAAACATTATCTTTGAACATCTTAAGGAAGACATGACCTTAGTTTGCAAAACGAAATCAAACTTAAGCTATAATTGTTAATTTTTTGACGACGCTCGAAAACAACTTGAAAAGTTTAGCCTTAATTTTTGAAAAGTTTAACCATGATTTTTGAAAAGTGTAGCCATGATTTTTGAAGTTGCAATCCATTTCCATCCAAGCCAATGCTTGTTAACAGTTTCAGTGCCCCAATGTTCCAATTGTTAATTAAAATGGCCCATTATTTTTAGGTTTCTTACGCAACAAAATTATAAATTTTGGCTTTTCAAAAATCTGTTAGAATCCGTGACAGAGCCCCCTTAAAACATTAAATTCGAACTTGTAAGTCTTGTAAGCCTCAGTTTAATAAAGAAATAAAAAACGTGCCTGAGTGCATTGTTGAGTTATATAAGCACGCGGGAATTTTTAAGAACACGAGAGAAGTGCATAGAGAAGCACGAGGCGCTTCTCGCACTTCTCGAGTGTTCTTAAAAATTCCCAAGTGCTTATATAACTCAACAAAGCACGAGGACAAGTTTTTTATTTCTTTTATAAAATGTTAAAGAAATTGCGCGCGCTAAAACTTGTGACGTAAGCAGCGTGCATTATTTACCTACTAGAAGATGGTTTTCCATGTTCTATAAGAAAATAATGCACGCTTGAGGTCTAGAAAAGCTGCTAGTGGATGCCCGAGCCGTTAGACGAGGGCATTCAGCTGCTTTTGTAGACCTCAAAAGTGCATTATTTTCTTATAGGACATAGGAAAACCATCTTCTAGTGGGTTTAGAATATAGCATAGAAATGCAAATAATTAAAAAAAACACACACTTGCGCGCGCGTGCTGACCTGAATGAACTAACACTACGCCAAGAAACCTGACAGCAGCAATCAAATCCATTTTAATGCTGTTTTGCACTCGAAAGTGAATTTCTATATCGCTGTACTTACCTTGAAAAACCTTTGCAGCCCGTTTTGTGTTTGCTTTTGTGCTCTTAGAGTACGATTCCGTAACAATTTTGTTTAAATCAGTGTCTTGCAAGTTTGCAAAGCGGCCGCCTTCCTGGCACTCACTGCTCAACAATTCGTCCACGTCTTCATCTTCCCAGTCACCGAAACGTAATTCAGGTGAACTGTTTTTAGCGGCCATAATATAATTAAGAAAGTAAAATGACAACTTTAAAAGATTGTTACCGCCATTTTTTTGAATTCGTAACGCAGGAAAAGTTGCATCCGGGGTACCGGGCTTCTATAGTTTTCAGCTATGTTCTATAAAAAAATAATGCCCGCTAGAATTCCATTGCGTGTATACAGCGGCTATATTCTAAAACTCCATAAAGCACGCGCGTGACGTAAGCAGCGTGCTTTATGGAGCTATAATGAACTCGAACTGGCCAATCACAGCGCGCGCAATTTCTCGATGATTTTATAATAGGTTTTCTATCAAAAGTTGTTTCTGTAGAAGTTGTGAAAGTGTAATGACGTCGTTTTTTGTGCTATTTCATTTTAGGTTATAACAAATGAATGGGTAACCTAAACACGCGCGCAGTTGATAAAAAGTGAACGAGTGAGTTTTCTGATACTACTCAACTCGTGAATAAAAATCGCACGTGTTCATTTTCCATGGAGTAATCTCTATATCTTTATTAAAGAAAGTCGTATTTTCACACAAAATGAAAACATGAATCAACCAAGCACCTTCGTTACTTACTCACCAGCGAGTAGAGTCAGATAGCATTTTAGTCTCTACCACACATGAAGTACTAGTAACTTCATAAGCACTCATATTAAGAGGCTTGGAGCGTCCCAGGCGTCCAACTTGAACCTGCATAAGGAAAACGGACAAGATAAATTTACTCCATTTTGAATACACACGTGCTGAATGAATAGCGAGGCACGCGAGGGACATCAAAACTCGGACAAGACTCGGACACCACAAACCGGAATGGTGGAAGATTGGAAGCTTTCTTCATATTGAGCGAAACGAGGCGGCTTAATATGTCCTGAAACGAAAAACTTCGCTTACATCCCCTCTGTTTCTCTCAGAACACGTTAATGTTGTCTGAATCTCGCGAGGGATCCAAAAATAAACAGTTTTTTTTTGGACCTCGCGCACTTCGCTATTGACAGTTGAATTAATTGTCATAATTTTAATCTTAGACTGAAAATAATCTATTTTTGCATACAACTAAACGAACGTTAACTTTGACCAAATGTCCACAGAGTAAGTATCCACCAATATTTCACCGGTGACACTGAGGTGAATAATTGTTTTAGTATCTACCACACAAGCTGATTCAGAATAACTAACGGACCAAAACATTACACTCTTTTTCTATAAGAACCATTTTTATAAGAACGTTGAGGCTGAGACTTGATCCAAAATTTAAGGAAATGTATGGGCTAAAACAAGAACATCCCAAGGCTCATCAAAGTACTTACTAAGCTAAATGAATCTCGCCTGCCCATGCCAGGCGAGAGTTCGTAGCAAAACGTACCTTGTCTGGCGCTACAACATACACATATTCAGCTCTGAGGTCTCCATGAACGATGTGGTTTACATGAAGGTAGTGCAGAGCAGACGCGACCTGAGACAGGAACGTGACTATGTCCTCAATCCGACATTGCTTCGCAAGAACGTATTCCTTCAGGGTACGACAAGTAGCCTCTTTTGAGATCTGATAAACAGAAAATTAGAACATTTTAATCGACATTTCATAAACTAGACTTACCTTTCGTCAAAATTTAAGTAAAAATTAGTATACCACTCGAAAGCGTTGCATAACTAGTATTTATTAAAAACTAGCAATGGTATATTGCAATTCCTGGGTTTTGATTGGCTAACGGGCAATGGTATATGGGCTCATATACCATTGACCACAAATTCCGTAGCTGATACGCGTCAACGAAAACAGCTGGGGAACTCAAATATTGTAATTCTTTTGGGCGTTTTTAATAAAACAATTATTCCACTCACGCTTGTTGGATATGAGATCGTTATAGCCAACCTTGGCGCTTCGCACCTCGTTGCCTATCTACCATCTCATATCCAACGCACGCTCGTGGAATAATTGTTAAGTATAACATCATCTAAGTAAAAGAGTTATATTAACATAGCTCTATTAACATTGTATGCCATTGCTTACGCCTATGCAGCGCATAATGTGTTTTTTACAGGCCTTTGTTTATTTTTGGGATTGGACTGAAAGTATAAGAAAGGATTACGTGCATATCTGCATTTGAAAATACTCTTCACAGTAGTTAAATCTAGCAAACTATGTGATAATAACAGATTTATTACAAAGATTTTGTACTCACTATTTCCACAGTGGGACAGTGCGAATCCAAACCGTCTATTTTCCAGATCGGAACAAGATTTGGATGGTTAAGAGCAAGAAGTTTTTTCAGATGTTGGGCATCTCCTCTTGCAAGCTTTTCACTCACCACAGAGACACCCTAGAAGTTCCAACCACTATAACTGTTAACTGTTGAGAATGCCCGCATGCATGTATTTTATATTATGACAGTGCAATCAAATTCAGTACGGGTAAGCGTGCACTATAATCCAATGGTGCACGCCTGTAGCGTGAGCAAATCGCTTCGCCAGATATTTTTTATCTCGCTCGGGTATCCCGAATTCGAGCTAATCTGCAGCTAAAACGATTGGTTCATGTCTTAGACTGTTCACAGTCCCCTATTTTTCCGTAAAGTCGTAGATGTCGATCGTTGAGTTCGAGGGGTCGCGATCTTGGTTTCTTTATGCGAGCGAAAACTGGAGAGAGTACTGAATGTCCGTGGGTACTCTCCCCAGTTTTCGCTCGCATAAATAAACCAAGCTTGCGGCCCGGCTCGTACTGAACGATCGACCTCTACGACTTCACGGAAAAATCAGTAGGGGACTGTGAACAGTCTTGTTCATGCCTGTATATGTAGATGTGCACTATCGATTTACAGTGCACGCAGAAAGTTTGGAGAGCACGAAAAAAAAAAACGTAAGAGTTGACCTCTCTTATATTTGTACCTCAGGGATAACACTAACCTCAATTTTTTGTCTTGCAGGAAAATCGTTAATTTTTGACAGTGTGTAGTCCAAACTTCTCTGCGATATCTGAAACGTAAAATTGATATGATCAGTTATGAATTGTATCTATATGAGAAGAAACGTAGGCAAAATTTAGAGACAAAACTGAAAAAAAGAAGGCATATCGAAACAAGGAAATTTTGGGAAAGGCAAAGTGGACGAATGGAGACGAAGTTACAAGAGGAACTTTCTTCTTTTTGATGTCCCAAGCTGTCAGGGGTGTGCATGCGTGGACAAGAAGATAAGCGGTGAACCCTTCATTGTAATTATAGAAGCGGAGCGATTCAGTTTTACCTGCGCCACCTCATTGTTCGACTGCGAGATGCATTCGTCGTGAAATTCTAAGAAAGAAGAGAAGCGTAAGCGGTATGTACAGCCCTGAACTGACTACACATAAATATATCTAGCCATTGAAGGGCATTTAGAAATATGTAAGAAATCATATAATAACCAGTTTGTGTTTCTTTGTTGAGATTTGGAATTACACACTGACCATTTTGTAGAATTGTTTCAGTTCTGCAGTGATTGGTACACTTAGATTGTCTAAAACAAATCATGTTTACCGTATATCGTATCCTCGTCCTCCTCGATTGACTGCGAGTAATACTCTTCGTAAAGATCTGATAAGACAGAAAGTAAAACGTGGTTTAAGCAGAACCTCTCAATAACAAAGGAATCTGCAGACATTTTTGCCCAAATTAATTAACAAGCCTTCAGTTATCTGGCAAATCATTTAGTTTGAATTTGTCTTTGGCTTACACTGACTGCCTCATTAAAGGCTTGTCAGGGCTTACTGGAACTTCCTCTTTTATTCTGTGTGTGAAAACTAAAGATGCATGATAGAAATGTCTCAGCATTTGCCACATGTAACGGGAAAACAACCCTTGGAAAACGGTGATGATGTGACAGACGGGGACGGTATCCCAACTAAAATATGTATGTAAATCTTTCTTCGTCTTGGTAATCGAGTATTGAGATAGATTTTAAAAACCGTGGTCGAGGTGGTTGGTACATGCCTATAAAGATACTTTATACTGACTCAATTAGCGCTTGACACACGTGCAATAAATTGAAACAAGAGAAAAGTTGTTACCTGAAATAGAGGAGTATAAATCCTTCGAATCTCCAAGGCTCTGTGAAAGAAAAGCAAAGGACTTATAAGCTTGCGTTGATCGCGTTAGAACTCTCACTTATACCTTTAACAAAGGTGTTTACATAATAGCACTTTAAGACAAAATTTGATTTCGAATTAAGGAGTTTCTAATAATGCACAATTTTGCTCATTTACAACAAGCTTTTCGCGAAAAATTGAACCATAATTGCAATAATTGACTAAAAAGAATAAGCCAACTCTTACAGAAGTCTCGTTAATGACGTGATTATCCAAGGATGGCGGGTCTGGTCGTGATTGTTCTTCATCTAAGATAAAATATAATGAATAAAAATAAATAAATAAATAAAATAATTTAAAAGCGTTTGCATCTTTTAAGGGAATATTGACAGGACAACAAAATGTAACAACGGCTAGTTTTTAAGAATTTAAGTGTCTAAAATAAGTGTCCATTTTTTTTCTAAACACCTTTCATTTATGTCAATTTAAAATTTAAAACGAAATTATCAAGTCCTAAACAAATTGTACCTGCATTTTCGTGCATTTCTTGAAGCTTTGCTTTGACTTGAGATAATTTGGGTCTTTGGACTCGCTGGAACTCACAGCATTGCATCATCAGTTTATATTCCATATCTTTAAAACACGACTCAAAAGGTAAATTCTCTTTTATGTTCGTAACCTTTAAAACAAATGAAACTCTAACGTTAGTTCCATAAAAAGTCACCAATTTAATTTCAGGACGTGGGGGAGAAAAACTTTATTTAGTAACTCCACATTCCAGACTGTTTGAGGCTTTTGGGGACTTCTCCCTTCCCCTCTCGTTCTTACAAGCCCTCCCTCCCCTTTGCCCATCTTTGTAATCTGATCCACTACCGGACTTTTAAGAAGGTATTTCTTCATTGACACGAATATTTAAACCTGACCTTCGCATCCCCATGAGTTTCTGTAAAGTGGAGTGCACTTCACTTTGACAAACTAGAATTCCAGTTTATAAACTTACACAGGGAAGCACCTCTTCATTGTTTAAGACGTGTCTGTAGGGGACGCAACCATAGGTAAGGACCTCGTACATAAGCACCCCAAAGGCCCACACATCAGAGGCCGTGGAATAACGATATTCCATCAGGCTCTCGGGAGCTTGCCATCTCACAGGTAGCTTCTCATCATCTGTTGCGCTGATGAATTCCGGAGAACCATCATCTACTGAGCAGTAGCTATACAGTGAATCATCTCTTTCAGCTGCAAGTAAAAATGATATGATACGAGAACTCACTTGTAACAACCCTTCACTCTCACACTGCCTATATTATTTCAATAGTAGTTTGATCACTGAAAAAAAAAGGATTTTTAGTAAGTCTACTCCATGCTGTTTAGCTACCCTATAAGTAAAAGCACAAAATCTTAATTGTGAATTTTGAGCTCTCAGGGACAGTATTGCTTAAGTAATTAACTAACCTTTTAAAGAGGACTTTGTTCGGTATCCCTTAAAAAAAACAGATCTTGGGCCATTTTCTTGCGAGCAACTGCTTATTACAACTAGATGGTTAGGTGGCTTTACTTTCATAATTTAAAATGTTATTGATTTTTGGCTCTTACTCTGGTTCGTAAGCTGCCGTAGGTATTGCATGCCGCTTAACTTGCAAACATAACCATCTCCCACCAGAACGTTCGCCGCCATGACGGCACGGTGCACCAAACCTGATCTTTCTAAGTACAACAGAGCGTCGATGATGTCGATGAGCATCTTCAGCAGTTCGACTGGTTGGAGATGAGGATTGCTTTCGCGAGATTTGCGAACAAACTGCAAAAGATCTCCCCATTTTTCAAATGCTGTGATAAGGTGGTAAGGCAAACTTTTAGTATCGTAGCCAAGGAGAACGGGAATGTTTGGATGGCGAGACTCGTTTAATTGTCTCAGGTAATCGGCTTCTCGGATTAGACTCTCTCTGGCGTAGAAAGTGGGATTTTCTTCCAAAAGATGTCGCTTGTTAACAAACAGGACTTTCACAGCCACTTTCTTTCTCTGGAACATTCCACGCTGGACAAAGCAGCTTGAACTTTGGCTTATCGTTGTATGGTTGATTTCTAGTGTCTGAGTCCTGTACATGGAGGTCAGTTGTTTGATGTGAAGGTCTGCCGGGAGGTCATGCTGTAAATTTTCATTTTTGGATAGAAAATGAACCAAAAACGTCCTGCTCTCTTTATCAGGGCAGAACAGCACTTCTGAAGAGCGGCGCTGAACAAATGCTCTACACTCCGGTCTTTTCTGCACTTTTAAATCTTTAAGGAGATTCACTAAACACCCACCTGCCTCCTTCCTCACTTCTGTATCGTAACAGGAAAACAACAAACAGTTAGTCAAAAACACCCATGACGCCACCAAATTAATACCCCCTCTGGAAATTCCAGTTAAGCTTCCTGTATTTCTTTGAAGTTACTGGCCTTTGAGACCCCCCCCCCCCCCCCCCCCCCCCCCCCTTCAGGAAGATATAATGCCTACTGTGGGAGGAGGAAGATATAGACATTTTCTGGAACCACACAATCATAATCTGTGTCAGCTGTTACTGTCCGGATATTCGGCGTTGTCAGGTCACTGACCTGATTAAACAAATTTTTGGCCGATTTTGGGTCGTAGATGGTTCGTTTGCATATGCATGGTATTTTGGCTTCACTGAACCAAAATATGAACCATAGCGTGACGAAACGCCCCTGATATGCCGCCGCCAAAACGTATTGAAACGTTTTATTAAGGTCTAAGTAAGATTAGGTATTATAATCTGTATAAAACCTGAGTTCGAGGTCTTGACTCACCATCTGTCGCGTTGTACATCGCAATATCAGACAAAATTGACGCTGCTAACATACAAAACTTCCAGTCATCTCCACCACCTCCCTGTAGATGAGTTTCCACAAGACGCCTGAGCAGTGTCATGGCCCGCCTCTCGGTCTCCATTTGTGGTATAGGACGCTCACTGTGCACCTGAAAGAAATAATAACAATTGATCATTTAAATTTCCGATTTCCAGAAAGTTCTTTTTTTGGTTGGAGGGAGGGTACTCGGGATTTCAAGTGACGGGGATAATAGAAAGATTTTTTTAGATTTCAAATTATTGATTCCAGGATTTTTTTTGGCTTGGAAAATTTGGTAAGCATTTGTTTGGGAGGTCGCTTGATTTAAGTAAAGATTTTTGGGGGGTATTCCTTACCTTGACTGCGTAGTTCTATGATTAAAGCAATCAAAGCAGTGTTCTTGGGTGTCTCTAGTGTTGTTGAAATGACTTCCAGATGAAGGAAAGATAAATTCAGATGATATGATGAATATGGAAGCCTTAGGGATTTTTTTTGGGTCTTGATTTTTGCTCCCATTTGATCATCCCCGTCACTTGAAATCCCCCTCCCCCCTCACCCCCCTGGGCGTAATAGAGAAAAAATGTTAAGACTTGCCTTCCCATGAAGTTGAATTAAGATGAAGTGTAGATCAATCCACTTGCCATTTTTCTTTAGCTCGCGAAGAACTTTCAACTCACTGCTGTTGACATTCCTGTTTAAACAAAACTCTTGGCATTCATCTAGAAAAACTTTCAAATTATCTGGAGGTTTCAAGAGATATGGAATTGCCTTTAGAACGAACTCTATCGAATATCGGAAGCCATCCTTCTTTTTGTTGTTTAGCAGGTTGCCAAATCTTTTAAGCTCGCTCTGCAACCTTTTCAGATCTTGCTCCAATGTTACAATAGGCAATTCTCCTTTACGGACCTGCTGTACGACCAACGAGGAGATAATACGACTGTATACATAAAGTTTGAGTTCTTGTTCTGAATGTTGGTCTTTCTTAAACAATCCCTGTGGTGAGAGAATTGATGACCTTGTGACGGCTTCCACAACCAGCAGGTTTTCTTTACAGCTATCAAAGTTGTCCTTGTAAATCAAATGTAGAAGCAGCTGAAGAGCCTGCTTCACGACCTTGCCACTCTTTCCACTGCAAGATATTTGGGCTAGAATCTCGTAGATTTCCTCATTGGAAGAAAAACATCTACCCCACGATTCTTCCAAATGCGGAAGTATTTCATGGAGTATGAAGTCTTCTTTTTCCTCTTTCAGCGAACCAGCGTTGATATCCATGTCTTGAATGAATTTCTCTGGGCTTTCGAGAAATGTTTTGATGGACCATTGAAACCTTGCGTCACCTGAAATCGTAATAATACGATTTAATACCCTAGCGTGTAACCATTGCCTTCGTTGTCAGGAAATATAATTAGTATTTATTTGTGATATTGTGATGCTACGTGACGTTATAGTCGTTTCCGGGAGGTCCTGACTGTATCTAAACAGTGTCTTCTGATAACTTAAAGCAATAATTCTTTGAAATTAAAGGGTCGTTTACTTCGTTAACCCTTAAGGCAAAATTAAATTGTGGATGAAACTCTTCACTAAAGTGTAACCATTCAATAACATATGTAGAGCTCTACAGTGCGATTCATTCTGCTATGCAAGGAGCTCTAACCTTTAAGTCTATATAGCAAAAAAGGGCCTAGCGTGTAGCCATTGATATGAGGGCTGTTAGCAGAACGTTCATCTAGTAGTGTTTTAAGGGTTTTTTTTTATCTACCTTTGTTATAAAGAATGCCTTTACTTGGCCTTGCATTCAATTTCCGTCCTTTCTTTCCACATTGCTGCTGACGCTCAACCAAGCAGTACGACCCTGGGTTCTCACCGACTTCAAAATGTTCAACTACAGTTCCGGATGGCTCCGGTGTTCCAATGTCATTCTCTGCGTCGACCACGTCGGGTGAGGAGGTGCCTGGAGGTTGTGTTGAGCTAATGCTGGGCAAGCCAAGATGCCCTTCATCTAATTAGTTAGAGACATGCTATCGTCAATTATTGAAGTTCACTTGCCCCTCAGGTTACAGATTTATCTGTCTTTTACAAGACAATTATCCGGTTACAAGCCCTTCGGGATATAAAACCTCCCCCATCCAGCTTTTGTCATACTGACTTACTAACGACCTCGCAGCATATTGAACTTTAAAATAAAAATAGGTTATTAATAAGTTTGCAAGTCACAAGTCAAAAAATGACTAATGCCGCTTATAAGCCCCCCTCCTCCTCAGGATATACAAGTTCCCCAAGTTATAACCGCACCCAAAACCCCTTACGTATTTCAAGTCTTACGCTTATAACCGGTATTTTGTGATATGCAATGTTAAACAATAGTGACGAAATGGCTAAGTATGCAAACAAAAGGCGGACTCCGACGGTAGTCGGCCTTCAAGCCAGTCCCGCGCGGAAAAATTGAGGAGGTGCTCCGTCAAGGAAGCCTGCGTACCGGGTAGCTGAGCCAATGACCTAACAGCCCTAGGGAGCCCACAGTCAGGCATTGAATTGCTGGCTTGCTAGAGGGGTGGGCAAAGTCAGGTTTTGGTCACTTTCAACAGAGTCTTTGCCATTCAAAAATGTGCTGGTATTATTGTCATGTTTGTCATTTTTGGCGGCTGAATTAAGCTGCCTGCAACCCTGTGACAGCCTTAGCCTCCCGGGCTTGCCAGGCTCCCATAGGGGAAGGGCGGGGGAGGTGTTTGCCAGTGAATTGAAGGCCTTTCTGTCTGCCGACTGGGGTACCTTTTGTTGAAACAGGGCAGATATACATGTACTACTTGCACCGGATGTTTACACTGGGGAAATCTATTTTTTTTTTCTAAGGTCATGAAGTACCTCTTGGTTGACAAGGAGGGGCACCCGTGATCTCTGCTTTTCGCCCGCCAACAACAACTGGACCTGTGACACCAGAAATTCTGTAGCTGTACTTTTTGACGACAGTCTTACGTCTGCCATTACTCCTTGAGCATTCGTCTGAAATATAAAATTAAAATCTTTAGTCGCCCACATTATGACATAAAAGAAAAAGAAACTGTGTACTGCGGGGCGGATCTAATTGGTTGTTGCTTTAAATATAAGGGGTACCAATTATCGGAATCTGGCAGGCTCATTTCGTTTGCTTGATGCAGAAAGTCAGGGGCGTAGCCAGGATTTTTCCAGAGGTACGCACAATCTTCGAATCCTCCTTCAAGCCCCCGGCCTCCCTTCCCACATCCAAGTCATAAATTTTAGCCGTTTTCCAGTAATAACCACAGAGCTAATCCACTGTCTTTCTTCCCAGCAAACTCAGAATGATCATGACCTAATTTGAAGTCCAATTCCTTATGTTTATAAACATGTATCACGGATAGCGTGATGTACGTACATATATTTAAGCATGTTATTATTATTATTATTATTATTATTATTATTATTATTATTATTATTATTATTATTATTATTATTATTATTATTATTATTATTATTATTATTATCATTATTATTATTATTTTCACTAGAATGATTCATCCGATCTATTGAAAAAAAAAACGAAAACCTACAATAGATCGGATGGATCATTCTAGTGAAATTAAGTCTGCCGATCGCCACAGACAAAGTGTATTATTATTATTATTATTATTATCATTATTTTCTTCGTTTTCAGGTACGCACGTGCGTATGTGCGTACAGGTAGCTACGCTCCTGAAAGCATACTACCGGGTCGCTACTTCCGAAATTCTGCGTTATGTAATAGATTATGTCATCGACAGGCCAGGTTCTGTACTAACAACTTCCCCCCGAGAAGGATGCTTCCGTAGATACAAGTACGCTTTGTTGAAGTTCTTTTATTATTTTCGCGCTGCGAAAAGCCGGTACGATTTATGCATGCGTTCAATTTATAGCCTTGATTTGATTGGCTGGATTTCAGAAACCTGTCACAAACCAAACTACTTACCCGAAATCAAGGAAACGTCGGAACTAAAGTCACCCGAACTCGAACCTTAAAAGAAAATCAAATTCATTAGCATAGCCATGACAAAACAAAATCCCAGCCAACAATTATAGTAGGAAGTAGCCCCTCATGAGGAGCATAGAGGGAAAATATTCAAGACATTCAAACCCGATTCAAACCGGCCATTCCGGATTACGTTGCGTTCAGGAAATTATGAATAACATGTTTATGGAGCTATTACTTTTGTTTTGCTTTGCAAAAAGTGAAAAAATATATTTACGTTTACTCTCGAAGTCTTAATTAATTCTCCCTAACGACCATGGAAATGTAAGTTCATCTCCAACAGCTGAGCTTTGTTTGCTTAGCGTGCGTAAATTCGTGAGACCCCCCCCCCCCCCCCCCCCCCCGAGTAACCATATAGTATAGAAGACGTTGGGGGTGCAGGTGAGTCAAACTCAGATCAGAACGATGTTTGAAAGCAAGATATTTGGGCTTGAATCTCGTAGATTTCCTCATTGCAAGAAAACATTCAAAATGCGGAAGTATTTCATGAGGAAGTCTACTTTTTCCTCTTTGAGCAATCAGCGTTGATATCCGTGTCTTGATTGAATTTCTCTGGCCATGTGGTCACATCCATTGAAATTGAATTAAGGGTGAGCGTCACAACGAAAAAGTAGGCCCGACTAGTCATGCAGTATAGAATGAGTTAGGGGTTCTTGTGAGTCGAACTCAGACCGGACAAGAACGATGTTTGAAAGCAAAGAATGAAAGGGGAAAATGTAACGCCGATGAGGACGAGGCTGAGAAATTTTGCGGTATAAACTTGTTAAGAGTGCTCTGTGTATTTTCTATTGCGTTGCAGGTGATATAAGTATCTCGTAAATGATGCCCAATTTTGCAGCTAAGTTGAATACTTGAGTCAAAAATAGACAGGATTGTACAATTTCGTTCCCCCATGTAATGGATAGTATTACTCTTGATGACCTTATTTAAAAGTCTGAAAAAAGTTTTCCACATCGAGAGGAGAAAGTGTCGAAAAACGTCCCCGCGCCATAATAAATTGATGCTAGACCTTATTAAAACTGTGTCTTGGTTAATTTTTGTTGAATCGAAACCATTGAATAGGGACTGGCTGAAATATATCAACTTGTGTTGTAAAGGTGTTACGGTCTTATTATACTTGGCAGTTTCTGAAGCACTTTTGAAAGGCTAATGAAATGATTCCTGTCCAGGATAGCCGTTAAAACTTTATTTATTTAATATAATGTACTATCATCGTTCGAGACGATTGATAGATATTGACCCCGGCGGAATTAAAAGGGCCGGATCTCGCGATGCATCTCGTTACGAATGACGTCAATGATGGGTCACGAAACAAAAGAACGGAAGCCGTAAGCTGACCTGGATTTTTCCCGATCGAATTGTGCATATATAATAACATGTACTTCCTTGTTTTTCAAGACTTGCGCTTTTTAGTCACATAAGCAAACAGCTAACTGTGGCTAATACAAATAGTATGCACTAGTGGTTCTGGGTTTATCCCATTTTTTAAAAATTCCCAACGTTTTGGATGGCTGAATTTCACCGATTATACAAATGCTGTGTAAGGTGTTATTAGTTAATTTTTTACTATCAAGACACTAGCTGTGCATATCATTTCCTTTGTCAGTTCCTTCTTTTTTCTCTCGACTTCACCTGATGTCTATTAAAACTACGTCGCATAGAGGGTTTCAATTGGAGAGGCTCAGGTTTCGGTTCCATGGATATCACGCTTCGATCGTAGTTCGAGATTAAGAGAACTTGTCAAAACTTTCTGGTGTTTAGACGGTCTAATATGATGTTTGTTTGCAAACGAAAGGAGAGCTGAGCTTAGACCAGTTAATTAGTGTCTTGGTGTCGAACCAATACATAACAAAACGGACTAAAAGTTAAGCAAAGTAAAAGTGACTTGATACTGAGCAGTATAAGCCAGCTATTTCGCTGTTGTTTCAGTTTGACAATGTTCACATTGTGAACCTGCTTGCAGACATGCATGCTAATGAACTCGAATGAGCAGAGTCGATGACTTTTCGATCCATCGGAATGCTACAGCTAGCGAATGGTTAGCGTTATTGTATTGCGCGCATTTGACCAAGAGCACCACTTTGGTTATCAAGTGCTACTTTGGTTGTGGAGTTAGTTTGCTATCTTGTAAAGCATCGTCTCAAAGCGACCAGTCTAATATAAACCGTTTTGCATATTAGGTTGTTATCAACAGCTAACTGATTTGCAACCAATAAACGCAAAACAAATGTGATTAAAGATTTAACGTACCGTCTTCAGAAGACATAATCGTTAAGATAGCGACTCCAACATCATCCACAGACAGAAGAACTGGAATTCGACTCCTCTGCCTGTAGAAGACTTATTCAATCTGACCTTGCTAACTTTAATTAATACTGTATCATACATTCCGGGGAAACCCCTGACGCGTTACCGTATATATAGCGGCATGACGTAGCGTCTATCACAAATGTCACATAAGTGAAATGCGTTCCTGCGGTTGTACCGCTCCAAATGATGGAGACGTTTCTCTTCCCATGTGATCACAAGTTTAATTTGTGCATGGAATTACTGAACACATTGCCTAATAATAATATTTATAGACTCGATGTTCCCGACGATCTAGTTTGATTTGGATTAGTGCCATTAGTGTCACTCGATGACACCCAGCTTTCGTCAATGGGCTACTGACTTGCCAATCAGGAGCTGCGTTCATAAATTGTTAAATTTCTCAAGAGACGACCTTGAATTTACTCGCTTTGGTTTGACTAAGGAGGCTCAACTGTGTCGTATCTGCTACCATCACCAAGAAGAAACCAGGATCAAGTGTAACGTGAATTTCACTGCCTTGTACAATGATGCAATGGCGCGTGACATGCGCTATTACCTAATCATAAAAATATCTGACTGTTGGCTCTTGGGTCACTGTTGAGTCTTTCCTGTCTTTTATCGCATGCTTGAGGCTAGATTTCAATTCCTGTGTCGCGGAGGAAAGCTTCAAAGCTAGATGTTTATAATCCTTACCCTAGGCCGGTTTAAGCTTCGCAGCGGTTATTTGAGTCAGAGAACGATTCGGCGACGGAACGTTGCGTGACGAGTCGAAACTGAACTGCTGCGGTGGCGATTCACCACCCATTACGCCCATTACCCCGAAAGTAACCCTTCACACACAACTTGTTGCATTTTATATCGTTAGTCTGAACGGTTAGAGGAAATGATGGTAAAACATTTTTCGATTGGTGTTTCATGAATCTTTCCGGCATATCGTGTTTTCCTGACCAGGTACCATGCGGTATTCTTTTCGATAAGAACCCGCTTCACCCAATAATACACTCAACAAAAAATACTTTAAAGATAAATATTAAATCCCAGGGTTTGTTATTGAGACATTGCCTTGGAGTATTTGATTCAGGAAGACGTAAATGGGATCCTGAGGGTACTGGTAGGGGGAAATCTACATTTTTATTTTACACTATTGATGATTAAACTTCCTAGACAGAGTAAAACTTTTATTGTAATACGCGTTCTATGCAACAACCAAAATGTAAAATAGAACACAGCTTTCTTAATGCTGAAAGCTAAGTTTATCTAAATGTCTAATTATCTGTGTAATTCTAAGTTTATCTACAAAGTAAATATTTAATAATGGAAGGTAAAATATTTTCCGTATGGGATGCACTACAGCACTATATTCGAAAGGACAAAAATGCCAGCTTGAGTTTTTCATTTTACACCCAGAATGTACAGATATACCTAAAAAGGCGCTTTTACAGCCAGTCAAAACTAAGAGAAATAGCTAAAAGGGAGATATTATCCTTTCTTGCTACAACGCCATATCATTTTGGTTTGGTTTTGTCTATATATTTACATATGCAACTTTCAGTTTTACAACTAACCAGGCATGTGCGAGACATGTTTTTCTCAGCTTGATTGAGCCAATCGTCTCTAAATTACTATAAAAAGGCAACGAAAGCAACTATCCCATTACATGTATGCGTAATTCAACTAGATGGCTCGTAGTTCCATTACATAATTTATTCGAGTCCCCAGTTATAACATAATATTGCAATTGCATGACCATTTTCGGAACTACATTGATTATAATATATTCTTCTAATTGTCAAAGCAAACAATAACGTTTCGATGTTGTTTCAAACGTAAGTGACTAATGTACAGTTTCAGGCTGTGGTGTAAATTTTTGTGATTTATCTTTAGCAACATTGCGACTAATTTGTCAGACCGTTATGATTTAAAATGGTTCGAAGAATTTTTAATTCTGAAAATTATGAAGCTGACAACACCCTCAAAACTGCAAAAAAAACCCTTGAATAAGTAAAATTATCTAAACAGTTTCCTAGAATGATTTTTCTTATCTTAAATGGGCAATACTCATACAGGACACGCACAGACCATTCTAATCAACCACTTGTACGTTTGTTGCTACCCTGCTGTAATTCACTAGATGATCATTTAGTGGTACTCGCCGCGGCTCGCAGCTCTGGTTTGGCAAATAGTGGTAATTTTCTGCAGTGTCCGACTCTGTTTCTTGTCCGTTTTTCCTTTTTTGTACTATGTCCTGGTAAAGGCACTCTGCAGCCTTTAACAATACTTGGATGGCCATGTCTTCACGCGAGTCGTAGTTGACCTGGTAGCCCGTGTTCTCGTAGTATTCATCGGAACTCACAGCTTCGTTTCCTCTCGGTAGACTTTGCCCAAGAAGGTCAACACACATGTAGCACTCATCAGCAGAGTTGTTACTGCTGCACTGGGTCAGTGCTGTCTTGAAATCTTTATTTTGTGAATTGATGAGGCAAGGCTCTTCCGCTTTCCTCTGCATTTTCGTGAGTGGCATGTAACCCTTGCTGGATGCATTAAGCTCTCTGTAAGATGTGTCATCATCCAAACGCATTTCGGGCATGGAGGCATTTTTATCAGCTTCAACTCCTGCTGCATCGTCCTGGTATATCTTTTTAGCGTTATCGTCGTCTTCTTCCTTTTCTTCTCCACCATATTTTGTTTGCGTTTTGGCGAGCTTGTACTGGGGATTAACAGCGAAGAAATCTTCAGGGTGACACATAGAACAATCACCTTTGTCACCAAACATTTCTTCAGCCGCTGGGTAGGAAGAGTTGGAATCATTCCTCTCAGTAAATTCACTGTCTTGTTCGGCCGTCAGTCGATAGGAGTCATTGATCGTCTCATGCAACAGCCTTTCAGAATTGCATGGATCTTTAGCATCTCCTTCAATGAATTTAGAGTGGTGGTCAGAAGAAATGCTGACAGTTGACAAGCATTCCCTGGGTGACTGACGGTGGAGATCGAGGAGAGGAGAATCTCTTGGTGACTGATGAGTCCGGGATTCGTTGTAGTATTCGTGGGGGTCCTCTTCAGCTTCTTGTTTGGAATCGCTCTCAGTGAAGTCGCTTTCCTGTTCAGCCGTTTGTTCCTGGGTGGTCGTCAGTCGATAGAAATCATTCATCGTGTCATGCAACAGGCTTTCCGAATTACCTGTAACATATTCTTCAACGACTTTGGAGTTGTAGCCAGAAGAAATGCTGTCAGTTGAAGAGCATTCCCTGGGTGACTGACGGTGGAGATCGAGGAGAGGAGAATCTCTTGGTGACTGATGAGTCCGGGATTCGTTGTAGTATTCGTGGGGGTCCTCTTCAGCTTCTTGTTTGGAATCGCTCTCAGTGAAGTCGCTTTCCTGTTCAGCCGTTTGTTCCTGGGTGGTCGTCAGTCGATAGAAATCACTCATGGTGTCATGCAACAGGCTTTCCGAATTGCCTGTAGCATATTCTTCAACGACTTTGGAGTTGTAGCCAGAAGAAATGCTGTCAGTTGACAAGCATTCTTTTGTTGACTGACGGTGGAGATCGAGGAGAGGGGATTCTTGCAGTGACTGATGAGCAGGGGTATCGTAGCTTTCGAATGGGTCTTCATAGTCGTCCGTATCGGTCACACTTCTTTGAACCTTCTCGATGTACCGGTAGCTATGACGGGTGAAAAAACCTTCAGAACACATCGCTTCGATAACCTCTTTAGAAGGGTGTTCTTCAGCCCTTGTCACATGGCTTGCATCGTCAGGCTGATATATTGGCAGTTCTGGCCACTCCCTTTTATCATGTTTGTTCAACCAAAATGTCATCATCCACGACTGCATCGGTTCCCTTCAAAGAGGTAGAAGTATTAGACAACTAACAACCAAAAAGCTAACGAGCGATTCAATATGGTGATTCTATGCCAAAACTGTTCTGAAAAATGAAGAATGATTCTGGCTACCTTTAAAGAAAGAAAGAGATATACTCTAGACTATATATACTATCATCATTCTGCTCTTTAATTCTTTGGGAACACCATTTAATTAGAAGACTTTGGCCTAACTGATAGCTATACGACGTTGTCAAGGAATCACTTGGTTGGCTGAATTTGATTCATGTTTCCATTTCTACTTGGAATATGAATTATACATCTCATACCTGCTTGTAAGGCAATCAAGGATAGCTATAAATGGTGGTCTCTGTATTGGGTCATATGTCCAGCACTGATGCATCATGATGTACACCCAGATAGGACAGCCGTCTGGTTGTTTCAGTGGTCCCACCTCTCTCATGTGTTTGCCCAAGGATAACTGAGAAACAATTCAGACAATAAGATGAGACGAGATAAGATGACTCCCCGAACGAGTCTTTTCAGCGCTAATGTGAAACAATAACATGAAAGATGAAGTATTCATCACGTCACGAGCGTCAATCTAATTGGTTGGTTGCTACCTGACATCGCTAAAGAATGTTACAAATATCACTGTAAGCCACGCTCTGTACAACATGCAATTTTATATTGCTTCACCTATTGAGGTATGGTCCGCTCCTAATTAAGACTTTCGTTACTAACAGCCCACTTGAGGTTAAAATTGCTGGAGAGAGAAATAGGGTCTTAAGGCCCTTATGTTCTTGTCAATGCTCTAATAACTAAAACCACACAAGCTTCCTATGCGTACAACATATTTACCTTATCGGGCTTTATGTTGTAGTATGGCAATGAAATCATTCTGTCCTTGTGACCCACATCGAAGGCAGTATACAGCTCCCATGATAAGATTCCAAAGGCCCACACATCGCTGGCATGTGAATAGCGGTTCGCTGAGATCACCTCTGGTGCACTCCTATCGAGAGTGAGTAAATGTGCATATAATAGGACCTTGTCTAACGATTTTATTACTGAAGGCAACAGTTTCCACCACTCTCAAAGACTTAGATTTTGATGGGTCATGATAACCACTCTTTATCGGTTAATGCTACAGTCATGGTGCCAAAGGAATGCCCAATGATTGTTGAGCACGTTGTTATCACTTTATCGACAAAATCGGTTACCATAGCAGCAGTATAACTTTCTAAATTCACCCTTGATTTTAGCTCTAACAGCTAATAACTCAAAAATAAGCTAGGTAACCCTTATTTTTATTACTAAATTTTAATCAGAAAGACAAGATGCAACGTTTGGAAATGTTTTAAAAAAATCTGCAGATGCAGGTTGAGGTGCTGAAAATTGCAGGAGATTGTTTCAACATAACTTTCAATAATGTCGCAGGCAGCGTTGCAAGCAGTTGAATAGATTTTGTTGTTTTCTTTACATGTACATTTATAATCTCTTTTGACTAATGTTCTTGGAATAAAAAAAGGAATATTCGTGCTAAACAAAAATCAAGACGAATTAAATTTTCCTTTGATTAAAATCCAATATCGTTGGCCGGTGTTGAATACTAGAAATGCTCACCAGCAGATAGCATCATGTGGCATGACAGCCTCTTTCACGCATGAAGTGCTAGTAACTTCATAAGCACTCATGGAAAGAGGCTTGGAGCGACCCATTCGACCAACTTGTACCTGAAAAGAACCATACAGGTAATTACACACAAGTCCCTACTCCATGTTCATAGTCTAGTCAAAGGGAATTGTCCCCTCATGTGTGCCCCGCTCATGATTTGAGGGACAAAAAAGGGTAGCCTCCGGGACTTGTATCAGGGACTAGTGATTGCTTTAAATTTGAAGCAAGTTACTTCTCAGAGTCATCACCCTGATCTGAAGTTTTCAAGAATTATTTTTTATCTTTTTCGAATTTCAATTGAAAATACCAAATAATAAATAGCAATTAAACATTGCTTGCAGATCAGCTTCCCATTAACGGTTTAGTCATAAAACGCGATTGGCTGTGTAGTTGTTTCGCATAAAGCTTTGGAGAGTTATGACGTACCCCATGGTACACCATGGCGACTTAGATTTGCCGGAAGTTCGTTTTGTTTTGCCGTGACCTGAGTTTGTTTTGTCACAAGTTAAGTTTGCTGAGTTTGTTTCGCCGTGAGTTTCTTTGTTGTGTTCATTTTGTTTAGCCGCGAGTTGACATTGTCATGCCGTGAGTTGAGTTTTTAGTTAGCTGTGAGTTTCGTTGTTGTACGTGAATTCGTTTCGTTTAGCCGTGACTTGTACTTGTTTTGTCATGAGTTAAGTTTGCTGAGTTTGTTTTGCCGTGAGTTTGTTTGTTGTGGTGTGAGTTTATTTTGTTTAGCCGCAAGTTTAAGCCATGAGTTGAGTTTGTTTTACTGTAAGTTTTGTTTTTGTTTTGCCGTGAGTTGATTTTGTGTGAAGTGAGTTTATTTTGTCGACCACCATAGTAGTTTTTCGAAGCGACGACAAACAGAAAGACTTGACTAAATTTAACTTACGCGATCTAGCGCGAGCTAGCGCGTCGTGAATTACAACGTGCCTGTTTCGAACTAAATCAAAACAAAGCTCTCTTTTACATTGAATAACTAATAGAGATGCATAAGTGTACAGAGAATATGCAGTAAAAGTTGTTCGAACTTGGCACGAGGCAAGAGATTAACTGAGAAAAGTTTTATTAATGAACAACCCAATTAATGGCAGTGACGTCAAGTTCAATTTTTGAGCCAGTTACTGGCCAGAGAAGTGAGATATGTGCCGTAAATAAAACATATATTGCCGCGAGTGTCTTTTGTTGTGCCTCAAAATAATTCATTTTCTTGTCAGTTTAACCGTGAACGATTTATATTTTTCTTACACCTATATGGGCAACCGTATGCGCTTATAAAAACTGTGTCCACTTGTTTGGAAACACCGTAAACCCAAGCAAATAATTAAACAATGAGGAGCTCTGCTTTTAGGCCTGTCTAAATTTATACATGATTTATTGCTTGATGTAAACACCAGCGAAACTGTCACGCTTGCATGCAGTACAAAAATGCAGCAAAGGGGCAGAGATAATCCAATGAGTGTCCGTATGAAAAGGCGTCCTTATCATTATAGACAAGAAAAGATAATCCTTGTTCTTTTCCGGACCTCCCTTTTCGAACACTTGTTATTATTAAATCGTGGTAACATATTTTCTTAAAATCGGCATGACGGATTGAATTTACTTTACCTTGCCAGGGTCAACTACGTACACATATTCTGCGCGGAGGTCTCCATGTACAATGTGATTTACATGAAGATAGTGTAGAGCAGCCGCAATTTGACATAGGAACGTGTTGATGTCGTCCTTCGTACATCGCCTGTTGAGCACATACTCCCTCAAGTTGCCAAAGTGGGTTCTTGGTGAGAACTGATCAGCAAAAAAAAATAAAAATAATAAATGCCACAATTATTTTAGAAACTCGGGGAAACACAGTGTGGGCGTCCCTCGATGCGTTCATATACTCAACGTTCGCATGTTTTGTACACATGTAATTTTGCATGGAATCAATATTGTTTTTTTCTGGATCCAAAAACAACAAAATGCACATTTTTATAGGTACCACTTCGATAGAGATTGTATACCGTCATAAGTTGGATTAAGCAACCGGAAAATTTGTGTAAAGGGAAAAAGAGGTCTTTCGTTTGAATTGCCCTCTTTTGTGGCAAAAACAGTACCACGGTCCACTAACGTAGATCAGTTGTTTTTTATGTTTTTTTTTTAATATAACCTTAGCTGGAAATAATGCGAGATGAAGTTAAACTACAATGACGGATGATCTCAATATACTTTGCTGGCACTTGTAACTAAAATAAGGGAGTAAGTTGGTTTGCTGATGTTTTCTTGTTTTAGATTCTTCGAAGTGGAAAATTACACTTACAATGTCTACAACTGGACTGTGGGAATCCAAATTATCTATCCTATAGATAGGTAGGAGATAATTATTGTGGAGTGAAAGAAGTCTTCTTAGGTGCTGTTTATCTCCGTCCGTGATTCTCTCTTTTATCATTACGTCCTAATAAAAAACAAACAAACAAACAAACAGTAAAAATAAGTAAAGCTTTTATTTTATTTTATAAAGAACCAGTTTTAGTTTTGAACATTTTACTCTGTGGGGTGTGGAAGGAGGGTCACAAAATGCCTGCGCTGACTTTAAACTTAGTTTACCTAGAAAGGATTGAAATGGTAATGACTATATTTCCATGGTAACCATTTCTCCTATGGTTGTTTTACCGATGTTTTGGTGTTTTAAGGTTTATTTTATGTTTTGAGATTATGTCTTTTATTAAGAGTTTAGTCCAAAATCTTTACAGCTGGTGCATTCGTATATATTTTCAATTTTTTCAAATCAACTTGGGGATTAACTGCGGAGTTAGTCAAACGTATGACGTCATAATTAACACGTGATTGCCATTAAAACAAATATTTCAGTGGGTTGCTTTACACAGCATAAAGGTTTGATTACTATACCATAAATTACTTTGAAAATAAAAAGTCCAGGTTAAATAGGGTAGTTTCACACAAAAGAACTTTATGATCTTTACAGTAAAGGAATCAAAGCACAAAGGATGCAGGCAATGCAGTGAACCAATCAAAATCTGGTGTGTGATTGAGACATTATTGAGTTTGATTTCACTTCTGATTGGACGAGAAAGTGGCGCGAGATTTTTAAACCAATCACAAAGCGGGGTACTGCAAAACCAAAGCAAATGCGATTTACTTTTGATAGTCAAGTGAAAACCTCCTTAAAAATGAATTTACCAACCTGGCCCAGTTGATAGTTTGTTGGGAGATCCGCGGGCATTAATGAAATATCATTAGGTCGTTCCTGCATGGCCATAGGTGTTGAAACATGGTCCACACCCATTGACGAAGTATGATCACGTCGTTCCAGTATGACCTTATGTGTTAAAACACACACAGATGGAATGAGAAGAAATTAACCGTAGAAAAAGTCGACAAATAGATTGAACAAAAGAGTAAAAACAAAGTGATAACATATTATCACGTGAAATTTGTTCTCAGCACTCTTGAAGATGTTCTCATGCGGGTTTTAACCATTCTCAACTTTATTTATTTTGAATACGTTTCCTTAAATTTTTGGGCCTTCATGTTTGGGAGTTACCCGAATTGCGATAACAAACAAGAAATTGACTTAAGATAAAATAAGGCCATGAGATTTAGAGAGATTCTGTTATCTCTCGATGATCTTTAAAGATCTAATATGTCTTATTCACAAAGAACGAACTTACTATCAGGACACTCCAGGAAAACCAGCGCACGCTAAAAGTTGATTTATATGTAAACGACCAGGCCTGGCTAATTGGAAAGAATAGCGAATCTTATTTTAATCTCAATGTCTAACCTCTACATCTTCATAGGTCCCTTCATAGATCGTCTGTGACCTGTTTACATCGCTGTAGTCTAAATAAAATGGAATAGCATGAAATGAAACTGTGAGATCTTCATCTCAAACTGTCACCAAATCATTTGTAGAACCCATCTCTTTCTACTAAGTAAGCACATAAAGAATTAAGGGAATGGGATTTGCTCAAAATTTGTAACTGATTACCATCAAGTGCCAAAAGCTTGGAGTGATAATATTTTGCCTCTTTAAAATGATATAGTTCCACTAACGAGTAAAAAATGCAACATGAACTTTTTTAATCATTATGTTAAAGGTCAAGGTAAAGTCTGCGTAGAGCCAAGTGGCCAATACCACCGGTACTTATCCCAATTTCTGTAGCATGAAGCGACTAGTATTTCTACTACCCCTGGATGATGGGATGCTAGGCCATCGCAGGATTACCCATTTATACACCTGGGTGGAGAGAGACACTGTGAGAATTAAGCGTCTTGTCCAAGAACACAACACAGTGACCTCAGCCAGGGCTCGAATCCGGACCATTTGATCCGGAGTCCAGCGGGCTAACAATTATATTATTAGGCCACGATACGATATTAAAAATTAAATTAAATAACTGAAAAAATAATGAATATAGCTGTTAAATACCTGGAATAGTTTCGTAATCAACGGACCCATAACTCTCGTACACTGACCCGTTCAAATCTTGTGATTGTCGAGGTTCCTATAAAAATTTAAACAGGTTTGATAGCAACCATAATTAGGCGGAGGCGTTGGCCACAAGTAGGATGCAGCTGTGTACGTTAATATTATTTCAAGCATGATATGTCAGTAATACTCCTCCCAACTTACATTATTAAAAAAAAATTAGCGAAATAAGAGTTTCAATATTTTCTCAAAAATGTTCGCATCAAAATTTGGATTCTAGGTGGAATTAAATCTATGGTATTATGTTGCTAAGCTTTAAATATGCGGATATTTGTCTGCTCCTTGAAGCTCGCAGTATTTCTTAGATGGTCGCTCTGGAAATACTGCTTGATCTTGGCTAATTTAATATCGGCGCATATGCTCGCGCTAAAAGAAGAGTGCGATAACAAGCGTAACCAGCAAACTTACATTGACAATGTCTAGCTCTAAATGTGGTGGGTTAGGCCGCGGTGTCTCTTCGCCTAGAAAGAGAAAAGAAGAAAGACACTCGATTGATTGATGCTGCTACCTCATTCTATTCTCATTTATGCTTGCTCTGGTTGTTGGGTGAACACCAGCATTTAGCCAAGCAACAGCTATTAGCCGAGCAGGAGGGCTGTATGGATGAATCTTGACCGAGGTCGTGAATACAAACCACGAACTCAGTGAGTGCGAGTGAATAAGAACGCAGTGCGAATGAATAAAAAGATAAACTTTTTTAAATTAAGGTCGAGCTCACAGGTAAATTATCAGTATTTGTCTAGCCTGTTTTACTGAATGACAAAATAGCTCTTACAGACGTCAAGTCGCTCTTTGATCGTGTTAACTAATTTTGTCTTCAGCTGATGTTTTGATGGAATGCCTGCGTTGATTTACCAAACTTTGTTCATTCTTTATTTTATTCCTCGTCAAGTGTTTTGGCTCTTTCGTTTATTATTTTCCCTTATGTAATTTTAGTTTGCAGCATTCTCACGGCAAAGAGGGCGGTCTGGACGGCAAAATGTAGGCCGTGATCAATATCGATTTTATCACATCAAGTCAAATCGACGGTTCGGTAGTTTCCAGTCCTTGCATTGTGACACACGGACAGGTCCTCCTCTGACGCTTCAAATTATCCATAATAGCCACTTTACCTATTCAGCTCTACAATCTCCAAATACATCCACACTCTCCATCCCTCCTTCCCTACGTGAGTGATCGTTGAAAGTGTAAAGAGGCTAAGTTTTTTGGCAAAACAACTGAAGTGCAGAAAGTGTGAAGTACTCGACACTTAAGATGACGGATACACAGAACACGTTTATTCACACGTGCATGCGCCCGTAAGAACCGCTGACCACTACAGTGTTGAGCTAAAAGGCGAGTAAAACAGTCGTCATACCCCATGGCAAAATAACCACCGTGGCAAATTTACGAAACAGACGATTTGAGCATTAGTTCCGGAAACTGACGTTCAAAGCGTCAGTTACCAAATTCACCAGGAAGGTTAAAGACTACGACGGTTTTTTAGTTAGGGTTCAAAAATAAAGACTATTAGCCACCTGATTTCATCTTTGACCTTATTTTCTTAAGTTCTTCTTGGAGCTTGAATAATTCAATTCTTTCATTTCTTTGCCTTTTCCAGCACTGCTTCATCAAGTCATATTCGTCATCATTGAAGCACGACTCTTTTGGCAAGACTTCTTCATCGTCATTCTGCAAAACCTTCAGAAAATCAAATTTTAGTTAAGGGTTTGTCTTACAGATAAATTTTTCCAGGCTATTTTATCAAATCGAGAGGTGTCCATTGAGCGAATTGTGAAAGAAGGTAAACCAACAAAATACCTTAAACACCATACTTTTAATTAATCACTCACTTCGCATTCTGCACTATGAGTCTCAGAATTGGTATTTGGTTCACAATGTAGGGTCAATAAAGGTTGGTTTTCGTAAATACACAGTTTCCGATGTCTCGCTTGCCCGCAATTCCCGAAATGCGTATACAGCTCTAAGGGCAGAACTGGCCGGCCGGTTCTGCGGTTTTGAATGTAAAAGGGCCCTTTTTAAGAGATTTTCGCACAAATCCACCACAACAGTGGTGGATGCACTGACTGATATGATTTGAAAGGACAAATCTAACTAATAACAACGAAATTCTGTTCTCTAATTCAACATGTCTGGCCGGCGGGCGAGTTCTCGTGAGTTCTTTAAGGTGGGTGACAGCTGGACTAAGATAACCTTGAGTAAAGCGATGGTTATAATTTACCATTTCGTTTTAGAATGCAAAATGCTTTACGCAGTTCTTACATAGTTGGCGACCTGAACGTCCTCTTGAATATGTCTGTATGGGCGGCATCCAAGGCTAAGTACCTCGTACAAAAGTACCCCAAAGGCGTACACATCAGAGGGAGTGGAATACGAGTGTTCCTGTAGACATTCTGGTGCCTTCCATCTTGTTGGCAGGTTTTCATCATTTTCGTCTATGCATACTGGTAAATCAGCCATGGCGTGATCGTATCCGTGGGCTATGAGAAGAAAACAAAAAGTTTTGTATTCACTTCCCAAAACAAGTTAAGATATTATGCGATTGTACAACTCTGAATAGGAGAACGGTAGGTTAACCTAATGAGTTCATCTAGCTACGTCTATAATTCTTCACTGCACAGAGAGGTTTTTTCTTCACTTATATTATTAAAAGACATTAACCGACGGTGACTATCACTGAGGTTTTAATTTCATGATAAGTAAAGAATAAGTCAAGTCAACGAGTCAAGATGGGGGCAATTACCAATAACTACACAGTAATGATTCTTATTACAAACAAATGAATAATGTGTACTGTAACGACTTTATGTCTACTCGATGAATGCATGACAACTGCCAGCAAGTACACAACTTGAAAGATTGTTTAAGTGTGATCAGCAGTAACTAGTGTGTGGCGTGAAATGTACTAGTTACAAAAAACAAGTCAAAAAAAATTGTCAAGAACTCTCCTGAAGCTATATCTTTTGTTATCTTACGATTTTTTAACAAATTCGTATGGCGCATTGTGTATTAAATGACTTTTCCAATTGTGGTATCACAATCTGTGAACAAACAGTTCGTCCAATATCTTGGGAAGCAGTTCAGTCCTCCATAGCAAAACGATTAAAGTTAACAGCACAATTCACTTCAAGTGACATTTGGCAATGTGTGTGCATGGAGCTCAGCAGAAAGCCCTGCAAATTAAAATGAACCGAGATTATTTTTGTTACGTTCAGTCTTACCATCCTTGTAAGGTCCGTATTGCAGCATTCCTATGGAGTGCAGACCACTCAACTTGCATGTATAACCGTCTCCAACCAGAATGTTTTCCGCCATAATGGCACGGTGAACCAAACGTAGCTTTTGCTGTAAGTACAGAAGGCCTTCAGTTATGCCGATGAAGATTTTGTAGAGAACAGTCGACGGCAAAATCTGAACTTGTCGCGACGCCCGAACAAGCTGAAGCAGATTACCGTGTTTCTCATATTCTGTGATAATGTGATAAGGTAAGGTTGCAGTGTTATAGGCGAGTAGCACAGGGATGTTTGGATGTTGATTCAAGCTGTTTAATTGCCACAGGTTGTAAGCTTCTGCAATGAGTCGCTTCTTCGCCTCCGACGGCACTGTGGGCCGGTATTGTTCCAGAATATCTTGCTTTGTGATACCTAAGATCTTCACGGCCACTTTTTGACCTTTCAACGTACCATCGTAGACAAAATAGCTCGGTTCTTCGTGGCCCAACTCGCTGACAATAGCGTTGTTAATTTCCAGTGTCTGAGTCTTGTAGTCATTAGTGAGGTGTTCAATGTGGAGTTCTGCCGGCAGTGTGTACTGTTCATTTTGGTTGCCATACAGATGAGGTACCAAAAGCCTCTTAATAAGACTGTCTTGACAGAACAGTACCCTTTTAGAAAGGCGCTCAAGGATCGCTCTGCATTCAGGCCTCTTCCTGGCTTTTTGATTTTTAAGAAGACTCACCAAACAGCTACCAGCTTCGATTCTAAGTTCTTTGTGTGATAAAAAAAATAAGGAAAGTAAATTAGAGGTAGCTCTTTGGTCCCGTTTGTCGGTTTTGTTTGCGTTGCGAATAAGTCGTTTGTAAGATGCCGATAGTTGTTGACATCTGTCGAGAGGAGTTTGTTCTATGTTTGTTTGTGTACCAGCTTTCACGAGTCAGTCGATGACAAAAGTTGTATTATAGGTTAAGAATTCAGCATTTCCCAGTCTGGGATTCTGTAAAAGAAACATGGACAAATCATAATTTCCGCGATGAGGAATAAATGAACGGCTATACTAGAAATTGCGAAAAAACCTCGAGGAGGGTTGGTATCCACCACCTTCCACGCGCGTCTGATATTACACGTCATCTAGCTTCCATTGGAAAAAATATTTACCTTTGGTGACGTTGTTCACTGATATCTCCGCCAGTAGAGAGGCCGCTAACAGGCAAAACCTCCAGTCATCTCCACCTCCGCCATCGAGATAAGCCTCTATTACCCACCGGAGAAGTTTCATGGCCCTTCTCTCCTTGTGCATCTGTGGTGTGGGGCGTTCAGTGTGCACCTAATTATCAAAAAAATAAATGAAAATTATACTTGTACTGTATATGGTATCATTCGCTTTTAACTTCAGTGCCACTATAATTTGGCAAATCCAAGTTTATTTGGTGCATTAGAACAAACTTCTTTTGGTGGTTACGTCTTTTTTTTTCATATTTTGGCGTTATCTTCTGAATGCGAAATCGTTGAGTTTGATTTTTTTAATATAATAGAATGATTATATAATAGAAGCATATGAATATATATATATATATATATATATATATATATGGTTCAGCTAATTGTCACCGTCGAATCCAAGATAGTGCTCTACAATGAAGGAGCTTTTATAATAGATTGTGTAGTAAAACTACTCCGGTGTTGAGTTCATATGGATTTTAATACAATACTGTTTCGTAGGTCAACGCGAGGTTGACCCACTCATCAGTTATCCTCCATATACACTGATGGAGGATAACTGATGAGTGGAGGATAACTGATGAGTGGGTCAACCTCGCGTTGACCTAATGCCCGAAACGACGCCTACCTTTCCATGCAAATAATACAGGATGCAGTGCAAATCAAGCCATTTTACTCTGGAGGTCTTCAGCTTTTGAGATAAGAAAGAATTCAAGAATTCCTTTTCTGCAATCTGCTTATTTGCACACAAAGCTTTGCATTCCTCTAGGTAGCGTCCGAGATGTGTTGTCAGCGGCTTGTTAGGGGACCTCGGCAAAAGATAGGAAATAGCTTCCTGAATGAATTCCATTGAATATCTCAAAATGTCCTTCTTTTTTAAGCTGATCAGATTAAAATAAGCTTTCAGTTCTTCAAGCATTTTTAGATTGTTCTTTAAGTCTATACTAAAGAATCCTGCTTGAATCTGGTGGATGATAAGCTCTGACAGAATGCGGCCGTACACGGACAGTCTGAGCAGTCGTATTGGATCTGCCTCTTCCCTGAACGCTCCATCTGGAGATAAGATGGATAGTCGTATGATTTTTTCCACACTCAGCAAATTTTGCTTGCAATTGTCGAGGTTGTCTCTGCACAACAGATGCTGGAGTTGCTGCAGGGAATGCTTTGCAACGTTACTACTACTTCGGCTGCAGCTCGCTTGGGCAAGGACCTTGTAGGTATCGATGTTGTTAGCGGCGGATTTGCCCCACATATACTGTTCCAGGTACGGCAAGATACCTAGCAGTATGAACTGTTCTTTTTCCTCCTTCATCGACCCAGCACACGTATCCATATCTCGAATGAATCGCTCTGGATTCTCAAGAAATGACTTCACGGACCATTGAAAATCAATTTCTCCTGTAAAAAATAACGAAACGTTTTCACTTGCGGTGTTATCAGTTGTAACACTGTAACACGCTAGCCTTATTCTTGCCACCTGCCTCTAAGACAACGCATTAGAAACACGCTATATGGCGCAAGACTTTGCTTATGAAGTAAAATAGTACCGCAATCCCCCGCCTCCCGTAGAGATCTTGTCCCCTCTCCCCTTTACTGCCAGGTTTCCGCCCATATTGTGCAACAAGTTTGAAGTTGCAGGGGGTTAAACGTTGTTTCTATTGTATTGAACGTGTTGTGCTCAGCTAGTTTACAAGTACTGCCTACCACAATGTTTTAAAAGTATATTTTAATAATGGCCGAGTTTACCTCTCTGGATAAGAACTCCGTTAATTGGCTTAGGGCTCCAGTCTTCCACGTTTGTTTGTTGATAATAATTGTGGTAGCAGTAACTTCCCGGAGAACTCTTGGCGTAAAGTAGATTCACCTGCGAGGATCTGTCGATAGGTTGGTTTTCCTGGTTCTTTGTCTGCGTAGAAGAAGTAGAAGAGCCAACGCCTGGAGTTTGTTTTGTACTGGTGTTGCCTTGATTATAAGAGGCGTCCTCTGCAAGTTTACAAAGCAAAGTAAACAGGGGAAATTATGGAGGCTCTATATAATTTTTAGAGCAAAGGACGTTAATTGTAAAATAATGTTTAACTGATGTTAGTTTATTGTTGAAGAACTGCATTCAGTTGACAAACTGGGCAAACAGTAGCTCCATTTTTGATCCTCCTACATAACACTTACGACTTCACTGATTTCCAAGGCAATATAATGACCATAACAGACCATAACAAGGTATTTATGTATATCAACTTCTTCAACTTCAAGTACAAAAAGGTTGTGCCTTCGTAAATACCTCTTCCTTGAGACGTCGGGGCACCCGTGATGCTTGCTTGATTACCACCAATAACAACATTGCCTCTGGCATCGGGCACGTTGATATTGAGCTGTTTTATAAAAGTGGTTTTTCCGTATTCCAAGGCTGAAGGAGAATAATTGTAAAGATAGTGATTTTTATGCCTTCATTTACGTCCGTTTTTAGTAGTGCTTTTGCTGAAGTCATTTTCGCAGAAGAATGCAACACTGTAATTATTAGCAGTAAAACGTCATTGTCAAGAAGTAAATAAGTAAGCACGTAAGTAAGTAAGCAAGCAAGCAAATACGTAAGAATGTATGCAATAAGTAGGAGCCAAACGGTATTCTTACCAGAAAATTCTATGATATCATCATATTCCATTGTACCATTCGAATCTTAAAATAGAATTCAACAGTTAACGCAGGAAAACTGATCCTTGTTGTAGAAAAATACTATGCTAGCCGGAATGCTTGTGCCCGGCCATCGATTGATACGTCTGACCTCGTAGAGACAAGTAGGAGGTGCTTGGCGTAGTCAAATGATGAAAGAGCCTTAACAGACGGCTGGGCTTATGACCCAACTAATATAAAATATAAAAAGAGCGGAAGTCGTAAGAGCTGGGTCCCTTGCTCATTAATAAATTCATTAGCAAAATTTCTTGAGGAGTTGTTATCTTGTAACGCTTTAACTCTGAATTTTGAACATCGATTCCTCCAAAATGTAACAGGCATATTGGGTGATAATGGAATTACATCATAATTGTCGTTTTACTGGCAGATCACCGTTAAACAAGTTAAACGGCGACGTTTCAGGACGTTTGAAGGTGTTTAAAGCTTTTTAAGTTAAAACTGCAGACAATGGGATATTGTGTCCAAGTTTTCATCTAGAACATCGCAACGAATTAAATGGTTGTAACCCCTTTTGTGCCATGACAGAAGTGAACTCTCGAATTCAAGAATTGCTAGTCGAAAAAGCGTGACATTTAAATGTGCAATATTCTTTTTGAAAGGCAGTTTTTAAATTCGTTTCTCAGTGTCATGGCACAATAAAGTACACCAAGCTTACCTTCCTCGTCATTCCGTTCCTAAATTCTATATCCGCGGTGAAAACTTGGACACAAAATTGTAGGTTTTACCGCTTCCGAAGAAGAGCCACGTCGATAACTTAACAGCAGCATGACATTCAAAGCCGTGAATCTAATCAGTATACTCTGGTAGTGATGCCAATAAATTCGCAATCACAGACCATTTAGAGAATTAAGTCCGAAGTAATGAAAAGATTATAGAAGCAAACACAGAAAGTAAACGAATATTAAATGAACTTACCGTCCACTGTAGACATTATGAGTGATAAAGGTCAAGCCAGAAGCAAGGTACAATTAACAGCTACTAGGGAAAACCCCTAACGCATCGCATCACTTGTCAATTACAAAGGATTTTGGAATGCGGAAAAATAATATGCAAGGAGCAAGTCCCTGCAACAAGTTGGCTTGTTAAAAAAATAGGGAAAAACCCAAGATCTTTGGGTTTTTTCCCAGTTCCGCCCTTTTCACTTTCAATATTACATGCACGTTAGACATATGATGAGTCAGACACCCAAATTCCCTGTTTGTAGCACTAGCGAGCAGATTACAGCGATCGATAGAAGATATTTATAAAATTCCGCATTCAAGTCTGTATGAACATTGGGCCAGCTATTCAAGATCAGAAAGCTGAAGGACCGATCATCTGTTAACGAACTGAATAGCAGAATTTGTTTACAAAGTGAAGTTCCACGAGTGCTTTTTTTGCCAGCGCGCGGAGCCGAACATTAGGGAACTTAAGTATCAACGTTTTAGGGAAGATGGCGACGCCTGTAACCGAGGGAACCTGGAATAGAGAGTGCCGTTGGTGCCACCAAATTATAAAGCTTTAAGCAAGGGACGTTTTCGCGACAGCAACTTCTTTAAAACCTCAAAAAACTTCGTGAAAGGGATTTATTTCAAAACGAAGAATTATTGGGGTTGTGGGAGAGCTACTACTCCACAACAAATCCAAAATTTCAGCACAATTCTATGCACGGATTTGATCTTCAAAGCATCGATGAAGCCAAATGTTGAGCAAAGTTTATAATTCAAAACATGTGGTTGGTCGAGCTTGAAAAATCTCATAGATAGCAGTATTGCAGTCGAAACGTCGCGATCAACAACTCAAAGCGATTCCACCGTGAGACAAACGAATTAACATTCATCTTTCCTGTATTCAAAAGGTTACCATGCTATGAGTTTTTTTTTGTATCTTTATTTTTGCCTTTATTGCTCGAATGTTCAGAAGAAACCGTCTTAATATAACAATTATTCATCTCGCGCTTGTTGCATATGAGACAGTTATAGCCAACTAGGCGGAACGCGCCCCGTTGGATATCAAACATCTCATATCCAACGCGCGCTCGTGGAATAATTGTTAATTATATTTTTCCGACGGTGACGTGATTTCAAAAGCCAGAACCACAGTGAGTGTTACTGTTTCGTTTCATTTACTGGACTCAATTACGGTCAATACATATCTCTTACAGTTCTCTCTTATAACCGAGGCTGGTTTTCACTCGGCAAAGGAGTCGGAGTCGTAAGAGCCCTAAAGCGGAGACATGACACAAACGAAGTCAGAAGAATCAGAATGTTTCCATCTTCTTCCCATTCCGCTTATATGACTCCGTCGCTTGTGATCCAGTGAAAACCAAATTATCGAAGTCGGAAGCAGAACAGTAAGAACAAACTTATCACAATGAAGTTCTCGCTCCTTCTGAATGCTTCTCTGTTCTGCTTGCGACTCCGACAATCGAGTTTTCACTAGATCATAAGCGAAGAAGTTACTCAGAAGCGGGATCTGATCAAAACTCTGCTTGCGACTTCGTCGGTTTGATTTTCACTAGAGCGCAACACGCTGCGCTTCTGATTACGACTCCAACTGACTCCGTCGCTAGTAAATACAAGCCTAAGTTTGCTATCAAGTTCTTGACAACTTTGGAACAAGCGAACAAACCATAGTTTTTACCTTCTATTATTAGAACAAACCACTTACCGTCATATGTAGACATGCATGATGAGCATCCAGGTTTGACATGCAACCAAATCCCTTCCGCTCCCTACCTTTCGGCTTCGCAATAAACAATGATGTCAGAATTAGTTAGAAACGCTTTATTAAGTGATTCTGAATTCTGACGAAACATATGACGAAATATTTGTGTGTACACACTTCTCGTTATAATTGTTCAAACACACATTTTCCCTCTCTTTCCATCCCTGAGAATTGGTTCATGTATCTGTATTTAATTTTTAGCTAAAGGAAAATGGGGGTTGATATACATTAAGAAGTTATTCTGACAAGTGCATGAATTAAATTTGACGAGAATTGAAAAGAGAGTGTTCACGGTTCATGGAAAGCAAACTTGCCGTATCACGTTTTAACAAATCACAACATTTTCCTGTATCGATTGGTCATCGATTTTCAATACCAATATCGAAGAGCTGGCATCGATTGTTATCGATTAATAACGCTTATCACTCATTGATAGGTCAACTGCTTCTCAAATTGGTATAGTGTGATACGATTTATTGCTACTAATTATAAAATATAATAATAAATGAGTAATTAGCTTACAGCATTAAAAAATGTTCGTGTTTTTTACAAAATATATGTTCATTTTTGATCAATTGTCTTCTCCCAGGGCAGCACTGTAACTTGCTTTAGTTTCCAACTAAACGTAATTCCGCAATACTGACTTTTCCCAGTTGGGCAAAGTAACCTGTAAATCCAACAAAGCTAGGTTTACGTCGATGCATAGAATCAAAACGTTCAATTACAATCAAGCAAAAAAATTACTTTTGTTGCTTAACAGCACAAGCAAAATGGCGAAAGAACGTCCATTCAAACGGTGAGACAAGGTGTTCCTTTGCTTATTATGCAGACATTTCTTTTGGCAACTCGAGCCCAATTGCATGCTGAAGCACAACGACGGTCAAGTACGTAGGCAGCCAGGCTTATCCTAAGCCTGGAGTTGATAAAGATCCAGCTTGAGCCTTGGTTGGTCACATCCCTCGTAGTAGACAAGCGAGACTCCATCTGAAGGTCTTCCTCCTTTGGCATGTACACAAAGGCCACTTTTTATGTGCATGAGTGACTTCCCTGGTGTCCTGGAAGAGACAAAGAGGGACATCAGTAATCAAAAGACTTGAATTTGCAAATCCGTCACTGTAGCAGTTATACGCAGTTAGACTGCAAACAGTAACCTACTTTCGCGTTCCATGCTCGCTATTAATATTACGTACGAGCTAGGAACGACGGAATATTGTCCATTGGTCTCAAGATCTGGAATTTTGGACGAGATATTTTTCCTAACACAAACACATTACCTGCCCTGCTTATTAAACCGCTGGTCGGACATCCATACCTGTAGACTGTTTATAGTGTTTAAGAGTAGGGAGGTTGAACAGACTACCATACCTGCGATGAATTAGCGTCTTACCCAGAGTAATAAGCTAAACTCAAATAGCTTGAATGGTGGACTAATAGCCCACTGGGGTCCCCACTATTAGTCTTATTAATATTAAACTGTTTGTAATTTTCAGTGGGCTTAGTTCCGGTTAGGGTGTTGTAATATAGTTGAAACAGTACACGTTATACTGTTAAGGCCGAACAAGGAAGAAAAAATGTTTCCTTTTAGGGTCTTTTAGGAGTGGAAATAGCTTCTTGCCATCCACACAAAGCAAAATCCGAGGGAAGCAAGTGGTTTATTTCAAAACGTCCAACCGAATACTTGATTGTCTTCTTACCTTTCAAACCTGGCATTTTCTGGATCACAATTGGAGCTTAAAACAAGGTTAGCTCCGAAGTCAACTTGACCACCTAAAAGAAAAAAAGACAGAAGTAAAAGACGTTGGCTCGATACAAATAAGTCTTCGTCAGGTAGGATACTCCCCCTGTTGTTTAGCTAGGTGATCCACTTAAATCAAACCTTCGGAATGTTATTAACGCAAGTCTTAAGCTGTTTCTATCTCCTAGCGTTGAAACTTTCCTAAGTCAAATGTGATTGTAAAACTCGACAAGTATTCCGATAACTGGCTTGTCTTTATGCAGAACGCGGAGGTGGATCAGTGATAAGAAATGACTGGAAACGAGTCAAGAACGATATTGTATGTCTCTACCTTTGGAGTTGAAGTGGAGATGCAATCAAAACAAAAGAAACAAACAACCGTAAACAATACAACAACTACGACAATAACAAAAATAACAGAGAGTTAGACTGCTAATTGTCGACGGCCCTGCAATATCTCATTTTTAACAAACCTCTTGGGCAAACATATTTTCCACTACACTTGTGCGTCAGAACACCATCGTCGTAAATGAACTTCTGATAATCCTTTGAACAGTCACCGGGAGATTTGTAAACTAAAGCAGTCCCTTCTGGTATCTGGCAGCTTGCTCGCTGAGGTTGTACACAGAATTTGTCAACCGCTCGGATGGGACTTTCTGTTAAAGTGAAAGTGAAAGTGAGACGCAAAGAATAAGAATCCGTGACGATTATATTCATTGATAACACAAGCTCGCACCACAGAAGACTTCCCAGTGAAGAGCATACAAAGAAATTCAGTCTACATTTATAACGAGAAAAATCATGACAGTTTGGCTAACTAAGAAAGAACATAAAACGCTTCGTCGTTTTTTTCCGAAAGAAGATAAATTTATCACAACATTTTCTGCTCATCAATGAAGATGGATAAAGCACAACTCCACAGGCTTAGCACTTCAAACTCACATCTGACAGAGAACTTACTAGAAAACACTCAATTATGAACTATCAATTCGCGTAAATATTTTTTACATTGTGAAAGAACTGTAGTGCTTAGTAAAGTTTAACGGTAAAGCTGAAAATGTCCAAGTTGCAATACACGAAAAATACATTTCAAGTAGTCTATCATGTTGCACAAGAGGCGCGTGACTGTTTGAAATGACGTCATAATGACCATATAAGGAAACACGCACGGTATATAAAGAGACTGGGATCAAACCTGGGCAGTAGTTGCACTCCTGTGTATCTTTCTGCAGTATTCTTGGATCGCAATGTTTGCCACCACATTTTGGCTTGGGATTATCACACTTCTTTTGTCTGGTCCTGGTGCCTGGTTTACAGATCTGGTCACAACGACTCCACTCACCCCACCCTGAAACTCCGCCATCAACTGTGCAATACATTAAACAAAAGGGACTTTTACATCAAAAATTAAGCAGAATTGCGACTGTTCAAACTGTTGCTTTCAATGCTTACTTTTTATACCAATCCCGTACCGATGGGCTCCTATATTCATGTCACAACAGGGAGAAATGAGGGCTCTGGGATCGAGGCTGGTATGGATTTTGTGATTGGTTCCCCGTCTTCTCGAACTTAAACTCGTAGCTCGTACTGTTATCAAAAAGGTCCCTTATGGAATCCTAAGTATAAACATGTATAATTAACAGACAAATTCCCCTTTCTGCAGGTCCTCATGCGTTTCCAATGGTACTTGTTGGGGGAGGGGGTGGGGACAATTCAAAGGCCTTTTCAGATAGCTGTTCTTGATTCAGTTGATTGTCATTTCCTTACTGCATTGAGTAAGTACTATATGTAGCCGCATTAATATTGCTGCTTAGTGATTTTATTTACACCGAGCAGTGTCCTAGGCAATGGAGGTTTTTCTATAAACGTTTCCTATCTTAAAAGTGGGTTTAGTTTTATTCGCTTTTAAAATAATTAATCTGTAAAATTCAGCCTTTTGCTTGAAAATATCGAAGTCGAGTGCATTGAAAGAAAATAGAAAAGAAAGGGTTACAACCCCAGGTTTCTTTGTTATATTGTCATCTTGAATCAGTCGTCTGAGCAGGCCCGGCGCGCGGAGAAGCTGTCGTATATGCTCCATTTTGGACAACGGAATTTGGAAACGATCATTTTTATCTCCCGAACGTTTATGTCGGCGATCACTAACCCGGTTTCCTGTTCTGATCACAATCGTCCTCATTTATCCAGTACCATATAGTCCCTGGATGAAACATTCCTGGATATATCCAGCTAGCCGGCTTTCCCTCTGGTCTGTCCGTGATGACAGTACCGCGAGGATACCAGTCGCCTACTGTCGCAGTAGTCAGCAGTCCAAACGTTCGGGCCATCCAAGGCATGCGCTTCTGGACGCCGTCATCACTGTATTGCCATTTGCTAAACTTTTCCTTCAGGTTGACGTTAGTTTGCGTGTTGTCGGTTTTCAAAAACCTGCGAGTTGTTTGAGAATAGTGAAACATGATGTATACATTTATCAACGGACGGACGATGTGTTGTTTCAGGAACCCATTACCCGGAGCGTGCAGCTGCATCGGCTTCATGTCACAGCGTTTTCAGAGATCGGGTTATTTTTAAACTCCTATTTCCCGCAAACTCCTTTTCTGTCAGCCAATTGGAAGTTAGCATCACTGTATGACGTACGTCAGTGTTCACGGTTTTTGCTAAACTACCATTTCACGCGAACTCCCATAAGTATCTAAGTATGATTTAGTAAACCCAAAACTAAAAGTAATCACTCTGGCCAATCACAAACTAAACGACACAGAAAATCCAGTAAGCCAATCAAAACTCGAAGCAAACACATGCAGTCGACGCGAAGCGCGGGAAAACGTGCGAGCGAGTCGCGATTGGCTCCGGTTTTACTTCTAATTGGCTGAGAAAGTGGCGTCGCGGGATTTTTAAACCAATCACTAAGCATAGTTATACAAAACCAGAGAAAATGCGAAGCATTGTCGACACTCAAGTGAAAACCGCTCTAACCTATGTTCTAACAATCTAATCGAGTACAAGCAAGCAGGTGAATAAACGAACAAGTGAACGAAAAGATAGATAAAGCATTCGATTTTCTTAAGCTCGACTTCCACCACTATTTTGAGTCTGGTCTTGTTCCTTCTCCACGGAGAGGACCGCGGGCTCATTTCTCGAACAGCAGCCGGTGCTGAGCCTGCAAGAAAACTCTCAGGGATGGTGTGTGCCAAACTTCACGTTTTTTTTCTTTCTTTCCTTCCCAGCGAAGAGCCTGCTCGCAGACTAGACTCTATCAGTTTTCTTACGTGTAGTCTATTGGTGCCTCCCAAATTCCACCCCAGGTTCCTCGTGCATTAGCCTCCAGTCGGTACTTGAACGACTTAGCTGCACTGAGATCTTTTATCTGATCCGCCATGCCCAGAATAGAGTAATCGTTGCCTAGCGACGGTTTTTCGACATTTCGAAACGTTACATCTTTGGCGTTCCAATTGTTCGAGGCACTGGTGACTAGGAGCGTGTAGGCGCCAGGATCTGACGTCATATCGCAGAAAACAGGTAGAAAATTGACGTCATTTTGCTTGATCATGTAGACGCCGTCATCGTAGGTGTTACCGAGTTGCGTGCCGTAAACCTTGATTTGATTGCACGAGCGTCTGTTGAGAGAGATGCGTTTAAGAGCTTATTCTTCAATAGATGATATAACAAGACCTTTTTATGTCAGAATTAAGAGTATCTAGGCATTTTTCAATGAAAAGCGACCTCTTCCTCCCCAGGGGCACTCCCATATGAAACTGGCGGGGATGCTCGTCGGAGATTTTGAATTAGACCCCGAAAGGAGACAAATCATTAGTTTTGTCTCGTATACAATGTCATATAGAACGCATTTTGTAATAAAAAAGTATTTATAAAACGTATACAAGCCCCTTAGAAATGCGAAATTATTCAAACCGTTTGGTTCCATCAGCAAACCGCTCCTGGGCCTGATAATAATGATGCATTTGGCTCTTGTATTCAAACACAATAACACCAAAGAACATTCTAATTTCGTCATATTGATATGTTAAACACTGCAAGTGTTTCTCGCATGGTAACTAATATTTTTTTCCCTTTGCAAAGGTCATGCACAATACAAGTATTTGATATTTTCAATGTTCGTGTTTAGTGGCTAAAAAGGGCTTTTTGTCTTGAAATTAAGTGAGGGTTGTGACTTTCAATGACACACATGACCTTCCTTTCTATTCCACACGTACCTGGTCCCCTCTCGTGCCCAGACTCTTATGATCTTCGGTTTGGGGTTTCCGTCCTTAATGTAAGTCGCGCCGTTTGTTGTAGAGACAATTGTTCCTGAATTATCGCTCGCGGAGCCACTTGTATATAGAAGCTGTCCGCTGACTCCCAGACGAGGAATTCGCTTGTTCAAATTAGCTGTCGTCTGGTCCCAGGTCCCAAACTTTTTTAACAGTCGTATGTTTGTTTGAGCGTCGGAAGATGACATCATGGAGTAACCTCGAACTGTTTCCCAGATCCCTCCAGACGTGTCATCACCATCGGCCTCAATTCGGTACTATATGAGGTAAAGGTAGGTAGAGGTTAAGTCTGCATACGAGCCTAGTGGCCCATCAGGCCGGAGCTTATTCCGGTTCACTGTTCCGTAACATGAAGCGATTAGGAGTATTTCTACCTCGCCCTGGATAAGATGCTAGTCCATCGCAGGGTAAACCCCAGCGTTGAATTCGCCGGAATGCATTTGTATACCTGCCAGTGGGTGAAGAGAGGCACTATGAGAGTCACCGCGTCTCCCATATGAATAAGGGATGACTGAAACTGTAGTCATTATTAGGGGGTAAGTGGAACACAGGTGTACAAAAATACTATGATGTTAAAAGCACAATTTCCAGACATAAGAAAATAAGATTTCTATTTGCAAAGGAACTACACTTGGTTTCTTAAAAGGTTTTAAAAAATTAATGTTGGATAAGGATAAACAAAGGAATGACTGAAATACGGAAAATGCTGTCGTACAACACACTGAAATGACTATATAAGAGACGTTTTTGTTTCCCGAAATCTTGACTTTGAACTATGTTTTTCGCTCTAACAAAATCAGAACAAATAAATACACTGATAATAGCACCTGGAATTTTTCTTTTCCAAGAATACTATCAGCTTGTCCAAGGATTGAGAAGTCTTCTGTTAGCGACGGTTTGTTGGCATTACGATTAAGAATATTCTGCGCATTCCATCCCTGACGGGAAGCACTGGTAAGGAGTAGGGTCCAGCCTCCACCGTTGCGTGTCATATCACAGTACGTTGAAACTGATTGGTCCACTGGTTGAATATTGTAGAAACCATCTTGAGGAAAGAAAACACATAATAGTGTCATTTCTTACCTACTTATGCGCTCGTTGGTACCGTACGGAACTGACCTAAAAAGTTGGCGTGCAGTGCAAGCGAAAATACTACTTATTAAAGATATTTTAATATCGGACAATGAGACTGCGAGCTGGATGTTTTCTATCTGCTGATGGGGTCCATGTCTTTTGTGGCTAAAGTGACAAAGGTTGACGAAATATCCATGACTTTTTATCTCAATTGTCAAAGATTGCACACTGGCTTAACCAGCAGACATTTTTAAAAATTGCAAGAATTTAATTCTGCAGAATCTCAGGGGTCTGCATTCCCCTTCTCTCGTAAAAAAAAGCTTAAGCACCAAGAAAAAAAGAACTATTTGACCAGATTCGTAGATTCTCATAACGAAATGTCTTAATTGTTACTAAATACAATACCTGAAGCCCCTTCCTTTCCAATACTGCGTGTTTTGACTTCCATACAAGATCTTGGTGGACCGTATTGCCCTTCTCTCATCCAGTACCAGATATAAGTAGGACATTGTTCCTTATCTTTTCCATATATCCAAGGAGCAGGGTGATATTTCTTCAAAGAAGCTGTAAAACAACATCGCATTTATGTTCCGCTGACAATTTTTTAACTTTCATTGCACAGATAATCATATGTCCAGGATTGACCGCTAATGAGACGCACGTTCTTTATGATGAGCATCACAAAGTGTCCTCATTGAATAAAGTTCAGAAAGTTCAGCAAAAATACGTAATTCTGTCAAATATGAACTACTATGAAAATGGTAAAATGGCCCAGTCAAATATAACGCACGTATCGTTCAATCCTGGACATAAGTGTTTGTTTCTTGTCAACTGAATAGCAGCGACAATCTTCTCCGTTTACTATTATAATTACTTGTTCAGTAAAACTTGTAATTTAGGGATTACTAAACGTCAACTAACCTCAATAACCGAGGGTCCCTCTAAAGACAATCTATATATCCTCACTAACCTGTTATAGAGCCAAATTCGCTCTTCTTTGGCTCTGCTGTTGTAGTTAGCCTCTCGCTGTATAACCAGGGCATTCGTTTCTGCAGTCCGTACCAGTCATAGTCCCATTTGTCAAACTTTTTGGTAAGCTCTACTCCAGTCTGACTGTTATCAGTATTGACGAAGCTGTAGCTACGGGGTGCTTTCCAAATCCCACCCCATCTCCCTGTAACATACAAAAAAGGAAAGATAAAATGTTTATTGGACTTATCAAGTCAAGATTACATGCTTAGAGTATAATTCAGTTTAAATAATCAGAAGGGTAATTTCCAAAGAGCAAAGGTTCTATACGATTATCCATGAATCGTATAAACTATGATCTGATCGTGTTTAAATAAAGGATTCTACTTGATTGTTTCGTTCTCGAATTTCCTTATTTATATCCTGTGTTTTACTCGTGTTTTAGGGAATGCACGCTTTATGCATGTGCAATTTTGTCAAAAACGTCTTGAATATGGCATATATATTTTTAATGAATATAAATCCGTTGTGCGTGAGAGGAGGTTTCACTTTCTTATCCATTATTTGCGAGCTAACAGCGGGGACGTGTTGCTGAAAGCACAGGATATCAAAACACATTGAAACAGTTTAAGGAGCTACTTTGCGGGGATTTTGCGGACTTTTCGTCTAAACTGTTCTCAAATTAGTGGTAGGCAACTTAACCTATGAAGAACATTATCTTCGAACAGTTAAAGGAAGATAAAACATCAATTTGCGGAGAGAAATCAAACTACGGCTATAAATAGCAATTTTTGGCAGACGCGCAGAAACAACTTGAAAAGTTTAGCCTTAATTTTTCAAGTTGTAATCCATTTCCATCTTAGCCATCTGCAATCAAGGACGCTTGTTAGCAGTTTCAGTGTTCTGATATAGCAATTGTTCTACATTTTTATTAAAATAAAATTGGGCCATTGCTTTTAGGTTTCCTACGACACAAATATATACTTTGGCTGTTCAAAAATCTGTTAAAATCCATGACAAAGCCCCTTTAAAGAGACTCAGGATTAAAGAGACCCAGCGACGTCACTCTGCCCAAACCATTACGCGTCCACTACTGCTTATAGCTTCCGTGTCAGACTCTTTGCAAGAACTTGGGGTTACCAGGTTACATTGTTCTCAACTAAGTTTTGCAAGCCTTAAGGAGGCTCACAACGGTTTCCAGCAATTTCAAGCTCTTAAACTTTGATGGGCCAGTACTACAAATCTTTATCAGTTGTTGCTACAATAATGACATCTAACAAATTCCCAATCATTGCTGAATAAGTTGTGGTCATTTTCATGACGTCATTGGTTACTATAGCAACAGTTTTACCTTTAATTCCCCCTTTAAGTGCTTATAACTCAAAAACGAGTCCGGTGACCTCCATTTTTTAATTTTTGAATAATGATTAGCATTTTAAGATGCAACTTTTTGCAAAAATTTCTCCGGAGCGGTTTCAGAGCCACCTTAATTTTATGATGCTGTTAGGAAGGATATAATGCTCTTTGAGTGCCCTCACCTAATATTTGGTTCTGTTATTTTCGCGAAAGTGGTTGCAAAAATTAGGATCACACTTACCAGGGCTGTCTGCTTCCAAACGGTATTCAAACGCAGAACCTTTCACATTACCACTGTTCTTGATATCGTCAGCTTTAAACAGAATGGAATAATCATTCTTCAGTTTTGGATCCATCTCATTATTCCGTAAAACGCTTTGTTTGGTCCATTTGTTGGTATAGCTGGCAACCAATAGCGTCCATCCACCACCATCACGTGTCATGTCGCATATGGTCTTGATCGCGCCCTTACCGTCCGGGTTGATTTCAAAAACGCCATCAGCAAATGGCTTGTTGAGCTTTTTGCCGAGGATTTGGAGATGGCGGCAGGAGTGCGCCTCTGGGAAAACAAAGTGTAGAAATGGTAGCAAAATCTAAAATAGATTCTCTTAAATTTAATTGTTTCATCGTTTAGATCTGCCTCAGAATTTTTTTGGGCAGTGAAGATGAATCGTGTTTGTCATTCTTGGTGTAAAGATCTTAAATTTACAATTTTTTATGTTTTTGCCGCCGATGAAGGTTTGTGTTTCAAACCGAAATATTGAGCATAATATATTTTTCTATTCATCTTGTCTTGTCTGCCTTTTCTCTACCGTAAGGATCGGTCTGCTGTTTAATTTATCTTTGTTTACAGAACAGAGCAGCACGCAATGTATGAACTGATGTTGCGCGAATTTTCTTGGCGTGCAGTAGGAATAAAGCAGACCAAGAAACTTATCGCGCGTACCCAATATTTATTCCTTCGAGAAATAGAGAGCAAAAACATTTCATTTAGCAGTTTTAGAAACAAAATACGCGCAGGTGACTGATACCACGGGGTCTGTTTGAGAGAATTGGAAAGTTTGTGTGAAGAATGGAACTCTTAACTCTTGGCGAGAGGTTTTTCCAAGGACTTCAGTCGAGTTTTTCACAAAGTTACTCGAATTTGGCATCAGATCATGTAAATGTCATGCGGCCATTAACTGATATTTTTTTCCAAAATATAAAAAAAACTATAACCTATAACGTGACGTCACAAAGTTAGCCATCCAATCAAATCTCGCGGCACATTACAATGCAAAATTCAGAGGCCTTCAGCGGAAAGCTTATCCGTAGAAAAATCTGTTCTGGGCATAATAGACATCGGGCTCCAATTTTAGAAATGCAACATATGTAATAAAACTGCCGTTTTCAGCTGGTTTCAGCCTGCAAATTCAGCCGTCTCTCATCGCTCGCGGCCGGTTTGGCGTTTCGCAGCTAAGCTTGTTTTGATAACAGGAACAATAATCAACTCTAATTTCTATATATTCTCGGAAAACCTAGGATGCTATTTTGAATATGAAAAAGATATAAAGGATGTTGATGTGATCTATGCATAAAGTCCCACTACGTTGTGTGGTTATTTAACAATGATCCAGCTGGCAAATTCGAACTGAGAAAAATGCACATTTAGACTGTGCTTTGGTAAGTCTTTTTTTAGCTTTGATTAGCTACTTCAGACTTCTTGCCGTCTCAGTTTGCTTTGTAATTAAAATACAGCTAATGCTGGCTTTCCTGAACAATGTTGTGTCATTCAGTTTTGGGTGTATTTTATAATTGCACTTTTAATTTCCGACTTCTTATATGACTCATACGACTCAGAGTAAAAGACTTACCGGCGTAGCTAATCGGTCGTGGTATTGACTGTCTCCTTTCTGTTGGTTTTACAACTTCTTTAGTAGACCTTTCCAATGTTTACACCACCATATTGTCTCGAGTGCAAACATGGCGCAGAGCAAATGTCCCGGGGTCTTTAATTTTACCGGGCTTTAAAAACAAATGTATTGAGAAACTGAGCAAGAAAAGACGACGGTATGCTTTCTAACACGGCTCCCTCGCCTGAGCAGAAAAGGTGAAAGTAAAATATTTTGCCTGGTATTGTAAGTCACTTATCGTCATTCAATTTTAGGTTAATTATTGACATCGAATTCCTGTTTGAAACGCTGCTTATATTTTCGTCCGTACCACGAGAAAAACAATAACACAGGAATGATCTATTTTATTAGCATGTGTGCTTCTGCATCGATTTTCCACATCATAGACGCAATAGGAAAGATATCAAAAGTTTATCGAACGCTTTTTAGAACGTGTAAGAAACTCATCTGTTTTTACTGCAAATTTTTTCGTTGCTAGGAAGTATGAAACCATATATAATTTATTTAAGTTTCATTTTTCTATAGACGCTAAGAAAACATGATCGGTTTCTAATCTCTAGTTAAAAATATTTGCATTTCAAAAGGAGAGAAAAATATTCTCCAGTCATTAACAAGAAAAACTTCCTACTATAATAAATTACTTCTTTCGCACATTGATCAATTTGTTGATTGTTTTCTGTAATAAAACAAGCCTTAGAACTACTGCGTTTTGTCGTAAGTGTGAGTTTGCCAGAGAAAAAAAATGGACTCCGAAATGATTGAGAAAAACTCTCCAAAAACCACATCTGTCAGTAAATGTAAATCGAGTAACGCCCTTGAAATTGAATGAAGTCATCACACCAATAGGAAAGCATAATAGACTCAGTCAGTGGAAAGCGTAATGAAATCAGAGTCACGTGGGCGAAACTACTAAAGTGTTTTGTTTCTGCATTTCCGGAACGTTTTTTTAATATCTCGGTGAAGTTTTGTCAGGTAAACAAACACAAGTACACTGATGAATTCTCGAGTTTTTTCTCAGTGAATCTTCATCGATATTATCGCTAGCCGCACAGAAATTGAGAGGGACTGAAGAAAAAATGTTTACAATGAAAAGGAAAAGTAATTGCGTAGCCATCCGTTTTAGAAACCGAATTTCAAAACCTATTGAGAAAATGAAGCGAATATTGGTTATCCATTTAAAAAAGGTTTCAATAGGACTTCAAAACAAAGAAAGCTTTAGTTATTGACAGATTTTATATATCGATAAAATAAACCTATTCAAACATTGCCAAAAATGAACAGAACTCTCTTAAATTTTGCTCACAGTAAAAACTTGATTAAAAGTTTACGGTCAACAGTCAAACTCTTGCAAAGGGAACATTAATCTCCGATTTTTGAGGCTTATTCTGCTGTACATATCATGTCGTAGGAGTCATTCGTTTGATAGCCCACGCATTCGGAGTAAGATTCTCAGTTCGACATTCTCTGCCAACAAACAACTTGGAATATTACTAATTTATTCAAAAAATGCCAGGATACAAAACAATTCTCGAAAGTGAAAAATAAACTGCGTCGAAACTGCTGTGAAGATGTTAGAAACAGGAAAAGGGTTTCTGGTTCATCTGGTAAACATTCTCGCTGCCTTTCTTGAGAAAATCTGTACCACCACTTATAATTGGCTAGGAAGAAAAATTGTCTCAGTGGTGATCCGTTATAATTAGTTTTGCTATTGGACACTTTTCACAAAATGATAACGGACAATGGCAGTAAATGTATTTTTCTTGGTAGTTAGTATATGCTAACATTAATTTTTCTCTCGAAGTTTTCAGTCATTGACACCTGTCGTTAAGAGGTACCGCCGGATTATAAATTATTCAGTTCCCTTTTGACACACTTCTTAGATGTCAAGGAGGCACATTCAATTAGAACGTGGTTTCCAGAAAGCAACAATGGGATAACAAAGTGAACGAAGAAAAACGGCTTATCTCTGAGATAAGAAGACGTTAGTAAGAAGACGTTAGTAACTGGTCGCTGTGGCTCAAAACAACAAATTTGGAAGATTTTTTCAGCTGTGTCCTACGATCGCTTAACATATTCGTCGTCGACAACTATCAAGATGTCTTTTTATTGCTCGGCGAAAACTTGGAACAGCCAAGGTGCTACATAATCAACACTGAGCCAAGCTACTGAACGTTTTGATATTTACCTTCAAAGTTTGCATTGGCACAACCTTTTACAACGTTTTCAGCTAACATCGAACTGAAATTCTCGCTACTGCCTTTCGGTGTGTGAAGAAGTCACTGACAACGGCATGGAAACAAACAGCACGCCAAAATGTTTTTTCTTGACAAGCGTAGAGCTTTCGCATGAAGGAAGTGTCTTCGTTGCAGAAATAATCTGTTGCGCTATTAACTCTGTACTTTCTTTACTGGCGACCTTGTGGAACAGTTTGGTCATCCTGGTCATTTGGAAGACACCAGCTCTCCACTCTCCTTCCAACATTCTCATCTGTTGCCTCGCTGGTTCCGACATGGTTATCGGTGTCTTAGCCCAGCCTATGCTTGTCGCTTATAAGATCGCCGAGTTTAAGGACAGTGCCAACACCGCCTGCATTGGAAGGCTAATTCACTGGATAGCCGGATTTGTGTGTGCAGGAGTTTCTGTCATGACAATAGCAGCGATCTCGGTGGATAAAGTCCTCGCTCTGTACCTACATCTTCGTTACAAACAAGTAGTCACCGTGGCGCGAGTTTTGATAGTTGTTTTCGCTTTTTGGTTCTTTTGTGTGACAGCTGCTGTTTCTCTTTTCATGGCCAACTCTGACCGATACTGGACGCTTGTCCCTTTGCCTGTGCTCTGTTTAA